>OW240918.1:120025059-120410191 GCA_933207985.1 Pelobates cultripes | reverse complement strand
ATCCAAAATGCAGGCGGGTTTTCTCTGCACGAGAGATACAAAAACCCCAGAAAATCGTTTTGGTAATGTTAGGCCTCCGGTATAGCTGATATGTCTACCATCTTTTCGTACTCACACCTCTGATGCTCGGCTTCAGGACTTCTCTAGGGCTGCACCATTTCTGTGGAACTCCCTTCCCCTTTATGTTAGACATTCACCCAGTCTCCACTCCAAAAAATAATTGAAAACTAATTTCTTCAGGAAAGCATATCAATTAAACTGTCAATAGCTTTACCCCCGTACCCTGATTTCTCTCTTGCAACTGTCATCAAAACACTAAGTCTTTAGCAAATAGTAATCTACCAACCTACTTTTCTACTCCTACCCTTACCTTGTGTCACTCTACCCCACTTCCTCTAGCATGTAAGCACATTGAGCAGAACTCTAAACCCCTCTGTTCCTGTGCATCCAACTCTCAAAGTCTGGTTACAATGACGTGTTTGTTAGTCCACCCATTGTACAGCACTGCAAAATTTGTTGCCGCTATATAAATAATACATTAAATAATAATAAAATACCCCTCTAGGCACCGTGGGCAAGGGATCCACATCTAGATTACCCTTTTAAACTTAACCCCTTAAGGACACATGACATGTGTGACATGTCATGATTCCCTTTTATTCCAGAAGTTTGGTCCTTAAGGGGTTAAATAGAGCAAAAAAAAAACAAAAACAGAGTGCAAAAGGTTTAAAACATGAATTCCTATCCTATTTTGAAGCTGTGAGTCCAACCAGAACTCCTCTGCAAGACATAAAATGTTACACTTGATTTGCCTCTAAGTCTAGCTTCAATCGGAACTAACTGGCTAATCTATCATGTGCCTGTATTCCCTTATAGATAGTGGATTCTTTTGATATGCTACGTGACCATTAGAGGTCAGGAGATCATTGTGTGCTAGAGTCATATCCAAAGAAAGATTAGTAATAACCCAGAGATAAATAAATATGCCTCCTTTTGTGCCTCTTACCAGCTATACAATGGGAGCGTTTGTTACACTGCTATATGATGGACATTTTCATTTCTGATAAACAAGGACTGGAATTGTTTTAAGGATATAGTAGTGAAAATATTTGTCTGCAGTGGCCGAATTTTCTATTTATTTTGTTGATAGTCTAATTTGCTTGGGGGACCGGGGCACCCCATTTATAAAGTGTCTTGGTGGTGGCAGCGTTATGATATTATTTATATTATTATAATTAAGTGTGAGTGGTGGTAAAGGGGGCTTTATCATTAGACAAATAGTGAATGTTAACCCTTTCACGACCAGAACTAAATCACGCCCATGTGTGGAGTAGTGTGCGTTCGTGACAGTCATCTTATTCTTTTGACTGTCCTGAAACATTGTCCCAACTATTAAATTATATTAAATTAGATTGGGATTCAATATTCGATAAGAAGTTTTTTTTAGTTCCTATACAGGCTTTGTTTTTCTGCTCATGACAGCTATGTGTCCATCCCAGGCTTTTATGTACTTAATATTGTACTATTGCTTGTGCATTTGGTTTTAAACAACTTTAAAAGAACACTATAGGGTCAGAAACACAAACATGTTAAAACATAATTTTAATGAAATAAGAAGTAAACATTTTCCACTTCTTAATAAGTGATTGAACAGTACTGGCTGGCATTTTCCATGCTTTGGATATCTTTTTATATCCTCTTTCATCTTTATAAAGTTCCAAAAAATCTCTTACAATAAAATCCACTTTGGGTAGCAAAATAAAGTCCACTTTGGGTAGCAATACGCGTTTCGCCTTCTACAGAGGCTTCCTCGGTTGCTTCTCCCTTCTCAGTATCGGTGGTTCCTTTATATATGGTCAGTAATTAGAAATCGCAGGCACCCGGTCTTCTTCGTTTCCGTCTTTTTTCTATGACGTCATCCGTCGCGGCAAGGCATCGTAGAGTACAGATGTGCCGGCTTTGGAACACATGTATACGTTCCATCTACCCATATAATTGTATTGAAAGTGTCTTAATTTGACAAAGTCTCATAGTTTCCTCCATACATACATATCGAAGGATGGAAAAGCAGACATACATAAAAAATGTGTTAGATTGATCTGAAGAAGTTGTGTGTATATTATAGTGCACAGAGATATGGAGTAAATAGAATAAAACAGATACGTGGGAAACTTAAGTATGTGGCCATATGTGGATATCCTGCATAGTCATTCAAGTAATTTTGTAGTTGACATACATAACATAGAGAGCTAGAATATATAAAATAAAAGCTTGTGAATTTAAAAGAACTAAGTAAAATAAATAGATGTAACACAGGCGATATCAGAACAGGATATGGTTTAAAGGTAAAGGTGTATATATTAATACATACATTCAGGCCCGGACTGGCCATCGGGCACACCGGGCAAATGCCCGTTGGGCCGCGGTGGCCATGGGCCGAGGCCGGCAGGGGAGGTCCCAGGATCTCCCCTGCCGGTCTATGCAGGGCTGGCACTATGCGAGCGCCGGCCCCGCTGTTTGCCACGACGGGCCGGTGGGGAGATCAAAGATCTCCCTCACCGGCCCATTTAAATAGACCTGCGGCTGGGGAGGGAGGGAGAGGACCCGGCGGAGCTCTATCTCGCATCTCCGCCGGGTTCCTCTCGCGAGATCCGGAGCGTTGCCATGACAACGACCGGATCTCGCGAGAGTTCACTAACCACTGGACCACCAGGGATGATGAGTGCCGCCCCCCCCCTCCCAGATACCACCGTGCCGGACTCCTCCCAGGCTAAAGGTAAGGGGGGCGGGGGGGCAGATATAATGCATTTTTACCCTCCCAACACACAATCACTTTTAACATTCACACACAGCACTCTCACACACAGCACTCTCACACACAGCACTCTCACACACAGCACACACAGCACTCTCACACACAGCACTCTCACACACAGCACTCTCACACACAGCACACACAGCACTCTCACACACAATCACTTTTAACATTCACACACAGCACTCTCTCACACAGCACTCTCACACACAGCACACACAGCACTCTCACACAGCACACACAGCACTCTCACACACAGCACTCTCACACACATCACACACAGCACTCTCACACACAGCACCCTCACACACATCACACTCAGCACTCTCACACACAGCACCCTCAGCACTATCACACACGGCACCCTCACACACATCACACTTAGCACTCTCACACACAGCACCCTCACACACAGCACTCTCACACTCATCACACTCAGCACCGTCACACAAAGCACACACCTCACGCACAGCACCCACACACAAAGCACACACCTCACACACAGCACCCACACACACAGCACCCACACACACAGCACCCACACACACAAATCACACACACTGCACCCTTAAACACAGCACCCACATACAGTACCCTTAAACACATCATACACAGCATCATCACACACAGCACCCCTCAAACACAGCATCCATCACACACACATACTGCACCCTTCACATACACACTACACCCCTCACAGACACCCACTGCACCCCTCACACATACACGCAGAACCCCAACACACTGCACTAAACACACACACACACACAATACTTCCAAACATATATATATATATATTTTATATATATATACACACACACACCACAGCACCGTTCACACACACTGAACCGCTCACACACATACTGCACCGCTAAACATATTACATTCCAGACACACACTATATCCCTTACCCAACTATGGATCATATACACACACCAAATCCCTATATACACTCTGATTCCGTTATATACACACACTCACTAGATCTCATACACATTCTGGGTCCTTCAAACACACACTAGACTCCTGTATACACACACACACACTGCACCACCTACACACACTACATTCCTAACATACACACTTTGGATCCCTGATACACACACACACACTAGATTCCTTGTAAACAAACACATGCTACACCCCTAAACGCACACTCTCTACAACCCCTACAAACACTACATCACCTATATATACACACACACTATAGCCTGTGTGCATACATTTACTACATCCCCTATACACACATTCTCTTCAGCTCCTAGCCACATATGCATTACATTACACCACAAACACAACACGACTAAAACCAACCTTATTACACAATACCAAACCACGACCAGCTCACTCTGCACACACACAATCCCAAAGCAGGCTCCAAACACATGCACAATACTCTTTCCTTGCCCTTTTGTCTCCAGGTATCCATTTATAGAGACACCAGAGACAAGTTTCAAGGAAACACAGTGCAAGCATGTTATTAAATTTGCTTGTACTGTGCAGAACAAATACAGGTTTTTTTTTCTTCTCATGCTAGAGCTCTTTAGCAGAGCTCTGCCCTGGAAGAGCATTGACCCAACGCTCACTTTGAGAGGGGGCGTGTTTGTCTTTGGTGATGACGAAACACACCCTCTCTGCCCCACCCCCTTCTTAGTGGGCCGCTGTGCTAAAAAAATGCCCGGGCTGAATTTTTCTCCCAGTCCGGCCCTGGCATGAGGACATCCAGCATCTGCTAAATACCCATACGATTTTAACCCCTTCAGTGTCGAGTGGGGGAGGGGAGGACATGAGAGGAGGGGGGCACTATACGGAATTATAGTGTCAGGAAAACAACTTTGTTTTCCTGGCACTATAGTATTTCTTTAAAAGGAGCAGGAAAAGGTGGAGTCTAAAGAGGAAGGGGTGGGTTCTTAATCAGGAAGCGGTGCACCCTTGACATGAAGGAGTGGTAAATTTAGATTAGGGGGGTGCTCTATAGTCATGTCTAGGGCAGCATAAAATTAAAATACACCACTGTGTGAGTGTGTGTGCACGCGTGTGTATGTATGTATGTATGTATGTATGTATATATATATATATATATATATATATATATATATATATATATATACATACACACACACACACACACACACACACACACACACACACATACATATATATAAACATACATACAAGTGTTTTGGGTTGTTTTTTTTGGGAGAGTTCCCACACTTTTTTCCCCAGGACTTGACCCCTGCCTGACACCCTTCGTTTCTGTGCCTAGATACATATCCCCCTCCCTCAGCTTCATTGCAAGCCTATCTGACCTCACATATCTTTATTCAACAGCCTGAGTTCAGAATTATCAAGCCCCAATACTGCTGTAAGAAAGTCTGATCTTTAGTCTAATACTATCCTTTCCTTTTGTGTTACTTTACCCCACTCCCTCTAGCATGTAAGCTAATTGAGCAGGGCCCTCAACCCCTCTGTTCCTGTGCGTCCAACTCGTTTGGTTACAACTACATGTTTGTTCGTCCACCCACTGTAAAGCGCAGCGGAATTTGTTGGCGCTATATACATAATAACATAATGACTGTGTGTGTTTGTGAGTCTGTGTGTGTTGGAGTGATTCTGTGTGTATGTCTGTCAGTGAGTGTGTGTGAGGGTTTCAAGGAGTAACGGGAGGATCCGCTTTTTTAAGGTGCGGATGGGGCCATTGGGGGTATGCCAGAGGCCGGATTCCGGACACTGCTTGTTGGCTTTTTTTTTTTTTTTTTTTTTTTTTTAAACAGGGGCAGGGGTTTGTAGGATGGGGGGAGCGGGGTTTAGTAGATGGGGAGCTAGGGTTTAGTAGACGAGATAGGGACTGGGATTTAGTAGACAGGGGGGCTGGAGTTTAGTAGACGAGGGGGGGCTGGGGTTTAGTAGAGGGGGGGGAAATTTAAGTTTTTTTGCAGCCCACATAAACTTAAACCTTGTTTATTTGGCCCTCGCTAGCCTTTGAATTTGACATGCTTGCTCTAGACTCTATAACCAATTCAATTAGATTAAATGGTTACAGTGCGTACAGTATCCCTTTAAGCAAGTGTCTATATTCCGTTAACAAGGTAATTTACGCACAGTTCATCAGTCAAAGAATCCTACAAAAGGGCAAACTGTTGGCATTACAAATAAATGGCTGCACCTAAATCTAGCACATTGGAGTAAAGATAATGTTTAAAAAAGCAATGGGAAGGAGTATAATCGATAAAGGAATACTCCACCGTTATATTGTATATGATTTTGGAATATACTCCCCGGATCCCCTTTCCCTCTGCAAAACTGGTTGAATGAAGAGTTTAACTTTTCTTTAAAGGAACACTATAGCATTAGGAATACAAATATGTATTTCTAACGCTATAGAGCCCTAGTCACCTAAACAGTGACTAGGGCCCCTTCCGCGGTGAATAAATGGTTAATTAACCATTTATTTGCTTACCTTAATCCAGCGCCGGGCTCCCTCGGCGCTGGTGACCTCTCCTCCATTGATGTCAGTTCCCGAGTGGAGCTGAATGTGCATGTGCATCCAGAGGCGTGCACGCATTCAAACCTGCCCATAGGAAAGCATTACTCAATGCTTTCCTATAGGGATCTTATTTGAAGTGCGATTTACTCTGTAAATCGCAGAAGCACCTCTAGTGGCTGTAAGGGAGACAGATACTAGAGGCTGGATTAACCCTGCAGTGTAAACATAGCATTTTATCTGAAACTGCTATGTTTTCAGCTGCAGGGTTAAAACTAGGGGGACCTGGCACCCAGACCACTTTATTGAGCTGGGTGCATATAGTGGTCCTTTAATTCATTAGCGACATAGTAGCTCACTACAGCATCACCTGGAATACAACAGTACTGATAATCTCTCGGCCAGTAGAATTCTTCTCATAGGGCAGGGAGCATTGCTTTCCACTTTATTCTGGGACACGCAGTAATGAAGAGGAACAATTTGACAGCTGGGTTGGTGCAACCTTTATAAGAGTGCTGATTTCAAGAGAAATGATTAAAGGATTACAGTCACCAAACCTCTTTAGCTTAATGAAGCAGTTTAAGTGTAAAGATTACGTGTATAGAACATCTGTGAAGTTTCACTGCTCAAGCCATTTAGGAATTAAATCACTTTTGTTTTGGTTTATGCAGCCCTGGTCACACCTTCCCTGGCTGTAACTCATGCAACCTGCATGAAAAGAAAAAATGGTTTCACTTTTTATCAGAGAATAGCTTATTTTCAAAGATTTGTGGGGATATTTATGGGGTGATAAATATTAAAATAATATTTTTATTAAAATTATCAAAAATGAATGTAATCATTTCTATTATATCAAAATTGATATCTTGAGAATTACCCACTATTTTAATTCTCTTAGATCCTAGAGAACATCATCATTTTAGAGGATTTTTACTCCATACAAATAAATCACAATTTGATTATAATGTCTGTTAGTGAGTGTGTTTGCCTGTTAGTGAGTGTGAGTGTGTTTGCCTGTTAGTGAGTGTGTGTATGTGTATTTAGAGGGCGGGGGGGAGGGGCACCTGAGTTTTGTCCTGCCTAGGGGAGCACAAAACCAGGATACACCACTGGCGTAGCTAGAAGTCGTAAAATCTTGGCTATCAGTCAGATCCTGATTAACTCTATCAATACTGGCTAGAATCTATCCTATTCTATTGTTATTTTCAATTAAAATAACGTTCAAACCAGCTCATTAATCATTTCCTGGAATCATCCAATAAGAAACAAATCTTCCAGATTCTACATAAGATACACTATCTTATTTCAGAGCAAATCAATCTGGATAAAAACGGCAGTATGCTAACACGTGATAAATATCACATTAATATATATAATTTTCTTGATTCCACCTGCAGAATGGAATGTTTATAACTATATATTCTTTAGTTAACTAAGATTTCTGAATATTGAAATCTTCCCATGATTTATCCAGGCATATATCCTGCTATTAGTAAATTTTTAATTCATTTAAAATTAATTAAATAAAACCAGCATAATTACCGGTTTTGTAGATGTTCTCATCAGATGATTAGATAGTCCCAGGAAAGAATGGAAGTGTGGTTAATGTTTGTAAGGAGGTGTGCATGTGATAGAGAATGTGATATTGGTTTGGAAAGTTATAGTAAAATTCTAAGTGTTCAGGAAGTGTTTCTTGAGTTGAGTCAAAGAGTATGAGAGTTGAGTGTTAGTCCCAGAGTTTCCTGAATATCTGTCCTGGATCTCTCTGAATGTCTGAATTTGAATGTGAATGTCTCTCTTCCTTTTGTCTTTGTACATCATTAGTTGATCAGGCGAATTGGAAACTGAAGGTGTGGCCAATCCACAGACCACCATCTAGATTTTGGTCAGTAGATGGCACCCTTACATCAGCAAAATTTCGTGTCCTTGAAAGAGTTAACTAACTTTGAAGATTCTGACGTGATTTTGTCTTATCTAAATAGCCAATATAACTCAAATTTGCTGTCAGTTCAAAGGATTTCTTTGTTTTTTCTCTAGACCGTGTCGGCAATTCCTGTTGTATATTTAAAATTGACACGTCTAAACCTTCATTTCACCCCTTGCTTACAATGGGACCTTGTAAGATTTAGAAAGTAAAATTAATTACTAGTGTCTGGCTTTCTAGTGAAGCTGTGAGACATTATTTTTCTATTCCACTAACATTTATTAAATATGATTTTTCTTCATGAATTTTTATCCATGAATGGTCTATATTAATATAATACTGATTATATGTAATTACTATAATAGTAAAATAAGTGTATAGTGGTTAGATGTATACAAGTGTGTATATATAATGTATAAAGTCTCTGGACTTAGTAATCCATCCCCCCTCCTTGCTGAGACTGCATTGCTTTGTTTATATAACACATTCCTAAGCTCAGCTAGTGGCTAGTTACAGAAAATAAATAAATTTTGTGTCTGTCTTGCCTGAAATCCAAAATGGATTCCGCTCTGTTTTAAGTGTGACTGGCAGTAGTCATTTTATTATTTTTTTTTTTAAATTCTTTATTTTTGCAGTGCTTAGGTTTTACACACACGCTTGTCAAGCCACAGTAGCTAGTCCAAGCCAATGAAGTAGTACATGTTTTACATTTCACAATATCATGGCCTTCGTACATAGCACTTTTTTTTTTTTTGTTAGTTACAGAACCTGGTTACACGGGAAATCTGCTATTCTCATCGTTTGGCCATTTAGTGAACTAGTTAATCCTGTAACCTATGGGTTAACATGCTAGGTGAATTTCGCTAAATCTTCTTGTAACAAAGTAACATCGCTGTACTAGTTAGACATAAGGTTTTTATGCTGTGTCAATACAGGTATAGCTTAAAATGTGAATATACAGGGTAAAGGTACTAGGTGATACTTGCACCCGTTTTAAGTGACTGATTACTCGTGGGTTAACTTTGCTAGGGTATTCTATCCTGCTTTTGCGGATGCGATTGTTTGAAACATAGTTTAGCATATACTTAGAGTCCTGAGAGTAGTCGCTTGTATGAGCACCCCACAGCTTCGCCGTCGTGCAGTTAGGTATTCCTGCTCCCCGGAGGGACGTTGGGCAGGCTTTGAAACTCTTGCTGGTTCCTCAAGTCCTGTCTGCCCGGGTTCTGTTTTGTGGCTGCTGAAGGTTGGTAAGTCCCCCTGATTTTGTCGCAGCTGCTTTCCTCCAGCCGTTTGGTGTCTTCTCCTTGCGGTTTGGTAGTTAGGTGTCGCTGTGCCGTTGTGGAGGTGATGTGCCTTCTGTGCCGGCCGGCCGAGCATGCCCGGGGGGTTGTCTATTAGATCAGACTCACAGGGCTTGTGTAGATTGCATCCCCCCGGGAGCCGCAGGTATCTGTGGGAGCCAGCAGGGTCACTGCGCCGCCATTTTAGATATGGCTCGTGGCCTGGTCTGCGTGTTGGCAGTCCTTCAGGGCCCCGGGTGCTTCGTGGTAGCAGAGGCTGCAGAGCGTATAGGGTGTGGGCCGGGATCACCCCCGCCGGCCCAGGGGGGGGGGGAACAGGGCCCGGTCCGCTCAGCTAAGGGAGTCTGGCCAGACAGCATCGGGCAGGATAGCGGGCGGCGGCCGTCCGTCTCGCTCACCGCCTGAGTAGGCCTCATCCAGAAGGAGCGGTGCGTATCTCTCCGGGGGACTAAAACGTTAGTCGCAAGCCTCTCCCCGGTTCCAGAGTCTCCCATGTGCCGGCCCACCTCTGTAGGTCGTCGGGTAGGGCAAAAAGTTTCTTGTTATAGATTGATGCTTTGAAAGTTGCTGGAGCTGCTGTGCCATGCGACCGGCCAGCATGGCGGTCAGGCCCCGCCCCCCGGCAGTAGTCATTTTTAATTTTTATCTTAGCACAAAATGTCTGCCAATATAAATATCCTGACAGATTGTATCTCTCGCTCTGTATATTGAACTTTAATTACTTACAGGAGGCTTCTGCAAGGTCTAGCAAGCTTTTAACAGAGCAGAAGATAAGAAACTCTAAATTTAACAGAAATTGCAATAAAGGAAACATAAATATTTGACTCTTTACAGGAAGTGTTTAGGAAGGCTGTGCAAATCAAATGCAGGGAGGTGTGGCTAGGGTTGCATAAACAAAGTGATTTAACTCCTTAATGGCAGAGAATTGAGCACTGAGACTGCAGGGACATGATCTATAAATCAAAACTGCTTTATTATGCTTTAAATGTGAAAGAAAAGACATGTTAAGCTGAAGTGCTTTAAGAAGTTGGAGTGTTCCTTTACGATACAATACAGTTTTAAGGTTCAGCTGACCATTATTTCGGTTTTGTAAATCTACCTGTTAGAGTGGTCCAGTCTTGTAAAAATATCCCTAGATAATCAATTTCAGTGTTATGGTATGTATTATTTCACTACCACTTGACCTCCTGATTGTAATACTGAAATCTATACTGATTGTGAGAGAAGCAAATGCTTTTCAGCTTGGTGAGGAGATACTGTGCACCACGTGCCAAAGTATTCATGTGAAGAATATTCTGCAGTGAATGCGTTTGTTCCCATCAGACATACATTATAAAACACCTCCTGATTCACATCCACTCTCAATACACAACCATTTTTACGCACCACATATGCAATCTCCACACCATTTCCTATTAGTTTCAGCCGCATGTCAACCTGGTCTATAGAACTGTTTTTTTTTGAGAAGTGTTAACTAGAGGATTTACAGGTGTTCTCAAAGACTCATAGTCATGGGTCGGCAACCTTTCGCTATCCAGATGTTGTGGACTACATCTCCCATAATGGCCTTACAGCCATAATGCTAGCAAAACATCAGGGGAGATGTGGTCCATAACATCTGGTGTGCCAAAGATTGTCTACTCCTGTCATCTATGGAAATAGCTCTGACCAAAGTATCAAACAATCTACTTGCTGCAAAATCTCATGGTCACTACTCTATCTTAATTCTCCTTGACCTTTCCGCTGTGTTTGATACTGTTGCTCATCAACAGCTTGTTCTCATCCTCCGTAATCTCGGTCTACGAGATATTGCTCTTTCCTGGTGCTTCTCCTACCTAACCCAGTGCTCTTTTAGCGTGTCTTTCTCTGGCTCTGCCTCTTCATCACAACCTCTCTCTGTTGGTGTCCCCCAGTCCTTGGTCCCCTACTGTTCTCAATCTATACTGCCTCCCTTGGTAAACTCATTAGCTCCTTTTGGCTTCCAATATAACTTCTATGCAGATGACACGCAAATCTATCTGTCCTCCCCTGATCTCTCCCCGCACCTTTTGACTAGTATCTCTAAATGCCTCTCTGCTATTTTTAACTGGATGGCTGCCCACTTCCTTAAGCTCAGCTTCAACTCCCTCAAGTGTTGCTACACCCGTTTCTGTCTCCCTCCACGTTAATGGTGCTACCATCAGCTCCACCACACAGGCTCGCTGCCTAGCTGTTCTCTTTGACTCCGACCTCTCCTACACCCCTCATGTCCAGTCAATCGCCAAATCCTGTTGCTTCCATCTCAAACATTGCGCGCATCCGCCCCTACTTAAAGTGCTGGTCCATGACACTGTCCTCTCTCACCTTAACTACTGCAATCCATTTCTTAGTGGTCTTACATGCTCCCAACTTGCCCCATTGCAGTCTATAATGAATGCGGCGGCAATTCTCATCTTCCTGTCCACCCGCACTTCCCATGCCTCACCCCACTGTCAGTCCCTGCATTGGCTTCCCGTAAAATATAGGGCTCAATATAAAATTCTGATTCTTGCTATCAAATCTCTACATAATGCTACTCCCACCCATCTATCCTCCTTAATACAAAAGTATGTCCTTTCTAGGACCTGTGTCTATCCTCTGTTCGTACTCCCACCTCTGATGCTCATATCCAAGACTTCTCTAGGGCTGCACTGTTCCTGTGGAACTCCCTTCCCTTTTCTGTTAGACGCTCTACAAAATCATATCAATTAAACTGTTAATGGCTCCAAGAAAAAAAACCCACACCAAGTCTTCATTGAATACTATTCTACCAATCTACATCCCTAATACTTCCCTTACCTTTTGTGTCACTTTACCCAACTCCCTCTTGCATGTAAGCTCATTAAGCAGGGCCCTCAATTCCTCTGTTTATGTGCATCAAACTTGTCTGGTTACAATTACATGTTTGTTAGTCCACCCATTGTAAAGCACTACGAAATTTGTTGGCGTAATAATAAGAATAAGAACTTCATTGAAGGAATATAGGGAAAAATAAACTTTTCACTTCTGATTTCTACTACTTAATTGGACAGGTGTAGTAACACGACATGCCAGTTGTCTTGACCACAGATTGAATGATTCCTCACTTAAAGAACCACTAAAGGCACCCAGTCCATTTCATCTCAATGCAGTGGTCTGTGTCCAGTGGCCCTCTAGTTTTAACCCTGCAATGTGAAATATTCAATCATGTAAATCTTAGAGGCATTTGATTGGTGCAGCATGGCATTTTACTGTACATGTGCACTGGCCCCCTAATGCTTCTCTGTGTAGGATCATTGGATTAGCTGAGATCAACAGTATTGATGATTTCAGCTTGGAAAGCAGGACTTGCATTGTGGAGATCAGCATGACAAAGGCTACGGGGGGGTCCATATGCTATCCTAATTATATAAGTGTAATGCGTAAACCTTGTAACAAATCTGCACACACTCATGAAGATCACTGTGTTAAGTGCAAGAACATTACATTTGTTGTAAGGTTTTTTAAATTTTTTTTATTCTTTATTTTTGTTATGCATTGATTAAGCATTAGCTCTTGCTTTGCCCCGACAGCATAACAAGAATTCTGGCATACAAACAATGCAGGGTACAGGGCATACGATAATCTTACACAATTTGTTTTTTAAATTAACTGAGTAACAGTCGCAGACTTCTGTATACAGAAATTTATACCTATGCTGTCTAGTGATTTTACATACAGGCTAGGTGTGGGATAGTCATGTAGCATAAGGCACTCCCTGGATTATATGGCAATAGTTAATTCTATATCAAAGCAAGGTGTACATATAGTGAGAAGCAATTTACAAATGTTCAGCTATACCCCATATCTTTGAATAGTAACAACAGGCTGATAAAAGCTAGGCTGTCATGTTTAGGGTGAAATTAATTACTGAGTGCATGAGCAAAGAAGGCTAGCTATACATGAAGTGTTAAGCTGAGCTTCATGGTAACCTCCAGTACATACCAAACACTACTCTGCGAATCACGTTTAAGCCTATCACTTATTTTACGTACTATCACCGTTCATTTTAAAAAGTTATACTAAGTTTGCTTAACCCCTTAAGGACACATGACGTGTGACATGTCATGATTCCTTTTTATTCCAGAAGTTTGGTCCTTAAGAGGTTAAGACCAGAGATTAGTCAGGTAGATATAGTACAAATGTGTATACATATGCTTTTATGAAACAACAGCTTATCTTAAGATGATTACTCAAGTAAGTAAATGATGTGCCACCAGGCAGGTTGTGGCATGCTGAGTTATTATCTGCACTAATCAGGGCATTAAGACCATATTGTGCTGTAACCTCAATTTTGTATTGTGGTCCCAGCAGACATGTCCATTTGGTGGTAACCACAGCCAGGGTGTCTGCTATTAAGGCTGCTGGTGACGGGTCCTGCGGTATATGCTGTAGGTGCCATCTATCCTTAGGAGCTGGGGTACCTGTCGGCTTTGGCATCAGGAATAGTGTTGATCAGCATCCTATTCTCTGGCATAAATATAGTCCTCACAGGGCACCCCAGAGTCTATTGCGTCCCGGGGACTCACTGCAGGTCGAAGTGTCCGTGGGTTTCTGTGATCCTATTACCCGGCCAGTATGTAAGTGCGGGTATGATGCCTTACGGGTCGCAGTAACCAGGTGTGCGTAATGCTGTGATGGAATCGTCATTTGGGGGCGACCTTTCCGGACACTGCCTCAGTGTTGGTCTGTGGTCTGAATGATAAGGAGCTCCAGTGAGGCGTGCTCAGTTAAGATAGGCGCTAAGTCTGCTTCTGGCGAGTTGGTCTATTTGCGGTGTAAGTAGTCAGCAGAACCGCAGGCCTCCGTTTTCCCGTCTTGGCTGCATTTATGTTCCATGGGTGGTCATGGCTCTGGCCGTGTCATGGCTCTCTGCCTGTGTCTGGCTTTGTTTTGTTTTTTTCCTAATTGATCATAGCATATAAAAAGCACCACACATTGCATTGTATAACAGAGAATACCAGTAGCTTTCAAGTGTCCCACATCACCGTGTCTGATTTCTATAAGATACTGTAGCAAAACCAGCAATTTGTATTGTTCTGATATTGATTTAATGTCTATTATCAGAAAGCAACTCTGACTCAAGTGAAATGGGAATTAATAATGTGAATGTAGTATTTATTGTTCATACCACTGGAACTATTGCTCACACAAAAAGCCCTACACAATTAGAAAATAGCAAAAGTGGCAAAAGCGCACATATGGCAGTTTAAAAAATATCATACCAGTTTTCAATTAGCATTGAACAGAAATTTGAATTTTATGGTTAATGCACATAATATGCATGACAATATATTTTTAAGTGTTTCACTTGCAGCAAATTCCTGGGCTGCTAATGACATCTGCGGCCACCTGAAAGCGGCTAATATTTCTGTAGTGACGAAGCATTACTATGGAATTCCTTTTCTCAGTAAATTAGACTTTCCCCTCATTATAAATCTTTTATGAAAACCTTAAACATATCTTTAGAAAGGCAACTAACCAATTAATTTATGTCTCCTACCACACCGCCCTTTTGTCTTTAATAATAATTTACTCATTCATATACTTTTTACAGACCACAGGCTCATTTACATACTCCTGTCTGTGATGAAGCCATTAACCAGTAAAATAACAATCCGGTGTTCTATCAAAACACCCTACCCCGTTAGAATTCCCTACCCTCGTTACTTCCGGTGACGCGGCCGCACCGGAAGTGACATTCGCCAATGGAGGAGGAGGTGTGCCGCACAGCGCAGGCGCACAACCACAGGGTAGGGAAATTTCACAGCAAGAGCTGGGGAGAAGGGGGTACCAATTGCGCATGCGCCATACCTGCTCGCTATACACCGGCTGTCACTGCGCATGCGCAGGGAGCCTCACCAGGGGATACAGGGTAGGGAAAAATTACGGGCCAGTGCGCACGCACGACTAAATACTCCCGTAGGCGGGATACACCGCGATGTTGGGGGGCAGTGTATTAGATGGGGGCTGTGCATTAGATGTGGGGACGCAGTGTATTAGATGGAGGGGCTGTGCGTTACATGTGAGGGGGCAGTGTATTATATTTTTGGGGGCTGTATACAGGCCACATGTACAGTACATGTGGCCTGTGTGTTAGATGTGTAGAACCCTAGTTTAACCAAAAAATATTTATTTCCTAGATATCATATGCCATGGCATGCTTTTTGCTATGAAACTGCAGCCATCTAGTCACTCGCCAGAGAAGGATGAGAAACTGCACCCCAGCCAGAGGGACTGCCCCACATCTGCAACCAAATCCGTCGGTCACTGAATTCTGTAATCTCTCTTTGTGCATTGTGTATGTATGGTACTCCCAAGTCTGCATGCACTGTGTCTGTTATGCCAGTTACAATAACCAGTTTTTTATTTGTTTTTGTGTGTCTCACAACTCTGACAAGTATGTTCTCCTATGAGACACAAAGTACGTGAAGTGGAATGAAGAAGCCCATGTTTGAGGCCCGTGTCCAGGTTGGAGTATTGAATTTATAAGTAATGAAGTGGCATCTGACAAGTGACAAGCTGCTCCTGTTTGCACAGCAACTTCAACATTGTGTACTGTGATAAGAGGTAGGTAACCTTAGGCAGTCCAGATGCAGTGAATTACATCACCCATAATGCTGGCAAAGCATTATGGGAGGTGTAGTACAAAACATCTGGAATACCGAATGCGTATGAATGAAAAGTATGGTGTGTGTGTTCTGTGTGTGAATGGTCAGTAACAAGGGTTGAAGCCTTGATGTGGCGTTACTGCTCACATGTGTATCCATGTGCCAATTCAACCAATGTGAGTGACTGTAATCCTTACGAGGTAACCATAAATACTGTGACTATAGAGAATTAAACGCCCGTATCCAGGGCCGGACTGGCCCACCGGGATACCGGGAAATTTCCCGGTGGGCCGCGGCACCTGGGGGCCGGCCGCGTTCCTGGGCCGGCCCTTTAAATACTGCAGCCACCCGAGCGCTCTGTTAAGAGCGGTCAGGCGGCTGCAGCTTCTCCCCTCCCCTCCCCTGTAGCGTGGCCGAGCTGCACTCCGGTCCGCGGTGGCCGGCCTGACTGATAGGAAGGTGCACACTGAGTGTGCACTTCCTGTCAGTCCGGCCGGTCACAGGAAACAGAAACTCCGCGCGGAACAGGAGTTTCTGTTTCCTGTAACCGGCCGGACTGACAGGAAGTCCTATCACTCCGGCCGGCCACCGCGGACCGGAGTGCAGCTCGGCCACACTACAGGGGAGGGGAGGGGAGAAGCTGCAGCCGCCCGAGCGCTCTTCACAGAGCGCTCGGGCGGCTGCAGTATTTAAAGGGCCGGCCCAGGAACGCGGCCGGCCCCCTGATGCCGCGGCCCACCGTGAAATTTCCCGGTATCCCGGTGGGCCAGTCCGGCCCTGGCTGTGGTGGAACAATTGGTCCCCTGTTTAGTTTAATAGACACTCACGAGGCATGGGTGGAGGCTGGAAGGGGACACTCTCTCCCCACCCCTGTTAGTTATTATAATAGGTGCCCCACCATGGCTGCTTTGACTCCCATCAACCTGAGCCACCACTGGACCCCAGGGAAAGTCACCCCCCAGGGAAAGGTAGGAAACAGGAGGGTTTCCCAGATCATACCGCTGCAAGCAATTCACATGAGAGCTGGTTTAAGCTCTACAAAAAGTGAGTAAGATCTCTTCTATTTACATTATCTCTTGGACTACCCTTCTCATCACTCATCGCCCTCTTCTATACATTCGTAACCTGTAAGGAGCAGAACCCTACAACTCCAGAGACCAATCTAGGATCCAAGTTCCACTACACTGGACTCTATTGTATTATCACTATCCCTACCAGGACTTTAATTTATTTATTTGCTTATTGGCGCAGTCCCATCCCTTTGTTTGTTTTAAAATTTAAAACTGTATTTTTTGTGTGTGTGCGCTTTTCCTTAATCTGTATAAAATAAGTATCTACATTTAAAAAAACAAAACGAAGAAAGACTTGTAAAAGATAAACATTTATTACAAATGCATTAAATGTTAGAGACAATTTTTCCTAAACGATCAGCACCATCACTTAGAACAAATCGAAATTTGCTCATCCTGGCATCTTCATTCTGTAAAAATTAATGTCATATTCTGGGGATCTTTGGGAAATTGAGGCGTATGGACAAATGCAGTGCAAAGTTTAGGTCTATGTAGCAGAGTTTGACAAATGTATTAATTTAGCTATTTTACCGTCACTGGTAATTATGCCTGCATTTTGCAATTTTAATTCAATTCCAGAGTTACATTCCTGGTTTTGCCATGTGATATCTGAGCTTATTTTGTGTCTTATATAAAATGAAAGAAAAATGATTCCATATACATTTCCTGCTGTCATACAACAACCCATATTCTGACGGATCCATCTACAGAGAATTATAAATGATACGATAAGGAAGATCAAGGAATATCGCTGGACCTGTTTTATCACCTACAAATGTTCCCCTTTCCTTGGGCTGCAAGAGCCAAATTGTTTTATACACAGGGGACCTCGCAGTGACATGTTTGTTGTGACATGCACTTTGCTTGAGACCCCTGAGACCAGAACATCTAGGTTACTCAGAGAACAGATGCAAAGACGAGTGCAGGGAGGCTGACAGAAATGGCTAATGACTAGTGAGCGCTGTTCATGCTTCTGCAATCCCACTTAAAAATTGAGCCCTTTTAACGCCAGTGTATGGGATGAGGGTGGTGACGTATTGAAAATGTGTTGCAGGCCTATCAAGTCCTCAAACGGTTAAAAAAAAAAAATATGAAGTGAGTTTAAAAAAAACGCATTGCCTTGTCAAATATTATTTTCTATCAATTCAGAAATATTACCGTATTTTTAACCCTCTGAGTGCCAGAGTTGCGCATAATGCATTGCTTTGCGTTCATTGCTGGAGTTCAAAGTTATTATGGGTTAAAGTTATTTATATTTTCGTACTTGCATTAACAATATGTCTTGTCTGTTCTGTTTATTTCTTGTTTTCTAAATGAGTCAGTGTTGCACAGTGACATTCAGCTGTAAAAGCCTTCTATCTATTTACTGGTTTGAGGTATTCACAGGAAGTTTACTCATTCGTCAAGAAAGCCATCAGTGTCTGCAATTTATTGTAAACGTGAACTCACTCTTTGTCTCCAGTGAGCGTACGAACGTTTCATTTTTAGAAAGCACTATTACCTAATTTCGTGTTTTTTTATTTTATCATATATATTTTTATTTTTACTATTTATTTTAGGTAATCATTTCAATGAACATCAATATCTAATTTATGTGTTTTATGTATTTACATTTTTTTTTAATAAAAAAAATAAAAAAAATTAATTTTGCCTGCATTATCAACCAGAGGGACCCAAACGTCCCTAGAAGCCTATCACTTCTCCAGGTCTATTGGACACGGAATCTTTTCCCCCCGTGACTTATAGGATGCATTCTCTGGGCATGTACTTACCCCTGCAGGTATCTCTTTACTGTAACCCTCTTTAAAGGTGAATTTTATGTACGTGACATTTCCATTTTAAAATGCACAAAAAAAAAGTGTTTTATACATGGTTGCAAAGTCTAGTTGCAGATGGAGTCAGGAATATGTTCTTCCAAATACTTCCAAGATCAGACGTTAAAATGTAAATTCTGTAATCGGGTTCATTTATTTTTTAGCTGTAAGACAATACAACCTCTAACACTGCACAGCATGCGCCGTAGGTCCCCAATGAGGACCACTGGATTGGAATGAGATCATCGTTAGTAATGATCTTAGATGGGGTGGAGCAGCTGTACCATGGAGATTGTTTATGCGATGGATAACAGAGACGTATAAATGCTGGCGGTTTTTTTTGTCTTTTAAATTTAAATAGGGAACCTGGATCTAAAGCAATAAAGGAACACATCACAATGATAGACTACGGGCTGCAGTGTCCCTTTTAGTCTGGCTACTAATCCTTTTGGAGTTTAGTAAAAAAAAAAATGCAGCAAATAAATAAATATATCATTGCACTGATACAGCAGAATAGAACAAATATGGAATAAGATGTACAGGAATACAAAGTGAGTGTTCTGATATTTTAATTGCTTGAAGAAAAACTGTTTGAAATATATGTAAGACAAAACAATGATAGTGACGTACATCTCTTTCAGTAAATGGGTAGCAGCAGAGACACATCCAAATGAGGATCATAACACCCTGGGCTGGCTCAAAGTAATGGGAGTGTGTTTAATACTAATTTATAACACACCGGGTTGGCTCAAAGTAATGGGAGTGTGTTTAATCCTAAATTATCATAACACACCGGGCTGGCTCAAAGTAATGGGAGTGTGTTTAATCTAAACCTTCATATCTGACGCTCAGTCACTGTTATTCTGCACTGTGAGATATATTTTCCTTTCTTTTTCTTTCCATATCAATAATCATACGAGAGAATATTTGCTCAGTGAATTTACTTCGCAAGCAAACCTACCATCCAGCAGGAACGCACTGCGACATACCATCTCAACAGAGAACTCAACGTAATATTTTTGGACAAGCTTTTTAAATTATTTCATATGTTTTTGATACACTTTTAAATGATTTAATATTTTTTAAAATGTAATAATTTTTAAAATATTTTTTTTTTTTATCCTATCCACAAATATTAAATTAAGGCCTTTGTTATTTAATAAGATAACAGTGGAATAAATGTGACTGTTGCAATAGTATTTTACCGAAAAAATATACATCACTGGATATTTACCCACCCAAATAACCTCAGAACACTTACTTTCATTTTGTCCTCTTTTGTATCAGCGATAGTACATATTTTTATTTCTTGTATTTTTTATCTGTTTGTTCACATAGAGGAGTATATCTATTTGTAGTTGCTGCTTTGTATGTGATTTGATGCTTTTTGCTTTCTGTGATGCTGATTTAGTGAAAACATAACAATGTTGAGCCCCTAAATTAAAGGGACACTATAGTCACCTGAACAACTTTAGCTTTATGAAGCAGTTTTGGTGTATAGAACATGCCCCTGCAGCCTCACTGCTCAATCCTCTGCTATTTAGGAGTTAAATCCCTTTGTTTATGAACCCTAGTCACACCTCCCTGCATGTGACTTGCACAGCCTTCCATAAACACTTCCTGTAAAGAGAGCCCTATTTAGGCTTTCTTTATTGCAAGTTCTGTTTAATTAAGATTTTCTTATCCCCTGCTATGTTAATAGCTTGCTAGACCCTGCAAGAGCCTCCTGTATGTGATTAAAGTTCAATTTAGAGATTGAGATACAATTATTTAAGGTAAATTACATCTGTTTGAAAGTGAGACCAGTTTTTTTTTCATGCAGGCTCTGTCAATCAGAGCCAGGGGAGGTGTGGGTAGGGCTGCATAAACAGAAACAAAGTGATTTAACTCCTAAATGACAGTGAATTGAGCAGTGAAATTGCAGGGGAATGATCTATACACTAAAACTGCTTTATTTAGCTAGAGTAATTTAGGTGACTATAGTGTTCCTTTAAGATATTACAGAAATCTAAGATGTGTCTCATGCTTCCAAACCAGGCATGAGACAATACGATTATGAGTTGTAGACTAAATGTTTTTCTGAGACTCTTAGGACCGGTGGGGATTTTAAAGTACCATGACTAAGCTTTCTTGGTAAGTTTATGACTAAAGGATTGATGCTTTAGTTTAGAGGGACTCTGTTATACACAATATAACTAAGTATTTTTTTTAATTTTCCAGTAATTTATCTATCTATTGTTTTAGACAAACACCTAAGAAATGTATACTGAGTAAATATAAATGTTTCCTCTACCTACTGTTGTCGCACAGTGAGCCACGGGAAGATTCATTCAAGTATAAACTTGACCCAGAATCCTTTGCTATCCTATAAACCTATATATAAAAAAGCATGTTTGCAAATCCATATGCAAATTTAATCAACAGGAGGTTTTAGTATGAATAAATGGCCATTAACGTGTAAGTTCACCAGCCAACATTCAAGCAAACCTTTTATGTGAGGTTTAATACTCTAACAATTCATCTCACTGCTTTTGAATTAAAAGGCAAAATCACTAGTTTCAACTAAAAAGTAAAGTCTCTAATGAGACAAAAGAGCGTACTCTTATACAGAGGCGTAACTAGAAACCAGAGGGCCCTGGTGCAAAAATTGCACTGTGTTCCCCCCATGCATTTACCCCGGCCCTCCATTTGTATTATATAATACATAAAGATACGTACACGGACACATATGCTAATACACAGACACACAGAATGACACACATTCAGATACACAGAATGACACTTCTACAGATACACAGACACACAGATGTGGATACACAGACACACATACAGACTGCTACAAATACAGACACACGTGCAGAAAAACAGGTACACATACAGATACACATATAGACAAACAGATACAGACACACATGCGCATACAGACAGATACACATAGACACACATGCAGATACACAGACACACTTAATGACAAACATTCAGATACACAGAATGACATGCATACAGATATAAACAGTGACACACATACACTGGGGCACACACTGACACATGCAAGTTGATACAGATACAGACAAAGAGATACACATACAGACGCGCATGCAGACAAAGAGATACACAGACAGACAAAGAGATACACATGCAGACAAACATGCAGACACATACACACAGGCATGCGAGCAGATGCACACACATACAGATACAGACATTGTTTTTGTATTATTTACATATATAGGCTGGAGAATACTATGAGTGTGGTGTGTGGACTGTAACTCCTATCAACCTTAGGTAACAGGATAGCATTGTTACATTGATAAAGGGGCAGGGGTCCCTAAATGTTTGTAGTTGTACATATGATTAGGGAAGGCCAAAAGGTAAATCCCCAGGTGACAGAGTCAGCCAGTTACTGTTGATGTACATTTTGGCCAACCCTGCTGTAACGTGTAATGAAAAATTCTAAAAAAAGTTGGCCTTTATAAATCAATCTAAGAGATTATTTAGGATGTGTTCCCACTTGCCATGTTCAGCCACTTCCGCAGGATTGCATGAGTATAAGTCGTACGTGAGTGATAAATCAAAATTTCCAGTGTGTAAAATGCTACTCTAGCATGAATCACAATTTATAACCTTTCGAATATCAAGAGGAGGTAAAATACATTTGCTTCATCCACTAATAATAAAATAGGATCAACAATTATGAAACTGATGATTAATTAATTTCTAACCTGGGGATGAATTAATGGTGTTCTTTTTTCTATTTTGGAAAGGTTAGGGATTTTATTCATTAACCAATGAGTAACGTTGAAAAGACAAACAACTTAAAAAAATATATGTCAAAGAAAGTGGTTTCTAGATTTATTTATTTTTGTTGCAATTTTAGCGTTCTACACAGGATGACAATATGTTCAAAGCTGTAAACTTATCACAACTCCATGTTTATCCAACTGATTCCTTAGAATTTCAATTCATTCTTGCCAAACTCAACGCCACCCTTCTGACACACACATCTCGTGTCATGGTGGGTTTCACATTTAATTCCAAATATACTGATAAAATGGAAATTTGCTTAAAAGTGCCAAACTGGATCTCCTGTCTTCCACATCGCAAACAGAAAAGGTTTTGTTTGTATTAGGGAACCTGGTCGGTGACATGGTTACAAGCTAAGCAACTGGTCATACATTTTCTTTGGATCAAAAATAGGACATTATCATGTAATTGGAGATGTTATTTCAAACAAGGACAAAGTATTTTAGTTACATAAAAAATTTATGTCTACAAATTATGAGTGGGAACATGGAGATGTGGTCTTTTAAGTCTCAACAAGAGGCACAATCTTCTATTCTCAGTTTCCCTTTATATTTTTTCTTTTTCATGCTGGTTGTGAAATTACAAGAGCGTTAGCAGGCAAACAATTATCATAACTCCAACTGAGCAACTGCACATTTTTTTTTAAAGGAAATATAAAGAAGAAATCTAAGAGCAGTAAGAGTAAAAGGTATCATCTGTGGAAAGAGCTATGTATGTCCCTCGTAAGATCGCTTGGAAACGAGAGTCCTCCACTATATAACCTTATGTCAGGATTATAGTTGATCCAGCACGCAGAATAGTATCACACCTAGGACTAAGGATAACGTCTAACCGGACTTTTGAATGGCCAGACTTAACGTACCGGAGAATAGTCAAACTACTTGCCAAGGTCCAGGACACAGAGCGAGACACAGCGATGAGGAAAGCCAGAAGTCAAGGATACCAGAAATCAGGGAAGTTAAAACGAAGCCAAAGTCAAATACCAGAAAAACGCAATCAGGAACACACTCTCGGATAACCAGCTGGTGGAAACCCCGACAGGGCACTGACAAAAAGGTAATTTGGGTTTAAATAACCCTCCTTAGTTTGTAATTGGCTGTTTCTGACCTCTGACTCCAAAACGTGCATGCGCATCTATGACGTGACGTCGCACGCACATTGGCGCCATCTTTGATGTGTGGCAGAGGTAAGTCTCCTATTAAAATCGGAACCGCAAGGGCCGCCGTCTCTAGGAATGCCGTACTCGCTGGGGACCGAGATAGAAAGAGGTCGGGCAGCGGTTTGCCGCGACCAAGGTAAGTATTTGATTTTTCTGTCAGCGTAGCCGCTATGTTTCCGTGCAGCCACGCCAACAGAATCGCGGGGAGCCGTAACACCTTACATGATGTAGGAGTTGGTCTTTTGATAGGAGAACTGAAACACATTCTATGTCTCCTCCCAGTTGCTTCTCACCCTGTTCCCAGATGTAGGCCAAATATCTGAGCAGCATGGATTATATAATAGTGATTTCCCTTCTGTTTTTTCAGAGTATTCTAGTTAAAGGGCACCTGTCTTGCCCCAAACAACTTATACTTATTAGATTGAGCATAAGATTCTATCTGTACATTATTCTAGCCGTTTTTCTAGCAACTGTTTAGATTAGGTGTAAGACCTATTTAAAAATAGTTTTTTCTCCCAGCAGTCATTCAACAGCAGGTTCTTCTGCTCTCCACCCATTGCAACCACAGCACATGTGTAGTGGTTGCTATGGAGATAGAAACAGAGTGATGAAGCTAGCATGCCGACGTTACTGACAATATTTTGCTTGCTTGGGATTCGTCCCTGTGACGAAATGCCTTTTGTCCCTGGATTGTTAGGTGACAAGCTGCCCTTTGCCCCCGGCTTTTGGAGGAGCCTGATTGCCAGCCTCCTTCCTCATGACTATGGCCCTGGGGTGTATTGCCATTTAAAAAAGACTATTTGGGGCTTATTGGCTTCTAAAGACAGTTTCTTCCCATTGGAATCCATGGGAAGGTGTGTTTATTCCCCTCCCCCGTTTCCTGTCTATTGTTCACCTAGATTGGGCGCTCAGATCCGAGCTATCTGGGGATAGGTTAAATGTGGGGGTTCTGTGTAATAAAATAAGAATTATGTATTTTTATGTACTTTTAGGTATTTTTGCTGTTAGTGTTAAATGTAGATATTTTCTGTACCTGGAGATAATTGAGTTTACTGCAGTGCCTTAAGCCAATTATCTCCAGGATGGAGAGGAGGGATTTCATTGTGTATGTGAGAGTGTTATCATGTTAATTAGTGTTCCCATTGGTTTGTGTCCCTTTTGTCACAGTTTACCACCAGGTCCAGGGGTGTGCCTCTGACCTGAAAACTTGTATATAAGCAGTAATAAACGCTCATTGGAGTCAGATCATCTTGTACCTTCATGAAGTTTCGGCTCATGTTTGGGGGATTGGAGAAACTACACTCTGGGGATTGCTATAATCACTATACTCCCCAGGGTATAATCACTAAGCTCTGCTAAGAGCTTGTTCCTGTTCCTGCTCTCTGGAATTGGGAGAGAGGTCGACCTGCTGGAAGCTGGACCCTGGTCCTGGGTCCAGAGTGGGTGGAGACGGCGAGACCCCAACCAAGCTGCGGCGGTTCGTGGGGTCTGCAGTGGTTATGGTGTCAGGCAGAGTGCTTGGAGTCCTCGGAAAGCACTAGGAGCATCCGTCGGCGGAAGGTACCCGGTCGGGGTGCCAGCGGTTCCGTTACAGTGGTGGCAGCGGTGGGATGGCGTCCTAGTGCGAGGAGAAGCAGCGCAGAGGCACCGGTAACATTTGGAATTACAATTTGAGGGCAACGCTAGTATTCGTACAGCGCCCCTGTTCACAGCAAACATGACCTATCGCTTTGAGGGCGACGCTTACAGGGAGGAGGTCAAGAGGCGGTTAACCAGATATGGCCCGAATCTTTCGACAGAGGCGATTCTGGCAACCATGCGCAAGTTGGATGAGGAGAATCGAGCGGCATGGGAATTTGAGCTCCGATTGCGGAGATTGGGGCTGTGGCCAATTGATCTCTCTCCCCAGCGGCAGACAGCATCCCAGGGCGAGGAGATTGTCGGTCCCTCGTCCCTGCAACAACCATCATCACTGGGAGTCGAGACAGTCGGTCTGACTCCCCAGCGGCAGTGTGTTGTCAAGGGAGAAGAGACAACCGGTCTCTCTACCCAGCGGCAGACAGCATCCCAGGGAGAGGAGATTGTCGGTCCCTCGTCCCGGCAGCAACCATCATCACTGGGAGTCGAGACAGTCGGTCTGACTCCCCAGCGGCAGTGTGTTGACAAGGGAGAAGAGACAACCGGTCTCTCTCCCCAGCGGCAGTGTGTACCCCAGGGAGCTGAAGGTGTCGTCCTGCCTCCCCAGCGGCAGTATGTATCCCAGGGAGCTGAAGGTGCCGTCCTTCCTCCCCAGCGGCAGTATGTATTCCAGGGAGCTGAAGGTGCCATCCTTCCTCCACAGCGGCAGTGTGTATCCCAGGGAGCTGAAGGTGCCGTCCTTCCTCCCCAGCGGCAGTGTGTACCCCAGGGAGCAGAAGGTGCCGTCCTTCCTCCCCAGGGACAGTGTGTAACCAAGGGAGCTGAAGGTGCCATCCTTCCTCCCCAACGGCAGTATGTATCCCAGGGAGCTGAAGGTGCCATCCTTCCTCCCCAGCAGCAGTGTGTATCCCAGGGAGCTGAAGGTGCCGTCCTTCCTCCCCAGCGGCAGTGTGTACCCCAGGGAGCCGAAGGTGCCGTCCTTCCTTCCCAGTGGCAACTTACCCCACAAAGAGGAGACACTAGTCTCCCAGAAGGTGCAGAGGAGACCGTGGTCTCTGCACCCGACTTACAGGGATGTTGGACAGCCTGTCCAGATCCCCAACTACCCTTGCAGGGACACCAGGAGGAGGGGGTAAGTACTATTTCCCCTCCCCAGCCATGGCCTAACCCAGCTGCCCCAGCCGAAGCGCTGGCATCGGGGCAGAGCGCAGTTGGCCTCTGCCCCCCAAGCACCCAAAGCGTGTTACCCAGTGACCTCAGAGGAATACCCAGGTGCAGTAAATGTGTGTTGTGGGTGGGCTACTCATGTACTTGTTCACTGTGGGTGGGTTTATCGACTAACTCAGGCACTGACCCACAGGTCAGGTACCTGGTTAGTCTCCCCCCCAAAGGGGAGATGTGTGACGAAATGCCTTTTGTCCCTGGATTGTTAGGTGACAAGCTGCCCTTTGCCCCCGGCTTTTGGAGGAGCCTGATTGCCAGCCTCCTTCCTCATGACTATGGCCCTGGGGTGTATTGCCATTTAAAAAAGACTATTTGGGGCTTATTGGCTTCTAAAGACAGTTTCTTCCCATTGGAATCCATGGGAAGGTGTGTTTCTTCCCCTCCCCCGTTTCCTGTCTATTGTTCACCTAGATTGGGCGCTCAGATCCGAGCTATCTGGGGATAGGTTAAATGTGGGGGTTCTGTGTAATAAAATAAGAATTATGTATTTTTATGTACTTTTACGTATTTTTGCTGTTAGTGTTAAATGTAGATATTTTCTGTACCTGGAGATAATTGAGTTTACTGCAGTGCCTTAAGCCAATTATCTCCAGGATGGAGAGGAGGGATTTCATTGTGTATGTGAGAGTGTTATCATGTTAATTAGTGTTCCCATTGGTTTGTGTCCCTTTTGTCACAGTTTACCACCAGGTCCAGGGGGTGTGCCTCTGACCTGAAAACTTGTATATAAGCAGTAATAAACGCTCATTGGAGTCAGATCATCTTGTACCTTCATGAAGTTTCGGCTCATGTTTGGGGGATTGGAGAAACTACACTCTGGGGATTGCTATAATCACTATACTCCCCAGGGTATAATCACTAAGCTCTGCTAAGAGCTTGTTTCTGTTCCTGCTCTCTGGAATTGGGAGAGAGGTCGACCTGTTGGAAGCTGAACCCTGGTCCTGGGTCCAGAGTGGGTGGAGACGGCGAGACCCCAACCAAGCTGCGGCG
Organism: Pelobates cultripes; assembly: GCA_933207985.1. Classification (NCBI taxonomy): domain Eukaryota; kingdom Metazoa; phylum Chordata; class Amphibia; order Anura; family Pelobatidae; genus Pelobates; species Pelobates cultripes. Next base: position 120,382,321 of record OW240918.1, on the reverse strand, counting down.
GTTCGTGGGGTCTGCAGTGGTTATGGTGTCAGGCAGAGTGCTTGGAGTCCTCGGAAAGCACTAGGAGCATCCGTCGGCGGAAGGTACCCGGTCGGGGTGCCAGCGGTTCCGTTACAGTCCCAAACAGGGCAAATCGACTAAAAGGCAAAATCTCTAATGAGACAAAAGAGGGTACTCTTTTAAATCTCTTTATACGAATTAACCTTTAAAAGGACACATGTGGGGCAGATGCTTACACCTTAATGGCTACTGCAGTGGCATAAAAACCTTATCTTATTCAAATGTACACAGGGATTAGGGATGGTGTTCATATAACATTTTTAGTTTTGTATTATTTACATATATAGTCTGGATAATACTATGATCGTGGTGTGTGGACTGTAACTCCTATCAACCTTAGGTAACAGGATGGCATTGTTACATTGATAAAGGGACAGGGGTCCCTAAACTTTTGTAGTTTGGAATTTCTTCTAATAAATTTAGGTTTCACCAGTTGGCCTGATTTACTAAGCTGCGCATTGTACTTTTTCTTTTTCTCATCGCCAAGTGAAGATATTGACTCTTTTGATTAAATTGAATATTAGTACCTTGTACATTGTACATATGATTAGACTCATACCGTATTTTTACAGTGTATATTAGGGAAGGTCAAAAGGTAAATCCCCAGGTGACAGAGTCAGCCAGTTACTGTTGATGTACATTTTGGCCAACCCTGCTGTAACGTGTAATGAAAAATTCTTAAAAAAATGTTGGCCTTTATAAATCAATCTAAGAGATTATTTAGGATGTGTTCCCACTTGCCATGTTCAGCCACTTCCACAGGATTGCATGAGTATAAGTCGTACGTGAGTGATAAATCAAACTTTCCAGTGTGTAAAATGCTACTCTAGCATGAATCGCAATTTATAACCTTTTGAATATCAAGAGGAGGTAAAAAAATTGCTACATCCACTGATAATAAAATAGGATCAACAATTATGAAACTGATGATTAATGAATTTCTAACATGGGGATGAATTAATAGTGTTCTTTTTTCTATTTCGGAAAGGTTAGGCATTTTATTAATTAACCAATGAGTAACGTTGAAAAGACAAACAACTTAAAAAAATATATGTCAAATAAATTGGTTTCTAGATTTTTTTTTTACAATTTTAGCGTTCTACAAGTATGACAATATGTTCAAGACACACATATCTCGCATCATGGCCGGTTTCACATTTAATTCCAAATATACTGATAAAATGGAAATTTGCTTAAAAGAGCCCAATTGGATCTCCTGTCCTCCACATTGCAAACAGAAAAGGTTTTGTTTGTATTAGGGAAACTGGTGGGTGACATGGTTACAAGCTAAGCAATTGGTCATACATTTTCTTTGGATTAAAAATAGGACATTATCATGTAATTGGAGAAGTTATTTCAAACAAGGACAAAGTATTTTAGTTACATAAAACATTTTTTATATAAATCCAATTGTATATCCACAAATTATGAGTGAGAACGTGGAGATGTGGTCTTTGAAGTCTCAAAGAGAGGCACAATAGCATCAGCAGGCAAACAATTACCATAACATCAACTGAGTATCACGGTCATGTGACAAACCAACACGCAGTATGTAAACCCACAGAAAACCCAAGCACGCATTACCGAACCTTAGGTCAGGTTTACCATAGGTAGAAAAGAGCAGTCAACAAGGAATAGCCAAAAGTTAGTGTGACGGAACGCTGGCACTCCGACTGAGTACCTCCGCCAATCGATGCTCCTAGTGCTCGCTGAGGACTCCAAGCACTCCAACCGACACCATCAGCACTGCAGACCCCACTTCCAGCGATGCAACTGCGCCGGGGTCTCTGCTGCTTCCACCCACCCTGGACCCAAGGCCAAGATCCAGCTTCCAGTGGGTGAACCTCTCTTTCCCCAGAGAGCAGGAACAGGAACAAATCAAGTTATTGCAAGAGCTTCCTCTGGGGAGTAAGTGATTATAGCAATCCCCAGAGTGTAGGTATCCCTTCCCCCAAACATGAGCCAAGGCTTAATGCTGGAACAAGACTGATTTACTGGCACACAGAACTCACAATTTATGCAACACAAAACTCCTCCTCTGGGCCAGGCTAGATAATTGAGTTTCTACAATACACAAAGCTCAATTATCTGCTGGCCAGAAACATTACAATTTCATAAAACACACAGGGACCCCAAAACATGCAATAACCCCATAAAAAGTATATCCTTGGAACCGGGGGATCTGGGTGAACCACATATCCAAAATTCACCCAGATCCGTTCAGTACTTTGGAAAATACAGTTTAATGCAGATTTTGCAGAACATATACAGGCTAAATGAAAAACAATCACTGTATAATGTGTCCCCTGCTGTATAGTCCAAAACCACTGCACGATGTCTCTGTGCACCAAATACTGGCGAGATGGCACCGTGTTGAAAAGTCCAAACAGTGTCTGTGAGTTAAAATGGCCGCCATCCATTGTTCTCACCATGTGCTTCTGATACAGGAAATGGTGGCCACCCAGTAACTCCACAGTATGTCCCCAGATGGCTCTTAAAGGGCCAGCAGCAGCACAACACAAATCCATTATGCCCAAATCATGTCTTTAAAGGGCAATACAACCCAGGGGCCATAGTCACAGGGCAAGAGGCGGGCAAGCAGTCCTCTCCAGGCACAAGTGGCGAAGGGCACTTCGTCACAGTTAGGATACTAGAGATCAGGAGAGAAATCCGAGAATAGCTGGGTCAGGATACCAGAAATCAGAAAGTCAAAATTCAAGTCGAGAACAGACAAGATACTCAGAGAAGTCAATACACAGAATTAACAATACAATCGCAAGGAGAACCAAATAGCACTAAGGGGAAAACAAGGAACCACAAAACAGCAAGGAACAAAGCAAAAGGCGGCCCTTTTAGAAGCGGAGCGTCTTTTGCTTTAAGACCACGCCCCCCAAATGTTTTGGGCTGGTATTGATTATGTAGGACTGCTTCATTGATGACATGACATCGGCGTGTATGCACCATTTCATAAAAATGGTTGTCATTCCAGCGTCCAGCGTGGGACATGCCAAACACACTGTGAGAAGAATTGGTTTCGGATCCTACACCACGTGGGCATGAAGGAGTAAGGTAAGAGAGCATGATACTGAGCAACTGTGCGTTTTTTTTTTTTTTTAAAGGAAATATAAATAAGAAATATAAGAGGAGTAAGAGTAAAATATATCAACTAAGGAATGTATGCCCATTGCAAGATCGCTTGGAAACGAGAGGCCACCTCTATATAACCTTACATGATGCAGGAGTTGGTCCAACAATAGGAGAACTGAAACACATTCTATGCCTCCTCCTAGTTGTTTCTCACCCTGTTCCAAGATCTAGGCCAAAAATTTGAGCAGCATGGATTATATAATAGTGATTTGCCTTCTGTTTTTTTCAAAGTATTCTAGTTAAAGGGCACCTGCCATGCCCCAAACTACTTATACTCATTAGATTGAGCATAAGATTCTATCTGTACATTGTTCTAGCAGGTTTGCTAGCAAATGTATAGATGTGGAGAAAAACCTATTTAAAAATATTTTTTTCTCCCAGCTGTCAGTCAAGAGCGGGTTCTTCTGCTCTCCACCCATAGCAACCACAGCACATGCACAGTGGTTGCTATGGAAATAGGAACAGAGGGAGGAAGCTAGCATGCCAACGTCACTGACTGATTTTGCTTGCCTGGGGTGCGTCCAAAACAACACAAATCAAAGAAGACTTCGGGAGGAGCAAAGGTGTGTGATTCATGAAGAGTAATTCCCACAAAGTGGCGCTGGAATGGAGGAAAAGTGAGTGAATCTTTATATTTTACATTGAATATGCCATGTATCTTTACTCAATGTGTATGGGAGTGATTTAAAGTAAGTTGTTTTTCTCATATCAGGTTCACTTTAAAAGAAAGATCTGTATGTTCCAGGAGCAGTTCTGCCTTAGACGTTTAATAGAAAGGCGGCAATAGGTGATACAAGGTCTTTACGGAGTCAAGTGCTACCTCCCCCACCGTGCATCTCCAGCTTTCCTACATGAAGTGATAATGCAGCCTACAATTAGCATCAATAATTTTGGCTAAAACTCATCCTTGGCCTTTGGGTAACCCATAAAGTGACTCATGTGGAAAGACTACATTGATCACTTTGGTAGGTTGATAAAAGGCTTGGGACAAAGGAGCTCTGAACCCGCTTTCCAGTTTATCTCCATTCTCAGTTTCTTAACATGCTTGTCAATTGCAAAATAAAAAGGATTGCAATTAAATATGTTGGAATTTGTAATGAATGGCAGATGGAAATGAATTGCCACTAATTTCAGTGAAAGACAGACATGGTGATAATTAGTTAATAAATGTAACTGACTGGTTATACACACGGTAAGAAGAAATAGGGGGAGGACATTACACCAACATGTTGTCACAAATTCCGAGGTTCCTCTGCGCCACTCCAGTGTGGTCTCAAACAGCTGTCATCTCCAACGATGTCAGTGCACATCAATTTATACACGCTCGTGGTGGTTGAGTCTGAATGATGTGTCCACAAAAACTGCTCAGGTGTGCTGGTGATGTCCACCATCCTCCTGTCTTTTTGCGATCTATAGTGCCATGTATCGATCAAACACAAGTACCCATTATTTATTGTCTATCCCAATCGCTCTGTTGTGGTTCTTGTTAGCTCAGCAGCCTGTTTATCATATTGCTGATTCTCTGGTTTGGACTTTGACTTGTTACTCATTTATTCTGATCATTGTATTCCTGATATTTGACTTTTCCACCATTTATAATCTCCTACACTTGACCTGGGTATAGAGAAGCCTTTACTTGAACCATTTAGAGCCAAAGGTGTATTCTGGTTTTGTGCTACCTTAGGCATGACACTCACTCATTCCCAGTTACACTCACAGTTACATACACACTCACATAAACACTTACTGACAAATACATATACACTCTCAGTGACAGACACACTCACACTAACACATACACACTCTAACAGACACATACTAGCACTCACTAACAGACACGCTCACTAACATTTACTAATACACACACCAAGTCTCACTAACAGACACACTAAAACTCAGACACATACACACATTCTCACTAACAGATACACTAACACTCACCAACAGACACACACACACTAGCACACTCATAATTAAAAAAAATAATAATTAAGTTTTAATCCACCCAGTCTCCTACCTTTGGGAGTACTGGAGTGGATTTTTCCCTTTGGTCCAGTGGGGCTGCAGCTTGGCGGGCAGGCGGACGGTCTGGAGGTCTGGCAGACAGGTGAGTGGTGGAGGCACGTGGCGAGTGAGCTCTGATCTCCCTGCTCAGCTCCTTCGCGTGCCTCTTAGTGATGCCGGGGCTGGAGTGACATCATATTCCGGCTCCGGCATCATTGCGGTGCCGGAGCCGGAAGAGTGCTCCCTCCCCACCCGCCTGAAACAACAGCGCATGCCAGCCTCAGGGCGGCCTTAAGGGGCCCCCCAGGACAAGAGACTGGCAAGTCATTTGCCAGGGTGATTGGGGGGTGGATTTTCTTGCCACCCCCTGAAAGTGCCGCCAAGGGCAAATGCCTTGTCCACTTCACGGTAAATACACCGCTGACCATGGTTGCAGGGGTCACAGCTGCAGGGAGCCCTGTCAACCTGTGCGACCGTGGGCCATCATAACTTTGGGAACAGCATAATTTCAGGGCCGGTGCACTGCCTCGCTGGCCAAGGGCACATAGTCGCCGGATGACTGGCAGGAGGGGAGTGCACAAAACTGCTCTCTCCTCCTGCCAGTCACAGCATGCAGCATAGTCGAGCAGACCACAGGTAGAGAGGCCTCTGTTTCTCTCTACCACGTTTAACAGGAAGTGCTCACTGAAATACTGGGGGTGATTGAGACACATGGAAGAGACTGGGGGGGGGATTGAGACACATGGAAGGGATTGGACTAGGGGAGAATTGAGACCCATGGAAGGAACGGAACTGGGGGGTGGGAAACTGACACATGGAAGGGACTGGGTGGGGATTGAGACACATGGAAGGGGGGAATGAGCCACATAGAGGGGCTGTAGGAAAATTGAGACACATGGAAGAGCTGGGGGGGGCTGAGACACATGGAGGGTCTGGGGCAGATGAAACACATGGAGGGGCAGGGGGAGAATGAGATACATGGAGGGTCTGGGAGGTTAGACACATGGAGGTGCTGGGAGGGAGAATGAGATATAGTGCATGCGTGTGCTCTTAGCTTGCAAGAGGAGGGGGAGAGAGAGGGAGGGGAATGTGATAGGATGCAAAGAATTGACATTTCACAGTCTAGGAAAAGAGTTCCGTGCTGCCAAAGTCAAGTGTGCTAACAAGTCCTAATTATTCTGGATGTGCAGTGTTTCAAGAGGAAATACTGGACATCCATGCTCCTATCACCATGACCACTTCAAAAAGCAGAACTGAGCATTGTGGTTGGAGTAACCCTTTAAATTCAATGCAATTTGCTTTTTTCCCCCACATCGTTTAATCAATTAATTTCAATTCAGTTGAATAATTTAAATTGCTCAAAACTTTGCCAGTTGAGTTTTCAGTGCCAGGTTTGGACTTCTTTAAAAAAGGGGCCGATGAGCCAGAGAAGACTCACACTACCCAGATTTCTAGAACAGACAATGCCAGTTTTGATGACATTGTAATTACCTTGTGTGTACTAATGGCATTTTTGTTTTTGGATCAGCTTACACTGATTTATATAAATTATTCATCTATCCTAGTTGTCAAAACATATGACATTCTATAAGCACACCTCTCAGCTGACACATAATTGGTCACCTGCTGGTCATAAAACAGACCTCAGGGGTTTTCTACCGGTGTTTGAGTATCGGCCCTTCTGTTTTCATCATCTCCCTTTTTACCCAGTATCAGTTCATCTAATTAAAATACATTCTTCCGTCTTGACTTTATTTCCTGCTTAGTGGTGTCTGGTGTTTGTCCAAGCAATCTTGCAAATTGCAATACACCACTATTTTATATTTTGTTTATAGTTGCCTTACCGTGAAGCTACTCCAGACAGCCACCACCATGTGTGCAATAAAGTATCTGAATGGTAATAGAAAACTACAAAAAATGCATCCTTTTCTTAATCTCCGCATTACGAATGTATAAGCTATTTGTATTCCTTATTTATAATGTTTACTGTATTGTTCTGTGCAAATTGTAGTAATTACATTACATTTTCTCCAGCTGGTTAGAAAGCCTCCTCGTGTTGTGTACAATATTTGAGCTAGCACTTGCAAGAAACTATTTGAAATTATGGTCAGCGTCTTTACATCTTGTGAGTATGCTGAAGCCAAAAAATTAGAGAAGAACGGTTTATGACTTCCCTTCTAACATGTGCTATTTATTACAATCATTTCCTGATAACATTAAGTCTCGGAGCAGAACACAGCTATTACATCTTGTCACTACAACATTTGGATGTCTAAGCAGTTACACATTTGGTTGGCATGCATTACGCTGTTCTCTCCATGGGTGATCTAATTAGATACTACTTTGGGGAGAATATAATTAATGCATTAAAGGGAAATATAGCCAATATTTAATATCAGTTCTTGTTAAGTTCTCTCAATTTCTCACATAAACCCTCACTTGTCTCCTATTTAGGGAAATGAATGCAGACTGAAGTTCTAAAACTGGACTTTTTGTGATCAAGAAGAAGGAATTTTATAATACAGGTAGGTTTTGGAAGGACACTGTCAGGGCCAGCTTAAAAACTCACTGGACCTGATGCTGACAATTATGATGGGCCTAATTACAGAATTTTATCGACAGAAAACACTAAAGAGTCAAATCTCACACGTGTCATGTATCTGGAGGTGATGCTAGAGGGAAACTCACAGGATATAGCTAGAAGAAAAATACATAGCCCTTGCTTATGTCTCACCTTCATCTCTCAAGTAAATCCATACCCCCTAACAGCAGTGTCCGTTGAAGCAGGACGTCCGTGGGTGGAGTAAAAGGGTGGGCCACTGACGCAAATCACATAACTGGCACCACCCAAAGGGGAGAACATGGCAAAAAAAAAGGGGGCCTGTCTGCCAGAAGAATTGGAAGGCCAGCCTGGCGTGAATGCATTTCAGACTGCCTGACAATCATGTAGGCTAGCCAACCAAGGGCGTGTTGTACAGACAGTGCCCTGAGCTTGGCATAGATGCATCTAATGATGCACTCGCTCTACGCTTTCTAAGGACTGTCCCCTAGCACTCATTTGTACACTCTTCTCCTTACCTTCTTACTAGCAGGCAGAAGTTCCTGGTATATATAGTCTGGGAAAGAGAAAAGGTGGATGTAGTGAGTGTAGAAGAAAGGGAACATGCTACAATGTTAGAGAGACCGAAGCAGCAAGAGTATTTGCATAGTGTGCAAAGTTTTGTTCCCCTACATCCCTCTTAAGTTTCCATACTTAAGCAAGAGCATATGAAGAGTAGTAAAAAAAAAAATATATATATATATTTAAAATTAATGTGCCTATTCCACAGGCATGGGCCTGGAGCTGCAGCTCTATCAGCCCGTGTTAATCTGGCCTTGGACACTGTAAACATTGTAAAGGAGGGTATATAAGTAATGCAAGGTTTCCTGAAGGTTGGCCACGAGAGATGAAAGCCCAAATCCACTAGGTCCACTTCATCCTTTGTTGAAGAAAGGATTTCAGCATGGCCAAACTGGATATGAGCCTGAGAAGTAATTGCCTATCAGCTTATACCAGCAAAGCGACGGGACATATAAAAAATTGGCTCATCGGGCATCTTCAAAGCCAATTTCTAGGATTATTTTCTTACAAACTCTAGAGTAGGTTTATACTGAGTCATGTTTACATGTTTCTTCTTTTCTTCCAATATCCTTATATGAGCCTTGGTGAAACTATACACATAATCACTCCCAGCTCCATTTTTAAAACTACGGGTAAAACACAAACACTATCAGACAAACAGAAAAATACACAGACCAACTCAAAGCCAAACAGACAAACTCAAAGATCAAAGGTGAATTCAAAGCCAAGGACTCAGGCTTGCACACCAACCCTTTTATAACTGTTTAATGTGATATGAAGTGGTTAAAGGGAAGCATCTTTAAGAATTGGAATGCTCAATAATGGGAAACATATAACCTGTCAAATGTGTCAATCAATGAACCTGGTCAGTCTGTAGAACTGTGCTAGAGTGTTTATATGCTCATGAAATAGTGCATATTGATGGGTGGTCCAGCTAAGAAGACTATGTCTGGTACCTCTGAGAGGACTGGACTATTTTTATTGGTTTGGACATTTTGCCAATTACTTTTGATTTTATTAGATCTGCTGTTATTTAATAAATTATTTGTAACCCCCTACATTCTGCGTCCTGAATGAATTTGGAGGTACCAGACACAGCAAATTGGAGTTCCTGCCAGAAGTCCTGTTTTCCTATTTGTTCAAGGCACGAAGTTTGAGCCAACTTCTAAGTGGCTCTACATATGTGAGTGAGACCAGTACATGGTTGTTCTCTGTTTCACTATGACTCTATTACCCTATGTCTCCTTTTTCTGATTATTTTCAGATTATCTGACTTCAATTTGGGTATTGTTTTATATTTATTTAGAGTGCTCTCACCATTTTGTTTGTTTTTATTATCACTTATTGTATTTGTGGTTTGTGGCCCACGAAGGTGATTGTAGCACCACTTTCCAGGAACTTTAATCTATCTGTATTTATATTCTCCTCATAGAGATGCCTTGATGCAGTGTCTCTCTATGAGGAGATGCTGGTTGGCACAGCGACGCATTTTGTTGGGCATGCGCAATAGTCTCACAATGCTTTCCTATGGGACCATCTCAGCAGAGACACACGCAGCATTGTAAAAAAGGTGAGTTAAATACCGTTTTAACAGGGGTAAGGGTGGGCTAGGGGCCTAAACAGCGCATTTAGACCTATAGAGTACATTTAACTGGATTGTGATGTAATTTGCTAAATATGTAATATAGGATTAAAAGAAAACAAAGCATCACACAGACACAAAAAAGGCTAACACAAATTATAAGTTTCTTTTATTTTTAATGCAATAGTGTAATTTCCAGAGAAGTTATGATTTCTTTTAGTGATGACATTTAAAATTCAACATTTTTAAAATGAGTTACACTAATGACTTTACGTGATGTCGCACACTACCCTTCTGTTATTACAGAGGACATTAGCAGGGGCAGCAGCAGGGTGTACATTTTGGTCCCCTGTTGTGTGATATGATGGCATTTGCTATATCCTTCTATACTTGAAGCACCCAACAGCTGCTGAACGACTGCTCTGTGAATAAAAGCTGTTGCAATGTAATCTTTTTTAGCTGCCTATTCGAAAGGAGGGAGGATTTGTTACATGCATTGTACAACAAGGTTAGGTTAGCATTGATCATTGTGGAAGAATAGAATGCCTATTCATCAAGCCTCTTTGGAAGAGATGCCATTGTAAGTATAAGATGGCAGAGAAGGGCGCCTGGCATTATTTATGCATCATTCACTGGATTCAATGGGCAATTATACGAGAACAGTGAAATAAGAGTGAAAATGAGACTATACCCACTCTTTTCCTTCCTGTTCTCGTTCTGATCAGGCTGAATAAAATCCTTTCTGTGTTGAATATCTCCCTATAAGCTACAGAGAAATTAAATTACAATACAATGTGTTTTTGATACTGGAGAAATCTTCATTGGTAACCTTAGGGCAACCGCTTGGATCTTTATTTAACCCTCAGTTTGTAGCAGTTTATTCACTAGACAATAAGTAGTTGTGGTGTGTGCTTAACCAATTTTACAACATTTTAGGCCAAAATTTTTAAAACATAGTAAAGAGGCTTCTTGGAACCCCGGTGGGATGGGAGGCTCTCAGGACCCAGTAAAGGTATCCTCTTTGTCACTTCTGCTCCTTCTTTGGGGTATATGTGACGTATGAGTCTATTATGATATAAAATACATAATATAAAGGACATCAAAGCTGCTCAATAGCTACTTATACACATTGATTTCCCCAGTATCAAATCAAGGTGGTATATTTAATGTTTTCTTCTACCTTGCAAATATTTTTACTATAATATTTTATTAGAAAATTCTACAATGTTAACACTAACAGGGTCATTCATTAAAGTGAGAACTGTCTGGAATTCGATGTAGATTTCAAATTTGAGACTGAAATAGCCAAAGTCGTATTTCATAGTTATTTTTTTTTCAATTCAGCTATTTTAGCCTTAAAGGATACCTTTAATGGCAAAACAACTTAACCTTAAAAGAATAATATAGTGCCAGGGATACAAAGCTGTATTCCTGGCACTGTAGCTCCCTCTGCCTCTCTCTTCCCGCACATTAGGTCCTCCCCACAGGAAAGCATTGAATTAATGCTTCCTATGGGGAAATAGCTGGTCCTGGACAGCTACTGGAGGCCGACTTAGTGCTGCAATGGAACTGCAATGTTTTTCACTGCAGCACTAAGTGCAATTGGGGCACTTAGCTGAATTGGTCTGGGTGCCTATAGTGTCCCTTTAAATGATAGATGATCAGATGACATCTATATAGTGTGCTAGCAGAATTGTTAGTTATTGTCTAGATTTCTCTAAAATAAGAAGTTATTGTGCCAGAGCAGCACCAGCAGCAAGCATGGAGAGAAGAGAGAAGCAGCCAGAATGATTTATTGCAGCAGCTTTGGACAGGCAATTAGAGAATGAAGAGAGAGAACAGATACATTTTATTTACCTAAAGCCATCATAAAGTGTTGGTTTTAATCTGTTATGAGAACCAAGTCTATGCTTCCCAAACAAGAAGAGATGTATCTTACGGCAAGTGTAACACCTACCGAAACATGATTGATGCTCTCAGTAGGAAACAGGGGTAATGGAAATAAATAAAAAAAGTATGAGATTTTAATAGTATTAAGAGAAGAAACACTCATTTGTATAGTATTAGTCAAGCCAGGTGGTTAGAAACCTGCAAACATATCTATCATAACAGGTTCACTTTAAACCTGCCTTTCTTACAGTATTCTATAATCCAGGTGCCTTTAATGCATTGGACATTATGCACCATGTAGTGCTCAGGTCTGTAAAGTTGCTCTGTCAACAATAAAAGGGACACTAAGACCACTTCCCAGAATCTCGATGAAGTGCTCTGGGTTCAGTGCCCCTGTTTGTTTTATGTCTAGCCTCTAGAGTTTCTAACATGGCGGCCACTGGAAATCCACTATTATGCCCAGTGCACCAATGAAATTGTGTTTACCCTCAAGGTCATGCAAGAGACAGCACACAGTCCAGGATGACAGTCAATGACAAAGTTGACAAAGGCTGTAGAGGGTGACTAATGCTTTACTGTTTGTCAATTTTTGTCAACCTGAAGGATATACATAAGGAAAGGTTGTCCCTACTTTTCCTTATGTTTAAACATGATTTAAAAATTAAATAAATGGGGCAGCACATAGGGATTTTGGACGTGCTAAACCATAAAAAAGTGACAAATCCTCTTCATTTCCAAACATCTAGGTGCATTTATTTTTCGAATGATTCTGAAATGCATTTTGTATGTTTATGGTTTTCAGCATTTAATCACTGTCATTTTCATAAATAAAAACATTAAAATATTTTTAGCATTATATATTGATCTTACATATTTTGGCAATATTTAAAGCATTGTTATGACAGTAAAGGCATGTATGCAATATATTTTACGTGCCTTCTTAATAAATAAAGGATAATATAAGTATATTTAAAAGTCTATGAAAATATTTCAGTGCTTCCAACTATTGTTTCACTGTTCTACAAGTCTCACACTCTAACAACCATACCTCAGTACGAGCAAGATTTGGGTGGAGTAATTAGCATGGCTTTGCCATCCTAAGTGGTCCAACGTGGTTCAATGGGGAGATCCAAAATGGAACAAGGAATGCCATCAGAGATATTCGTGAGATATCCAGACAATTTAACCAAAGATACTAATGTAGAGAGCTGTTTGTTCCCATAGGAAGAGCCGGAGGAAAAGCGTAATCTCCTCTGAACAAATACTGTCAATCACAAAAATGGCCAAAGGCAGAAGAATTATCAGGAGGCAAACTGGGGTCAGGGCATTCAAATTTCCCCGTCTATGCTGATATCACAAACCCAGGGAAGAAGATTTCAGAGAGCTGAAATTAAAGACGAAAACTGAAAAATACAAAACACTGTGTTGGATTCTTCACCTTTTGCACGGAGAGCAAAGCCTTTGACTATAAATCCTGTAATGATGTTAGGAATACATGCTTTTATTATGGCTGGATTCTCTGGAGCTGTCAACAGAGCAAAAAACACATTCATGTATACCCCAAGCAGTGCTCTCAAATATAAAGTTATGTTACACAAGGATCATAAAGGCTTGTGCTAGCAACACACTGGGGTCTGTACCGAACACAAATGTTATTGTTTGCGTAGGAGTGTGTTGTGCATTACAATTGAACATCACAGCTGTTTTTAGTTTCTGATTTTATTGTGGGACTTGTTTATGAGTGTTCATATCCAGATGGTCCCAAAACAGCTGTAGATAAAAAAAAAAGCAGCATGAGATTTGAGTGTTACTCTCCAAGTAAAGAGGTTGATGTGCACTACAGTTGCCATAATGCTCTGCTGGTTAAAGAATGGTCACCACGTCATGGCATGCTCTCATATTGGGTAAACCCCTGCTATCTTCTGGGTAGTAAAAACAGGAGCAAATTATGCTCCAGTGAAATTGTCTGATCAAAACCTTTCATTTCACCTGGCTGTGACTCACAGTCTACCTACACACTTCCTGAAAACATTGTAGCTTTCATTAATGCACATTGTGTTAAATTTTGAATTTCTTATAATCTGCTCTGTTAATTGCCCACCGGAGCCTGCTGCTTGTGTGTGTGTGTGTGTGTGTGTGATTAAAGTTCAATTAACAGAGCAGGAGATAAGAACCTCTAAAGTAAACACACTGTACTGTAACATCTGTTTAACAATTAAGCCATTTTTTCATCGAGGCTGTGTGAGTCACAGCAAGGGGAGGCATAGCTGGGGCTGCATAAACATAAACAAAAGTGATTTAACTGCTAAATAGCAGAATATTGAGCAGTGAGACTGCAGGAGCATGATCTAAACACCATAACTGCTTCATGAAGTAAATATTTTTTGATGTCTAGAGTATCTCTTTAAAGGAGTGCTCCAGGCTTGAAGGGACCTACATTTTAATGGTAGGGAGTTAAAAATGTCCAAATAATGACTGACGTTTGAATGTCCTACATTTGTTGTAAACACACAGGGTTTGCAGATTTCTAGTCAGACCAGTCGGACCAAACCCAGATGCACCCATATGTCTCACTGCAATATGAGTGTATTTCAATAAACCCTGTCAAGCTGGCATTTCAAGAAGAAACTGTTTAGCACTTGGCAGCTATTCCATCAAATAAGATGCTACTGCCTGAGCAGAGAGTAGCTGTACAGTGACGGTCATCATTGTACTGACAATTCCATTCATAGTTTTGTAGATGGCGCTGTAGATGCAGCCACATGTTGACTAGTTCTGTAAATAGAATGCTTACCAAACATTCCAATACTTTTCATTGGTCTGCTTTTGATTTGCTGGTCACAAAGCTTTTAAATCCATAGCAATTTAAACCAATATGGCTTCCATACCATTATTTATCAGCATGCCATCTTATCAGGACTGTGGTTAGATAGTTTTAAAAAACTTTTTATCCAAGCAAGGCAGTGGCCACACAGAAGTTCTATGGGATTAAGGTGTGGAGGTTGGACAGGTCGGGTAGATGTTGAATGTTGCTTTGTTACACGTTAAGCTTTTGTTAAACTGTACCACATGCTTTCTATTTTTAAGTTCTGGCGCCCCCTCAATACTGTAAGGAGACAAAGATGTGTTTGAATTCTTACCTGAAGTCTGGCGGGTGCCACTCCCTCTGTCTAAGCTAAGTCTGGCCTTGCGGTCGGCTGACTCTCTCAGCCAATCAGCAAGCTATGCACTGCAAGGCTTAGCTCAGGACAGTGTTAATTTTGTCAACTAACAATATTAGTCAAATTTTAGTCGGGTAAAAATTTTCAGATTTAGTTGACTAAAACTAGACTAAAACTAAAACAATTCAGATAACTAAAATACGACTAAAACAAAAATGGCTTTTTAGTCGAAAGACTATGATTAAAACGAAATAGAAATTTGCCCCCAAACTAAAGACTGCAAATAGGACCTGTGAAAGTGGCAAAATAGACAGACCAGAGCTTGGGAGAGAGACACCTAGAGGGGCTTGGAGGATACAAAGAGACACAGAGGGGCTGGGGAAGGGCAAAAGAGACCGATAGAGGCTTTAACTAAACCCATTAGATTTTAGTCGACTAAAACTAGACTAAAACTATTCAGATAACTAAAATACGACTAAAACTAAAATGGCTGAAATTTGCTGCCAAAATTAACAATGGATCAGGAGAGCTAATAGAAGCATCTAATCCGGAGCTTCTAGCTCTCGGGAGAAGGTAGAGATGATAGGGAACAGCACCTGGCGGAACCTATGGTAAGAAAAAAAAATATTCTAAAGTGGTTGCACACCTTACAATGGGAGGTCAACAGGGCACTTGGTGCCACAACCACAACAGCATGCTGTAGTGCAGGGGTTCTCAACCCAGTCCTCAGGAACCCCTACCAGTCCAGGATTTGGGGATTACCTGGGTGTGTCTCAGGTGTTTAGAAAAAGGGGAAAAAAACACCTTAGACTCTAAGGTGTTTTTTTTTTCTTTTTCTAAACACCTTAGACACACCCAGGTAATCCCTAAACCCTGGACTGGTAGGGGGTCCTGAGGACTAACGTTGAGAACCCCTGCTGTAGTGTTTAAGGCACTTGCAATGTCCCGTTTAATAAAATATGGTTGAACATAAAGGGACATCTAACAATAATGTATAAGTGAAATATTGTGGAATATATCTGCCAAAAAAATCTAAACATATTTAAAGCCAGGCAACCAAATTGGAACATTTCTCAAACTCGGCTGTTTTTCCACTTCTCCTATAAAATATCTATGTTTTCTTAACAATTTAATGCTTTTCAATCACAATGTAGCATAATGTTGTATTTTAGAACATTGACACGCAGGAAGGAGGCCTGAAATGATGGTGTTTGTTTATAGCAAACCAATAAAACCCAATAAAAAGAGGGTGGTTTGAAAAGTACTGAGAGAAATGAATGAATTGGTTAATTGATTGTGATAGCCCCCTTGGGATTCCCACCATGATCAATTCATTGATTTCACTCCAGCAATACACACATGCTGTAAGCTATTGTATGTGCCGTCAGGCAGCAGGAATTTATGTTCGGTAAAAAAACAACAACTAAAAAGCACAATATGGCAAGTTGTTTTAAATGTATATATGCGAGCGGGGTTATCACAGCCAGGTCCGGACTGGGAGAAAAATTCGGCCCGGGCATTTTTTTAACACAGCGGCCCACTAAAAAGGGGGCGGGGCAGAGGAGGTGTGTTTTGTCATCACCAATGACAAACACGCCTCCTCTCAAAGTGAGCATGTTGGTTCAATGCTCTTTCAGGGCAGACCATGCGCAGAGCTCTGCTGAAGAGCTCTAGCATGAGAAAAAAGTCCTGTATTTGTTCTGCACAGTGCAAGCAAATTTAATAACATGCTTGCACTGTGTTTCCTTGCAACTTGTCTCTGGTGTCTCTATAAATGGATACCAGGAGACAAAAAGGCCAGGAAAGAGTACTGTGCATGTGTTTGGAGCCTGCTTGTGGTATTGCGTGTGTGCAGAGTGAGCTGGTCGTGGTGTGGTATTGTGTAATAAGGTCGGTTTTAGTCGTGTTGTGTTTGTGGTGTAATGTGATGCATATGTGGCTCAGGGACCCCCTCCCGCCCGGCTCTGGAAAGGGGGTAAAACTTACCTTTTTCCAGCGCCGGGCGGGGAGCTCTCCTCCTCCGATCCGCCCCGTCGGCTGAATGCGCACGCGCAGCAAGAGCTGCGCGCGCATTCAGCCGTTCGCATAGGAAAGCATTTATAATGCTTTCCTATGGACGCTTGCGTGCTCTCACTGTGATTTTCACAGTGAAAAGCACGCAAGCACCTCTAGCGGCTGTCAATGAGACAGCTGCTAGAGGTTTTGGGGGAAGGCTTAACCCATTGATAAACATAGCAGTTTCTCTGAAACTGCTATGTTTATAAAACAATGGGTTAACCTTAGAAGGACCTGGCACCAAGACCACTTCATTAAGCTGAAGTGGTCTGGGTGGCTAGAGTGGTCCTTTAAGAGTGTAGTGTGTGTGTGTATGTATATGTATATGTGTGTATATATATATATATATATATATATATATTTGGAAGTATTGTGTATGTGTGTGGTGCAGTGTGTTGGGGGGTTCTGTGTGTATGTGAGGGGTGCAGTATGTGTGTGTGTGAGGGGTGCAGTATGTGTGTGTGTGAGGGGTGCAGTGTGTGTGAGAGTGCCGTGTGTGTGTGATGTGTGTGAGAGTGCCGTGTGTGAGTGATGGGTGTGAGAGTGCTGTGTGAGATGGGTGTGAGAGAGTGCTCTGTGAGAGTGCTGTGAGAGAGTGCTGTGTGTGTGTGAAAGTGCTGTGTGTGATGGGTGTGAGAGTGCTGTGTGTGTGTGAGTGCTCTGTAAGAGTGCGCTGTGTGTGATGGTGTGAGAGTGCTGGGTGTGAGAGTGCTGTGTGTGATGGGTAAGAGAGTGCTGGGTGTGAGTGATGGGTGTGAGAGTGCTGTGTGAGAGTGATGTGTGTGATGGGTGTGAGAGTGCTGTGTGAGAGATTGCTGTGTGTAATGTGTGTGAGAGTGCTGTGTGTAATGTGTGTGAGAGTGCTGTGTGTGATGGGTGAGAGTGCTGTGTGTGATGGGTGAGAGTGCTGTGTGTGATGGGTGAGAGAGTGCTGTGTGAGAGAGTGCTGTGTGTGATGGGTGTGAGAGTGCTGTGTGAGAGAGTGCTGTGTGAGAGTGCTGTGTGAGAGAGTGCTGTGTGTGATGGGTGTGAGAGTGCTGTGGGAGAGAGTGCTGTGTGTGATGGGTGTGAGAGTGCTGTGGGAGAGAGTGCTGTGTGTGATGGGTGTGAGAGTGCTGTATAAATGTTATTGTGTGTGTGTGTAGGGGGGGGTAAATAAAAAAAAATATAGTCATTATGTCCCCCCCTCCCTTCTTACCTTTAGCCTGGGAGGGGGGGGGGTCCGGCACGCTGGCAGGCGGGGTGGAGCTGTTCCCTGGTGGTCCTCGTGGGTGAGTGAACTCTAGCCAGCATAGCCTGTGAGGCTAGAGTTCACTCTCGCGAGATCCGGTCGTTGCCATGGCAACGCGCCGGATCTCGCGAGAGGAACCCGGCGGAGCTGCAAGTTAGTGCTCCGCCGGGTCCTCTCTCCAGCCTAGCTAGCTGGCTGTCTCCCTCCCTCCCCGCCGGCGGCCGCATGTGGGCCGGTAAGGGAGATCTTTGATCTCCCCACCGGCCCGTCGTGGCAGACAGCGGGGCCGGCGCTAGGAGAGTGCCGGCCCTGCATAGACCGGCAGGGGAGATCCTGTGATCTCCCCTGCCGGCCTCGGCCCATGGCCACCGCGGCCCACCGGGCATTTGCCCGGTGTGCCCGATGGCCAGTCCGGGCCTGATCACAGCAATCTTAATAACTGACCACCTGCAAACTGCTTTTAAAAAAAGTACAAAACGTGATTTTTCTTTGTTCCATTTGTTCTTATTTTATGTTAGAAATAGAAAAATGGTCTACAGCAACTTTGTGCAAACATTAAAATTATGAAGTATATTAGAGTTCGTGTTCTTTGGTTAGTGTGTACTGAATATTATGTGCTGTGCTATATCTTGAGATATATATATATATATATATATATATAATCCTCATCCTCACTGACCCCGCATTAGTGATGTCCCGAACAGTTCGCCGAACAGTTCGCCGAACGGTTCGCGAACGGTTTGCAGCGAACGGTTCGCCACGGACTCATCATTGAGTAAACTTTGACCCTGTACCTCACAGTCAGCAGACACATTCCAGCCAATCAGCAGCAGACCCTCCCTCCCAGACCCTCCCACCTCCTGGATAGCATCCATTTTACATTCATTGTGAAGCTGCATTCTTAGTGAGCTGTCCAGGAGGTGGGAGGGTCTAGGAGGGAGGGTCTGCTGCTGATTGGCTGGAATGTGTCTGCTGACTGTGAGGTACAGGGTCAAAGTTTACCACATATGTTCGCCATCCGCGGCGAACCGTTTGGCAAACCGTTCTGGACATCACTATCCCGCACTTATCGATTCTGGTCTGGATGCCATGGTGCAATCTCAAACCATATTATATGTTTCTTTTTTTTAATTTTTAATTCTTGTTTGTTGTTCATAGAGTAACAAACAAGCTTGTGTTGACATTGCACCATGCACCATGAGAGGCCATAACTACTGCACATTTTCAGTTTTTGATAAGTGATAGGAAAAAACATCAAAAGCCCAATTCTATTGATTGAAGTAGAGAGACAAATAAAAAAAAAACTATAGAATAGAACTGTTAGTAGTTTCGATAAATAAATAGAACTGGGCTGCCAGAGAAAACCAATGCAGGGGATCACTTAGGGAACAACAACAGGATTAGTAGAAATAATAATATCATGAGTGGTATCATCAGTATGCAGGGTACGGTACTGGAAATCTGCCTGTGAGGATAAACACATGTAAAACAAATTAAGTATAGTGCCATTAGGAGCCAAGAGAATTTTAGCCCAATGCCAATTGATCAAGACAGTATTTAATAAATCAGTGAATCCATCATAGCTGTGGAGATGCTGCGGCCCTGTCATGGAGGCGTTTAGCCGATGCCCGTGGATGGGAGGACACTATCATTTGGGTTCAAGAGTCCACTGGTTTGTGGGGGGACACACCCCCAGATCTGAAGGCTGATGCGTTTCTGCATTATGTCTCCACAGATCCGGCAGTGCTCAGCCTCATTAACAGGGTCCCACTACCACCTTAATGCACATAGTATGCCTTGCAGAGGTGACAGTGTGGAGTACGCCTGTAGAGCCGCCTCCCTCCAGAGCGCCGTGCAGGATTGTGGTAACAGGGTGTAGTGGCTGACTTACTGTGAGGCCGTATGGATGGTGTGCATTGTTGGTCCAGCTGTGTAGCTTGTGCGCGCTCTTGGATCCTTGTCCAGGGTGCTTGCATTAGAAAGCAGGGTGCTTGCATTAGATCGGCGGTTAGGGTCGCAGGATCGGCACAGGCCCCACTCATTTCACATAAGGGAAGTTGCCATCTTGCGAGCAGATCCCCACGATGTATAGCGGGTTTGCGTCATGAGGCAAGTACAGCAAAGATATTCCTCAACAGCCCAGTGAGACCGGGATAACCCTGGCTGGTCCAGAGTGGGGGAGGGAAGGGTTAGGAGCACAGCCCAAATAAGTTGGCAACTGGAGCACAAGGAGATCAGCCGTCTCTCCCCAGCTCCATCTGTAGTAGGCAGCAGCAAGATTCCCTGGGTCTCTAAAAGAATGTAGCCTCGAGTGAGATATCAAACTGTTCAGACGTGAACCCCCAACTTGAGGAGTATCTGTGAGTAGGTTGTGCTGCTTTATAATTGGGGTTTATGCCCCAAATTCAGCTCAATATTCGGGAGCTCAGGCACCATATGTCTGCTCCGCTTTACAGCCAGACTTCACCTCCATATAATATGTTTCTTCACATAGAAAGCACTTAAGGGACTTTTTAAAAAAAATCTTGACGTCTTTATTTTTTCGAAAAGACACATATGAACAATCTAGTCAAAGTTTCATTACTACTACCAGGTAGGTAGGTGTGTGTGTGTGTGTCTGTCTGCCTGTCTATCTATCACTACAGGTTTAGCCACTGTAGCAGAACACTCCACAGTTTCCTATATAATTTTTATTAGAATGTGAGTAATAAGGAGTGGGAAATTCCTTCCAGCTCCCTCCCCTGTAATTTAAAGGAAAATTATAGCATTATGACTACAAATAGGTATTCTTAACTAGATAGTACCCTGCTGGCTCTTTAGGTGACTGACCTTCTCCCCCTGGCAGCCCTGGTTTCTGCAGGGACGTTTTGCCTCATTGGCTGAGATCATTGCAATCAATGATCTCAGCCACCCCAATGCTTTTGCATTGGGAGGCTAGAGCGCATGTGCCCATAGTGTCCTTTTAAGACACTCATCTCTGTGCTAATGGGATGATAGGGGGTTAACTAAGAGTTAAGTAGTCACTGGCTGCTCAACCATTTTTTGTATCTAAAGGAACACACTAGCATTAGGAATGCATAATTTATTTATAACCTTTATTACTTACTTTTACCACCCCAGCACACTGGTCTTACCATGGCAGCCACTCCTCAGCCAATGCTGTGCTTCCCCATATGGAAGCAATTGGAGGCCAATGTGTAAGCACACACTGCTTCAATCAGTATTCTACAGATGCATCGAATCAATGAATCTCTGTGGGGAGCCTTAAATGTTGGTTCCACAAAGACTGCATGATTGCAACCAGGAAGGACCTCCAATGACTGTCTGAATGACAGGCCCTAGAAATGATAATAGGAAAAAACGTAAATATTGCTTTTTCTCAGAAAAGGCATGGTTTGTATTGCAGAGACTGTAGGGGCCATGTCTCTGCAGCAGAACCACTACATTAAAGGAGCACTATAGTCATTAAGTGGTCTGGGTAAAGCGTCCATGTCCCCTTTAACCCTACCATGTAAAACACTATGAGAAACTGCAATATATGTGTGTGACGAAATGCCTTTTGTCACTGGATTTTTAGGTGAAAAACTGCCCTTTGCCCCTGGCTGTTGGAGGAGCCTGATTACCAGCCTCCTTCCTCATGACTATGGCCCCTGGGAGATTTTGCCCTTTAAAAACATTATTTGGCCATATCGGATTTTATTTCACTACTTCTGGCCCTTTAAGTACTATGGGGAAGGATTGGTACTTTTTATATGGCACTTCGGGTGCAGCCGAAGTGGCCACAATTCGACAAATAACCATGTGGCGGCGGCCATTTTAATTTAGTCGAACGCGGTCAGCGGTGTGCGCCAGCAAATCCATGGAACTAAAATCGGCTACACAATTGCACGAACAACGCTGACCCTTACCTTCTCCTCCACTTTGACACTTTGTCTAAAGTCAAAGTGCGTTCGACAATTCGAACGCCATGTTACACTGTGCTATTTGCATGAACGGGGCCCGTTCATGTATTCGAACTTAGGCGTTTTTTTTATGTGAACTGACTTTACCATTGGAAATAGACCGGCCGCACAGCCAAACTCTGTGGAACTGTTTTGGGCAGGAAATCCTGCCTGCGGTCGGTAAAAAGAGGCTTCCCCAAAACTTTAACCTCATGGCAAATTTACTTTGTTCATGGGATCTGAGCGCTGTTCACCTATATTGGGCGCTCAGATCCGAGCTATCTGGGGATGTGGGGGTTCTGTGTAATATAATAAGAATTATGTATTTTTATGTACTTTTACGTATTTTTACAGTTAGTGTAAAATGTAGATATTTTCTGTACCTGAAGATAATTGAGTTTACTGCAGTGCCTTAAGCCAATTATCTCCAGGATGGAGAGGAGGGATTTCATTGTGTATGTGGGAGTGTTATTATCAGGGCCGTCTTTAACGCGGGGCAAACGGGCAAGCTGCCCCGGGCCCAGTTGCTCCTGGGGGCCCAGAGCAG
The DNA here is from genome assembly GCA_933207985.1 of Pelobates cultripes. NCBI lineage: Eukaryota > Metazoa > Chordata > Amphibia > Anura > Pelobatidae > Pelobates > Pelobates cultripes. The sequence goes on along the minus strand of OW240918.1, from coordinate 120,359,582 downwards.
CTGCTCTGTGGGCCCCGCGATTTGCGCAGCCCCTGTGGACCTGGCGGTGCGGCTCCCGCACACTAAGAAGGCTCCCCGGGTGGCCCATGCACTAAGGGCCACCTGGGGAGCATGTGTCAGCAGGGGCCCGGTCGGGCGTTTTGGCGCTTAAACAGCGCGACCGGGCCCATCTTCCGGTTCTGCAGCCGGCTGGGAGGAAGTGACGTCACGTCCTCCCACCGGAGATAGCCGCGTGGGAGGAGGGAGGAGGGGAGTTCCAGAGGAGAACTCCCATCTGCCTCAGCTTGCCACTGGACCAGGGAAACCACCCTCCAGAAAAAGGTAAGAACCTGGAGGGTGGCTAAATGTATGTCAGTAGGTCTGTGTGTGTGTCAGTATGTCTGTGTGTATGCCAGTATGTCTGTGTGTGTGTGTCAGTATGTCTGTGTGTGTGTATGTCAGTGTGTGTGTGTGTGTGTGTGTCAGTATGTCTGTGTGTATGCCAGTATGTCTGTGTGTGTGTATGTAGGTATATCTCTGTGTGTGTGTGTGTGTGTGTCAGTATGTCTGCCAGGATATATTTGTGTGTCAGTGTATGTGTGTGTCAGTATGTATCTGTGAATGTTTTAATGTCTGTCTGTGTGTATGTGCCAGTACGCCTGTCTGTGTGTATGTCAGTATGTCTGTGTGTGTGTGTCAGCATGTCTTTGTGTGTCAGTATGTCTGTGTGTGTATGTAAGTATGTCTGTGTGTGTATGTGTGTGTCAGTCAGTATGTCTGTCAGTGTATGTGTCTGTGTGTGTATGTATGTATGTCTGTGTGTGTGTGTGTCAGTATGTCTGCCAGGATATATTTGTATGTCAGTGTATGTGTGTGTCAGTTTATATCTGTGAATGTTTTAATGTCTGTCTGTATCAGCCATTACGTCTGTCTGTGTATATGTCAGTATGCCTGTGTGTGTGTGTGTATGTCAGTATGCCTCTGTGTGTGTGTCAATGTGTCTGTCAGTGTATGTGTCTGTGTGTTTTAGTATATCTGTCAGTGTATGTGTTTGTGTGTGTGTCAGTATATCTGTTAATGTATGTGTCTGTGTATGTATGTATGTATGTCTGTGTGTGTGTCAGTATGTCTGCCAGTATATATTTGTGTGTAGTGACTGTGTGTGTCAGTATCTGTGAATGTTTTAATGTCTGTCTGTGTGTGTATGTGCCAGTACGTCTGTCAGTGTGATTGCGGGTTGGACGTAATTTGGGGGTGAGGCAGTGGCAGGGACAGGGCCCATGGGGCCCAAGAAAATGCATTGCCCAGGGTCCTAATCATATTATAGACGGCCCTGGTTATTATGTTAATTAGTGTTCCCATTGGTTTATGTCCCTTTTGTCCCAGTTTACCACCAGGTCCAGGGGGTGTGCCTCTGGCCTGAAAACTTGTATATACAGGGAGTGCAGAATTATTAGGCAAGTTGTATTTTTGAGGATTAATTTTATTATTGAACAACAACCATGTTCTCAATGAACCCAAAAAACTCATTAATATCAAAGCTGAATATTTTTGGAAGTAGTTTTTAGTTTGTTTTTAGTTATAGCTATGTTAGGGGGATATCTGTGTGTGCAGGTGACTATTACTGTGCATAATTATTAGGCAACTTAACAAAAAACAAATATATACCCATTTCAATTATTTATTATTACCAGTGAAACCAATATAACATCTCAACATTCACAAATATACATTTCTGACATTCAAAAACAAAACAAAACAAATCAGTGACCAATATAGCCACCTTTCTTTGCAAGGACACTCAAAAGCCTGCCATCCATGGATTCTGTCAGTGTTTTGATCTGTTCACCATCAACATTGCGTGCAGCAGCAACCACAGCCTCCCAGACACTGTTCAGAGAGGTGTACTGTTTTCCCTCCTTGTAAATCTCACATTTGATGATGGACCACAGGTTCTCAATGGGGTTCAGATCAGGTGAACAAGGAGGCCATGTCATTAGATTTTCTTCTTTTATACCCTTTCTTGCCAGCCACGCTGTGGAGTACTTGGACGCGTGTGATGGAGCATTGTCCTGCTTGAAAATCATGTTTTTCTTGAAGGATGCAGACTTCTTCCTGTACCACTGCTTGAAGAAGGTGTCTTCCAGGAACTGGCAGTAGGACTGGGAGTTGAGCTTGACTCCATCCTCAACCCGAAAAGGCCCCACAAGCTCATCTTTGATGATACCAGCCCAAACCAGTACTCCACCTCCACCTTGCTGGCGTCTGAGTCGGACTGGAGCTCTCTGCCCTTTACCAATCCAGCCACGGGCCCATCCATCTGGCCCATCAAGACTCACTCTCATTTCATCAGTCCATAAAACCTTAGAAAAATCAGTCTTGAGATATTTCTTGGCCCAGTCTTGACGTTTCAGCTTGTGTGTCTTGTTCAGTGGTGGTCGTCTTTCAGCCTTTCTTACCTTGGCCATGTCTCTGAGTATTGCACACCTTGTGCTTTTGGGCACTCCAGTGATGTTGCAGCTCTGAAATATGGCCAAACTGGTGGCAAGTGGCATCGTGGCAGCTGCACGCTTGACTTTTCTCAGTTCATGGGCAGTTATTTTGCGCCTTGGTTTTTCCACACGCTTCTTGCGACCCTGTTGACTATTTTGAATGAAACGCTTGATTGTTCGATGATCACGCTTCAGAAGCTTTGCAATTTTAAGAGTGCTGCATCCCTCTGCAAGATATCTCACTATTTTTGACTTTTCTGAGCCTGTCCATTCCTTCTTTTGACCCATTTTGCCAAAGGAAAGGAAGTTGCCTAATAATTATGCACACCTGATATAGGGTGTTGATGTCATTAGACCACACCCCTTCTCATTACAGAGATGCGCATCACCTAATATGCTTAATTGGTAGTAGGCTTTCGAGCCTATACAGCTTGGAGTAAGACAACATGCATAAAGAGGATGATGTGGTCAAAATACTCATTTGCCTAATAATTCTGCACTCCCTGTAAGGAGTAATAAACGCTCATTGGAGTCAGATCATCTTGTACCTTCATTCAGTTTCAGTTCATGTTACATATGCGTTGCAGGGTTAAGTCCTCATCCGGTGGCTGTCAGATGGGAGGAGAGCTGAGTAGCACAGAGGGAGCCCTGGCACCGGAATGAGTTAACTAAAACATTTTTCTTTCAGCATTTTCTTTCACTTGGGGTGGGGTGGGGCTGCGTACAAGGGGCAGGAAACCTATAGCATTAGGAATACAGATTTGTCTTTCTAACGCTATATTTTTCCTTTAAACTGTAGTGGTTCTGGTGCCTACAGTGTTCCTTTAACACACTACTGCTGGGCATAGGTGTGTATTAGAAACAGGCCGAGACACGACCCACAATGATTTTTCCAATTCCCTCACCATCCCACTTCTCAGGGATAATATATAGGAACACTCAACAGTTTAATGAGAAACCCCCGACCTATGGTATATCAGATGGGGAGCAGGGGATAACATTTTCTCTGCTATTAAAGGGGGGAGGTGCATCTTGAACCTATATATCCTTTTGAAGAGTCCCTCCTTTTTTGCTGCTGCAAAGTAACACGCTCTGAGGATGCTTTTTTAAGCACTAACAGTATGCTCATTTTCTACGAAATGGCTTATTAGGTAGGTAGATTTTGTACGTGATGATGCCTGCCTCAAAATGATTAGGGTTTGGGGTACAATAGAGGGAGGAATACCATTTAATGCTAAATGTATCACCTCTGTAAGATTAAATAAATTACTTTTTTTTTTTTGTAAGTGCTTCACATTAAAGGGACACTCAACTACCCCAAAAGAAAACATGCATGCATTTAACTATGCATGTTTTTCATTAGGGTACATCTTAAAACAGCTTGTAAAGTTGCAGTTCTCTTGTCTGAAGACTTTTCAAACCTTCTACTTCTAAGCCCACCCAGACTTTCTGTGGCTGTCCAATCAGCAACTGACGACTTTTGAATTTAGCTCCACTGAGCTAAGCAAACCAGGAAGTAACAGGACATGTTGTCAGTTTGAAACCCTGGAGGTATAACAAAGTTAATTTATAAAAGTGCTAATTTCTATTGAAATCTGCACTTTTTTGTAGAATGAAAAAAAAGGACGTATTCTTCTTGCATAAAGCATTTCAGCAAGAAAAAACGCATTGGCGGTCTGGGGTGTCCCTATAAGTAGAAAACTCATCCTTCTGAATTTACAGACTAACCCAGGCGTAATCTGATTAGAGATGGAATACACTAAAAAGAGTGCAGTGATAGTTAAACACAATATACATTTTGTATGGTGGGTTTTTTCTTTACGTCTCACATACACAAAGCTGTATTTAGTTAAATAGATCTGATAAAAGTACGGCATGTGAGGTATTTTACTCTCCATTATCCCAAAAAGTCATATCTAGGTTGTTGTTCTTTTGCAGGGGTGGTAGAATTCTGCTCCAATATATAACGGTTCCTGCCAACAAAAGCATTGACTTCCTGAAGGACTCCGGCTTGACATCATCTAGGCGAAGATTTTAATTCCTAAACTTTAATTCCTTTCCTCCTATGCGTTGTATGTGCCAGATTAAAGTCAGAAGTGCAAGTTTTTATCCAAACACAAGCCAGATGTATCCGATTTATGGATCTCTGCCGTTTAGCAGTTATTAATAGAACTTAATGTACCTCTTTATTCATTTTGTGCATCGGGACACATGGAAATGTGACATTTGTTGCTGCTAGCAGCTGCGATTGTTGAAATAAAGCTTATTTGGAAGTGTTACACCTGTGCAGTTTGCTGTACACAAGGCAAGAAAATGATAAAATTGTAACACAATACATCACATGCTTGGAAACTAGTGAACTGTTAAAATTATATTTTATTCTTTTTGAAACTAAGAGCATGCTTGCGCCTATAATTTGTGTGTATTGTTTTTTTTTATTCCTGAAAGTATTAAACATTAGCTGCAAAGATGGACAAAGAAGAAACAGGAATTATTTTCGTATATTAAATTTTTTTTACGTTGTGCATGTGCTGTTATGCATGTAGGGGGTAAATGCGTAAATTGGGTTATGTATTTATCCACTTTTAGAGAGGAAGGAAAACCATTCTTGCCTCTCTTTAAAGGAACACTATAGTCACGTAGATCACTTTATTCTCAACGATGTGCGTAATTCGTTAAATGTATTTGACAAACTGTATTATGACCCATGAATGTGAAAAATATAAAGAATTCAATAAGATATTACATTAATTCATGTATATTTGTATTATTTTTTAACGGATAGGCCAATAAAATTAAAAAAAAAACAACACATAAATAGTGATTATTCCTACAAAATGAACAAAATAAAGTGAAATAATAGATACTCCTTCTGATGTAATCTTACAGGAACAGCAAACAAACCTTGGAGCTGGACTTTCTCCAACCAGTTCAAAAAACACACGTGAAACAAACAAATCTAAAAAATGAGTACAGTACTTATTGTCACCGAACTTCTTGAGTGCCTTTAAAATTATTGTACATGGAAAAGGAGGCTTCATGGTCTCGCAGAGTTTAAAAGAGCAAATTTATTGGATCTAAAAATTCAACAGAGGGGGGCAGAGCTAACAGCCGAAAGAAGCAGACGTGCAGCAGAAGAGCTCTGTAACTTTAGGCCTAAAAAAGTGACATAAACTAGCCACAGCCTCACAATCTTGAACCAAAACGCGACCTACCTAATAGAGAAGAAGTCCAGACACCAAGGACCCACAAAAACAGCAGGTTCCTGGGACATAGGAGACCATTTTCTCTGACCCAAAAAGGCCGCAATAGTCCACGTGCCAAAAGAAATTGGCAACTCAACCGCGGCATCTTCCGACGAAAAGGCCATGGACGAACTGAATGAGTTCCGGCCCCAGGAGCTCTAAACTATCCATCCACTGATAAGGACAACAGGATGCCGTCATCAGAGGGGACATCAAAACCCTCCGCAAAACATATGCAAGATGTTCACAGTGGATCTCGCCATCGTGCGTGAAGAGATGCACACGGTGGGGGGCAGAGTTAAAGCGGTAGAAGACACAAAGAGTCTCACATCGAGATGTCAAACACTGGAAGTGGCATTATATAGAATCCAAACCTCATTCACTCACAGGCTGAAAACCATGGAGGACCGACACAGAAGTCGGAACATTAAAATCAGGGGAATCCCAGAGGCCATTACCCAGGAAGAACTGACGCACTATGTAAGAAGGCTGCTAGCCATAATACTTACCTCCAATCAAGCTAAACAGGTCACAGTGGAGGGGACGTTCCGTATCCCAAAAGCAGCCAGAGGCCCAGCGGAATCCCCATGGGCCGTTATTCTACAGTTTCAGCTACGTTTGGCACAAATAGCTTTAATGGCAACATTACAGGCAAAACCTTCTCAACCTTTTGAAAATGCTGTTCTACCAGGACCTTTCTAAACCAACCTTGATATGGCGGAGCCAATTCAAACCACTTACTGCCTCACTTCGCAATCACTCTATCCAATTTCGTTGGGCTTACCCCGGAGGCTGGTGATCACACATGGCAACAAAACTCTGCGCATCACTGAGGCAGTGGAGCTGGACTCTGTGCTCTCGGCACGGGTACTGCCGCCACACTCGGGACAGAGACCTGCGGTACCAAGCCCAAGAGCCACGCACACCTGGGACTTATCGACCATAAAACCGTTCACGACGGCAGGAGCAATAGCTATGGGCATGCGCCTCGCTACATCTATCTAGCCTATATACATCTTAACCTATTGCATATATATCTAAAAATGTGGGTGAGTGTTTAACCCCCTTCCTCCCCCTTCAGCCCGGTGGGAGTGGGACCCTGAGGGTGGGGGCACCCTCAGGGCACTATTGTGATCCTTTAACCCCTTAAGGACACATGACATGTCTGACATGTCCTGATTCCCTTTTATTCCAGAAGTTTGGTCCTTAAGAGGTTAAGCATTGTACTTAATATGGCAAAAAAAAAAAAAAAAACGCAACAGAAAAGAGAAAAGAATCAAAACCAGTACAAAAAATTGAAAAAAAGGCTCTCAGGTTTTTTGTGTCTACTCCCTCGAAAGAATTACAAGAAGCACATACTGAAGTAGGAAGCCCTTTTCATTCAACAAATTGCAACTAATGTAAATGCAGAATCTATGGCTTTACAAAAAAAATGAGCATAACAATCTACATAAACAGATAAAGCAATTACTGGAGTCTCAGTTACAAGTACTTAGACATGACATGCTTACAAACTTTAATGAGATCAAACAAGACACAAAAAGAATTGCAGAAGTAGTAAATGTGATGGAAGAAAAATTGGTATATTTTGAAAACCAAATTACGGCTCTTAAAGAGACAGTGGAATCTTCAACTAGCAAAACAAATAGTCTTGAACAAAAAATAGCGGATCTAGAAGAAAGATCGAGAAAATGTAACTTATGGTTTCGTAGTATACCTGAGGACATATCACTGGAGAAAATGGAAGAATACCTATTTGGTTTATTTAAAGCTGTCCTTCCTGAAGTACCAACAACAGAGTATCAAATCGAAAGAGTCCATCGGATATATAAACCCATTAATATAGCTACACAACTGCCAAGAGGTGTTATAGCAAATTTCCGTTAATAACACTTTAAAGAAAAACTACTGAAAGCCAGACGTATAAATTCGCTGAAAAATACCTGCTACAAAGACATAATATTTCTGCAAGTGTTCTCCTATTACACAAGAACCTGGAGAAAGTCATTTTTAAAAGTAACTGATTTCCTCAAAAAAACAACATTAGATTCCAATGGAGCTCTTCTGCGGCTTTAAGATTTTTGTGGAAGGTTTTAAAAACTTATTTTTACCAACGTAAAGTTGGATGGAATCAATGTCAGCTATGAATGCCCCTCATTTTGACCATGATGAAAACAGCTAAGAAAAAGATCATCTTTAAGATATAAAAAGAAAAGTCAAGATAGAGATATAAGAAGAAGGGGGGGTGGGGGGGCTGGAGGGAGAGACTGTGGTGGGAGGGGGAGGTGAGGTGATGGTTGATGAGACAAAAGTAAAACAAATACAAATACATAAAGGAATAAGGTTAGTGAGGCAGAATAATGGCAAGCTATGAGAAAAAGTGGTATTTTGGGGCAAAAGTTGATCAGTACTAAAATTCACTAATATTTAAATTTTTATGCACATATTTCAAATAGCAGTTTGCACAATGTAGCCACAGAAATGGTTCCAAGATATGTAATCCAATTGGATTTATTAAGAAACCCAGATAAAGTTCACGATATAAGTTTAGGAAAGAGAGGGGGGAGGGTGGGGAGGAACGAAGGGAACAGTAGAGTTTATACACTATCACATCAAAATATAAAAGAGTTAAGAAAAATGAGTGTCACAAAAAACTTAAGAAAGAACAGTAAAGCTTATACACTATTACATTAAATAAATTAGAATTAAAATATCTGAGGATATAAGTAAAAGTGAAAAGAGAGAGAAAAATAAGGATATTTTATGTTTTTGTAAGCATTAAGATAGTTGAGATAGGTTTTGCTAATATACATGGATCAATAATGGTAAACTACTGATCAAAAATGTCTGTAGATGGATGGAGAAACTGTGTAAAGAGTTTTGCCTAAGGAAGTTTAATAGTTTCTTTGGGAAATATGTGAAACTAGAACATTGCCTGCCCCTTTTCCCTCCTTCCTTCCCCCTTTTGCCTCTTGCCTTCCTTTGATTATGATTGTAAGTTAGAATCAATGAGACAATATAAATGAGAAAAAAGTAAAACACCAGCAATATATAGAAAGGAGAAAAGAAAAAAGATAATAAAATAGGTGGCTGTGTCAATTTAAGTGACGAGACTTAAGGAAGTAGAAAACAGCGAAGCATATAATCAAGTCAGTCCGGGTAGGCCTACTTAGTGTCTATATAAAGACACAGTATCAGAGTGATTCCTCGATATGGTGAGGAAACAGTCTTTGGACCAATGTGGATTAATATCCCCAAACGATTTTCGATTTATGTTTTTTTTAGTATATGCAAATGCAACAGTAGTGATGGAAGAGAACCAACTCAATGCCAAATTAGAGAAAAGGAAGCTCTACAAATTGAAATGATAAAAATGTTAACATTAAATGTCCAAGGTATGAACTCAACCACAAAAAGGTCTTTACTATATAAATATTTGATCAAAGAACATATTGATCCAGGCTTTCTCCAAGAAACACATTGGAGACAATCAGATAAGCAAACATGGGGTGGGAAAAAAATTCCCAAACATTGTCCATGCTTCAGATAGAAAAAAAACAAAAAATGTGGAGTAGCAATAATATTTGGAGAAAAAATAGAAGTAAATACTCTACCAATTACATGCTTCAGAGGGAAGATTTTTGGTGGTAGTTTGTAAATTAAATGGAAATCTGTTTACACTATGTAATGTCTATTTGCCGAATAAATCTCCAGCTACCTATTTAAGAAAAATATTAGAAAAAATAGAAGAAATAAAAGTAGGACAAATCATACTTGCAGGAGATTTGAATTCAGCCTTAGACCCCAGTTTAGATTAAAAAAAATAATGAAAGGAGCCAAAATTGAGGGTGTGGTCTGGACACCAGCGGGAACAGCCGCATGTAACCGCAGCTCCATGCAAAAAGGCCTAAACTGTGCATTTGTCCCACAAGAAAACGGCAACCAAAGATCATTACAACCAAGATTTCTCACCCTAAAGCGAAGAGACATGCAGAGAAGACAGAAAAGGCGCAGTTCTTCGCCCCAAAACAAAATCAACACCGAGAGCCACCCCAGACGGCGGGAAACCAAGATGGCGCCGACGACATCCAAGAGTCGACTCCCTGTGCATCCAGCAACCAGGTGCCTCTGACTCAGGCAATAATGCAAGAATTGCTAAATGAAATGTCTGACAAAATAATGAAGAGCGTACAAACCTCCATAGGGAACCTGGGTAAGGAAATCCATGATCTCGGCTCTAGAACCTCACGGGTGGAGGAAAATTATCATTATTAAGCTAATATGTATGCTAATGTAAATGTTTCTTGATTGGACCCACATTTTGGTATGGAGCACCTGTCCATGACGAGCTAAGGTTCAATATTATTTGTTAAACTATTTGGGGAAAGACACAGCACTCAGGATAGACAAAACCGCTTGGAGGGACTAGGGAGGGATCTAGGGAACAAAGGGGCTGAGATCCCCGAGTGGGGTAACAAAAATGCTCCCGACACCTTTCCCACAAAGGGAAACCAAAAAAATTTAAATAAATAAAAATAAAATAAATAAATGAAAAAAAAAATAATAACAATAAAGCCTTAGATAAAATGGCTGTCACGGCGCATCCCCCCCAGGTATAGAAGCCAGGAGCTTCTACCCCTACAGCATTTAGATGAAGTGCCTAGCCACAAAAAGGGCATGGTTTATTTCTGTATATACTTTCTTTTCTGATTGGTTATGTTTTCATGTTGTTTTACCCAGCGAATCATGGCTCACCGCATGGTCCGCTGGAGACTCTGTTGGCGACCTAGTGGGTGGTCCCATCCCCGAACAATGCAGACAGCGAGCATCCACGAGGGGGCGAGTATGCTTGCGACCAAGTTTCTACCAATGCGCCTGTGGGAGGGTTTCAAAGACCCCAGGAGTCGGCCAGCTCTGCTTGATAGCACTGGGAGGAGTGAGCCACCCTGCCTCAGACAACCACTCACAATACACTACACAACCTTTCATGTCCGACCCTACATGAAAATGTACACACATAATGTAAGGGGACACAAGGGCAAGGCCCTCCAGTCCCTGTTGCACTCCTACCACTCCTACGACACATGGAGAATTACACACCCCACCGAGAAGGCATACACACACTTCTCATCCATACATAATACTTATTCTAGGATAGATGGATTTCTCATCCTGGGTTCCCACCTAAATCAAATCAAGACCTGTAACATAGAACACATCACATGGTCGCACCACGCGCCGGTACTCCTGGAAATGCAAAATCTCTATGACTTTAAGCACCGCAGCCCCTGGAGAATCAACGATTCCCTTCTTCTCAACCCGCAGTTTGTGGCGGAACTGACCACACAACTAGAACAGTACTTTGTGGACAATGTGACGCCAAACGTCACACCCACAACGGTCTGGATGGCCCACAAGCCGGTGGTGAGGGGACTGCTGATAAGGCGGGCCTCATACCTCAGCAAACAGGCACATAAAACTACACTAGAACTGCACAAAGAATTTTATGACATAAATCTCCAAAATCAAATCTCTCCCACTGATGATAGGCGCCAGTGCATAATACAACTCAATAGAAGCCTACACCAACAAGCCCTGGAACACACAGAATACAATATGAAACGGCTGAGACAGAATCAATATACCCAGGGTAATAAGGCCAGCAAACTGCTAGCGCAAAGACTTAGGGCCAGGCAGGCCTCGCAAAAGATCTCCTACCTCACCTCACACGCAGGAGTTCCTAGCTTTCAATGTAAACACTGTATTTTCTCAGAAAATACAGTGTTTACATGAGAAAGGCTGCAGGGAGCTATAGTTCTCCCCTGAACAACCTCATTAAGCTGAAGTTGTTCAGGTGACTACAGTGTCCCTTTAATCTATCTAACTTTTAACTGTTCTTTCCATCAGCTTTTGATTTAATTTTTCCTCTACAGCAATTATTGTATTAGAATTTTCAACTGTTTGATTTTGTTTGTTAATTTTAGTTAATTTTCTTAGTTCTGTATAAAGATCACTTAATTTGAAATTTTTTATTAACTTGACTTTGTAGTTTAATAAAATCTCCTCTGATTACTGCCTTAAAGGCACACCATAGGATCATTGGATCGATATTCTCTGTCTTATTTTCTCCAAAGTAGTTACTAATATTCAATTCAATGTATTTTCTATTATATTCTGAGCAAAGTAGACTAACGTTTAAACGCCAACTATAAGTTTCATTTGTCTTTTTACTAGCTCCAATTTCACATATCACTCCATCATGATCTGTCCAGGTTATTTCCTTGATTTCTATTTGAGATATTATATCTATAAGCGTATGGTCTGTCCAGGTCATATCTATCCTTGAATAAGAAAAATGAACTCTTGAGAAATGAGTATGTCTCCAAGGCACAAGCCCTGTGCAGGGGGCTCCCCACAGACATGACCAAAAGACTGAAAAAAACCTACAACTACGACTGGAGAAATGACCATATCAAATTTCTAGGCATCTCCTATACAAAATCGCAGGCTGCACTCTTCCATTCGAATTATGGCAAACTCCTAACAGAAATCAAACAACAACTACAGGACTGGAAAAAAACCTTATTTATATCATGGTCCAGCCGTATCGCAGCCATTAAAATGATAATTCTCCCCAAACTCTATTCAGGTCCCTACCATTACGAATACTTTAGCACGCTACAGCGTTGGGTGACAATATTTATGTGGAACAAAAAGAGAGCACGTATAGCATTACGGGTTATGCAGAGACCTGTACATGAAGGAGGTATGAGCTCGCCCAACTTTAAAAACTATTATCATGCAGCCATACTGAGCAGCATTGTGCAGGCCAGACCTGGAACCCATGAACCCCAGTGGAAACACTTGGAATCAGAATGGGCAAACAACGCAAGCGTTGACACCCTGGCGTGAATTTTGGCAAACAAGAGACCACAAACCCCAGTATGCCTCCCAACCACTAGCCTAACGTTGTCAATCTGGGACACGCACCGGAAAGCTTTAACAAACAACAACACTACCTCTAGTGCCATGCCTATTAAATCCCTAGTGTATCTCAGTCCAGATTTTAATTACAGAATCTGGGAAAGACACTGTAGACATTTCCTCCACCACCTATTTACGATCACAAACCTGAAATCTTTCACTGAACTATAATAGCACAAAACTGGTCCTCACAAAAAGTACCTGCCATAATGATGTGCATACAGAACGTAAACCAAACAACCCACTACGAAACCACTGTAAGGCGACAAAATACCCCCCCCCCCCAACAAGCGACACCCAAAGTACAGACAATATTGGGAAATAGCTTGGGACACATGGGAAGAGTCGTAGCAAAATCCACCAGCATATTCCCCGCTCATTGTTTTTCCCATAGACTTTCATGTGAATTAAAATATTCGTCTAATTGTTCCCATAAACTGTACCGAAATACTTCATTCACCATACGAACACAAACTACCGAACACCGGACCACCTTGATGCATGAGTGTGACTTCAATTAACCTCCCAATTCGTTTTTATTGCCTCTTTTGGGAAACTCGCGAACACAAGTCCCTTGGTGGCCGCCATTTTGGGAGTTTGACACATGGTGGCGGCCATCTTAAACTCCCAAACAGCAGTGTTTTGCCGTCGAGTTTCTGGAACTAAAAGCGGACACTCGACTAAGCAAACACCGCTGAGACCTCCAGACTCCCATAGATTTGTGCTAAAACAACCGAACGGCCCGCCGTTCGGTAGAAAGACTCTCTCACACTAAGGGATTTATGCGAATACAAGATCAACCCTGGATGGCATGTATTTCGGGACTTTTAAAACATGAAAAGAGACCGACCACAAGGCCAAAACTTATGGAACTATTTTTGGCAACTGTTGCCTGTGCGGTCGGTCAAAAAAAACTTTAAATCTCCATAACTCCCAAACCCCTGGTCCAATCTGGGTGATTTCTGAATATGTTGCTCACCCAGATCAGGGCTATCAGGGGATACCAGATTTAAGGGTGTACCCTAGGTATTTGGGGTACATCTAAATCTCGGTGAAAAGTGTGTACTTGTTAATTATGTTAAATGCTTATCTGAGGGGAGGAGAATTGTGGGTGGTTACTGTAATATTATTGGTTACTGTAATAATTATTGTGGGTATCTCCCTGGCACGGGAGCATTGCATAAAAGTAGGGGTTGTGTGATTAAAGTTCAGTTCTGCTCCTGATACTGTGTGTCGTCCAGTTATTGGGAAAGGTGATGGGATACTATTGGATTTTACTGCTGATTGTGCTGTTATGCTGCTGGATTAGTCTCTCACTGTGGGTACTGTGCCTGGGACTATTGCGTGTTCCTGAGCCATACTGTGATCTACAGAGGATTTAGCCGGTGTGATAGCAGCTCTCCGCTACAAGAGTTTATAGTGAAACCCCCCATTAGCGCTCCAAGTAACTAACACGATGCAGGGCGATCGGGCAAATAGGCCTACACGGACCCGGCAGACCGGATCCAACACAAAGGCCCACACAGCAATGTACTGAGGTATTATAGCTATCCAAACGACAGAACCAGGACTCCAGGTTGTCTAGATGTAGGCACTACACACAAGGAGCCCATGACCCATGCACAATCCCTCTGGTCCCAAGTCTCCCGTTAAGAAATTAATCTGTGACATAATAGAATTTCACCAAGTAACATCACATTGGGAAACCTAAATACAATAGCGAAATAAAAATATGAGCAACACTAACTTAACTGCACCCCAACCCCTTTTATTTCTGTACCCCTATACTATTGAAACGGTGCAACAAGAACACGAACAGTGCCCACCCGAAGCGGAATATAATTACCACCATATAATTTTGAAATACCCTGTACAGCAATATGTCAACTAGGAAACCTACTAATAACAGAACTGTTGTATCGGTCTGCCGGACGCTCAGATGTATGTTCAGTAATAAGTAATAAGTATTGTGAAGCAGATTGATATGTCTCAGATAACAAAGCCTTTTAAAGTCTATCTCAGTCTGCCTGGCGCTCAGCTGTCTGTTCTGTACTGAGCAAGGTATCGCAGACTGACATGCCTTCAATAACACAAAACCTGTGAAAGACTGAATATATCAAACATAATCGTTCCCCTCCCCACCTCTTTATTCTGTACCCCCAATGTTATTTACGTTTCTGCAGAATGACAAAACAATAAAAAAAAATTTAAAAAAAGAAAAAATTATATATATAAACTGTATGGGTACATGTAAATAGAAACAGATAAGTTACAGTGGAACTAACATATAGAAAAGGTTCTAGAAATATGTCACAAACACGGAATCTTGGAAAGGCCATGGTCAGGAAAGGGTTAAATGGCCATGAAAGGGTTAAACCCCTTTACTCTGTGTTAGCTTCAGCTTTATTCCTCTATCCTTGCATTGTGACTTCATTAATTATCTGCTTTGTGCAGTAGTTATGATGTCATGATGCTACAGCTGACATCACTCCTAGTCTGTCCTTTACACTTCATTCATTCAGAATGTTCGAAGCAGACAGTGCAGCCATGAAGACTGTTCTGTTTTTTCTTTTCTTTTCATTATTAATGTCATCCTCTGGATATCTGAGACCATCGATTCTAGAAGTAAGTATATCCTGCACACAGGTAGCTGCGATTTATACCATATTTCTAGAATAACTTAATTTCTATAACCCGTCTTCTAACCTGAGATCTGGGTTTATACACCAGCCCTGTAAACAGTATATAATGTGGGCTGGGGAGGAAATCTGTTCTAAATCTTTGATACTAAACTCTCTGCTCCCTGGCTGATCTATGATCTGATTGGCTGACGGCAAAAAAGTATTAACTCATATCTTAGCGTTTCATTATACAGAAACCGTAATATCTCTACAGACAGTGAGCAGAGCTGATCTGAGGGTTCTTAGCTGAAATTAAGAAACTGCTCTCTCACCTTTGGCATTACAGCCATGTATAATATAGTGCCATTTATAGATAATAGCAATGTATCTATCTATAATGTGCTGATAAAATTACATTATTAGTGACATTTGCAGCCTGTATTTCTGTGCCTATAGTATACAGATACAAAATTCAAGTTATGCCAAGCAGTGGGTAAGTGTACGTCCCCATGTTAGCATTGTACGACGTGCATGGTGGGATCTAGCAACAGGCATCACATGGAAAGGACCAAATTAATTAAATTTATAGAATGTCTGGTAAAAGCACACATATTAATTAGTCATGGGCTTATACTCCCAGTATTGTTCGTAAATACCTTTCAATGGCTCTAATATTACACGGACTTTATACAAATCATCCACCTACCCATGCATTCTTAGATTTAGGTTCATTACTTTATATGGATTTATAAATTACAAGTTATATACTTTGCCTTTGAGCTGAAGGCAGCTCAAATTAAGTGTTAGACTAGGACTCACCTAATAGATTTGCCACAATGTTGGCAGGTAAGCTAAAACTTTATGGGCATTCAGTTCTACTAAAACATTGGGATTTGGGTAAATGTCCTCGCTTTGCTTTATTGATGCTGATTTTAGTAGACATATGCAATTCGTTTTGGATACTTCCGAATGTCCAAATAGTCGAAGTGCCGAATTACAGAGTTCCCGAAGTTCCGAAATTACCGACTTTCCAAAGTGCCGAAGTTCCAAAGTGCTGTATTGCCGAAGTTCCGAAGCACAGTATTTCCTAAGTACTAATATACTTACCCAGTGGAAGAAGAAGAATGTTACACTGTATACAATTTTAAATAAAAAGTATACAAACATAGCCAGGATTCAGCTGTAAGAATTTGCAACACTTACAACAATCAAGTAACATACATTCATATAAAATGTAAGTTACTTGGCCAGTCATTGTAATGACAGGAATGATTAAGTAGATAACTCCCTAATTCCCACGGTATTAGGGAGCTATCTACTAAAAGGCTGAAAGACATGAATTGGTCTTTCAGCCAAATTTACTAATACTAAGTAAAGATTACTTAGTATTAGTAAATTATGCCCCTACTCCCTATACCGCGAGTAGTGGCATGTCTATTAAACTGCTCACTGTAAAAAAAAACAAAAAAACGCTCAGGGGTGGGGGCCAGGGGGGAAGGACAATAGGTCCCCCCCATTATTTTACTTTAGGGCCCCAACCCACCGCTCAGGAGTGGGGGACGGGGGGAGGACAATAGGTCCCCCCCATTATTTTACTTTAGGGCCCCCACCCGCTGCTCAGGGGTGGGGGCTGAGGGAGGGGGCAATAGGTCCCCCCCCATTATTTTACATTAGGGCCCCCAACCGCCGCTCAGGTGTGGGGGCGGGGGGCCAATAGCCCCCCTTTAGTTTAAAAGCCCCCACCAGCAATGTGACCCTTTTTTAACAGTGAGCAGCCCCTGGCATGACATGCCCCTACTCGCAATTTAGGTCTTTCAGCCTTTTGGTAGATAACTCCCTAATACCGTGGGAATTAGGGAGTTATCTATCAAGCGGCTGCAAGAGACGTTCCGAAATAACGAAGTGCCGAAGTTGCTGAAGTTCCGAATTGCCGAAGAGCCGAATTGCTGAGGTTCTGAAATTACCGAATTTCCGAAGTGTCGAAGTTCTGAAGTTGCCGAAGTGTCGAAGTGCCGAATTGCCGAAGTGCCGAATTTCGAAATGCCGAACCAAAAATGTTTCCCATGCACATGCCAAGATTTTAGTAGAGCAATGTAATGATAGTATTATACTTTAATGAACTGGGCATTAATAACAGGTCTTAACCTTAATTAAGTTCCCTTGTTGTAGAACTGATCACAGTTTTTCAATTGGGACTGTACTATACTTACTTCATCACCAAGGAAGGTAATGTTATAAAACCCTTCCATAGACGTTGCACATAGTATATTGCAAATAAATCTATAAATTATTCTCTGAAAAACTAATTTTGCAACAAAAGCTGCATTAGAACTTTTTTTTTGTATAAGAATTTATTAACAACACACTTTCACTTCCATATCTTTTTTTAGTGCACGAAAACCAACTTCTGCCGGTGTGTCTACCTGGTGGTCATAAGAATGCTCAGCCTGGTGATTGGCTGTGGAGGGAACCATGAGCCGGTTGATGATGGAAGAAGATGTGTCTGTCGAGCCGTAACCTGACTAAACTTTGGGGTCTAAAATCAGTGAGTAAGAATTTTAAGCTTTTAGGGATTGGGGCTAGATAATTCAGTAATGCATGGACCATTTTAGCAGAATAATGCTCAGTGAATGGTGAATATATTTGAATTACAGAGACATTATACCACATAAATTTCTCCACATGAAGATACATGGCCTGGTCACTGACCATGAATGGATCCAGGAGACAGTTTAAGATTGAAAAAGACACATATGTGGAACCCATCACCTGAGTAAACTTTGGGGTCTGACAGCTACTGAGTAAGAATTTTAAGCTTTTATGGTCTGGGGCTAATTAATTCAATCACATGTGGACCATATTGGCTAAAGAACACTCACTAAAACGTGTTTATATTTGAATTGCAGAGTCATCGACCCAATAAGTTTCTGCAGTGGAAGATACACAGCCTGGAGACTGACCTTGGATGGATTCAGGAACAGGTTGAAGATCTAAGAAAACAAGTACGTGGAGCCATCACCTGAGTAACCATTGGGGTTTGACAGCTACTTAGTGAGTAAGAATTTTAAGCTTTTAGGGTTTGGGATAATTAAGTCAATCAAACATGGACCATATTGGCTAAAGAATACTCAGTAAAACATGTTCATATTTGAATTGCAGAGACATCATACACAATAGCATTCTGCACTAAAAAAAAAAAAATATATATATATATATATATATATATATAAAAAAAAAGAATTCCCAGCCTGGAGACTGACGATGGATGGATCTGGGAGCCAGTGTAAGATGAAAGAAGACACGTATGTACAGCTAGGTAAGAGTTTGACAATTTTACATTTTGGGCCAATCAGAGCTGGCGCTGAGGGACCTCAGTGCTGGAATAAGGTAAGTGGTTAAAGGGTTATTTAACCCTTACATTGCCACAACAAGGAGGGGAGGGCAGATGGACACTATAGTGTTAGGAGTAAATCTTTGTATTCCTAACACTTTAACGTTCCTTTAATTTATTCTGCAATGGAAATAAAACATACAAGTAAATTAAACCAATCAAAATTTGGTATTGAGGAAACACGGAAAGTTACGAAGGCTGTGCTTGATCTAGCTTACAGAATACAGCGAGTGGATTTAGTTACACAAAAGGCAACGTGCAGTATTTTCTGAGTTTTAAAGGGATACTATAGTCTCCAGAACAACTTCAGCTTAATGTAGTTGTTCTGGTGAGTATAATCATTCCCTGCAGGCATTTTTATGTAAACACTGCCTTTTCAGAGACGCTGAACTTTCCTCTTAGAGATGCGCTGATTCAATGCATCTCTGTGAGGAGGTACTGATTGGCCAAAATGTAGTTTGGCCCTGCCCCCTTCCCACCTCCTTACTAAATTCTGCTAATCCAATGCTCTCCCTACTGAAAAGCATTGGATTGGCTAAAATCATAAATTCTGATGATGTCAGCAACGAGGCGAGTCAGGGGCGGGGCCAGCGCAGAACGGAAATGAGAGAAGTTGTATTATTTTATAGGGGGACTATAGTGATTTCTTACTAAAGGTCTTAGTGGTATCTCCATTATAGAAGCAAGTGTAACTTTGTACTGTGTTGTTTTACTTCAGACAATGTACCATCAGATGTCCTTCAAGAAGCCCAAGTCTATTTGTTTAAGGATAAATGTTGCAATGGACCAAACTTAAAAAAAATCCCACAAACACTATTAGCGGTGATTTGGACTATTGAGATTTTTTTTCCTGGGGCAGTGGAAAAGGGAGGACTTTGCCTTTTGTATCTAACTGTATGATATCAGTTCTACCTTTTCCCCTCCCCTGGCTAATGGTAGCCTGGATTAGCTGTTGAGGTAACTGGGCATGTCGAGATCTTGGAACGTTGTAGGAAATTGCCCTATCTGAGGATAAATCTCAGACATGCTCAGTCTGCACCTAGAAAGGTTTTCTAACATCACCTATTCACTTTTCTTTGGGATGTCTGAGCCTGTACAACGTAGGAGAAAGGTATTGCTATCATCAGGGGATCATGATAACAGTATAGACATGAAATAAAGCAAACAGTATACTCCACTCCCACCAACTGCCTTTTGTGGAGGAGGGACTACTCCTTTGAGTGTTACAAAGTTACTGTCCACATCACTGCATATAAAGATTGAGAGTATATGTTGAGTGTATATGTATGTAACCTGTACGTGAACTGATAATCCAAGATAAATGTGATTGTTATTATGGAGTTAAGAAGGATTTATTTCCCCTTTTTATGGCATAATTGGTTAAAATTGGATGTTTGATTTCTTTTGGATCAACAGCATATAAAGCTGTGTTTTCAGGGTTGAAGTTTATGGACTTGAGTCTTTCTTCAACTAGATTAGTATTTAGGACTAATTTAAAAAAATCAGACATATTCACTGTTCAATTACTTGATTTAATTATGCAATAGTAGAAAATCAGAGAGCCCAAGTCAAAGCCTTCATAATAAGATCTCAAATCTAGTCCAAGGGTTCACTTGGTCCCTAACTTCTCGGGTGGGGTGAGGGAGGCATCTGCCCTGGTGCACCCCCCTTGGGTCCGCCACCGGTAGCAGCTTGTGGGGCCGGCCACGGGCGCATGGTGTGGCGGCTGACTTCATCTGGGCTGCTTCTGCGTTCCCTGTTCACTAAGTACCAGGGCGGGGTAAGTGGGGGCCTTCAGAGCGAGGCTAATCCTGGCCTGGGTCTGCTGCTGGAGGCTGCAGTGTGGTTATATGGATGGTGAGAGGGATGGGGTGGTAGCTCATGCTGCTGATTGTGAGACAGAGAAAGTCACAAGGAGATGCCTAGCCTAGTGATGGTAGGAGGAGATGGGTTGTCTTATAGTGATGGGAGTGGGGCCAGTGCATAATGATGGTGGGAGAGAGATGGGGAGATTGACCATGAGCTGCCATCAGATATTGTGGGGTCTTTTATAAAACCACTGACAGATATACCCTCAATACAATCTCCAAGACATACCGACATATATACTCCTACACACACTCTGCTAAACTGACATACATACACACAGATACACATTGTGAGACAAATACATATAAACACACTACCACGCACACAGATACACACTGCCATGTCACACACAGAGATACACTCTAAAAGTACACACAGACAGCACACCACACAGATAAACACTGTCAAATACACACTGCCAGACACACACAGTTACCCCACTGATGGCAGCCCTGGAGATGCCTAATGGAGATGTAAGAGAGTGGGTCTGATGGCCACTGGTGATAGAAGAGGGAATGGGTGATGTTTAATGGTAAATGAAGATCAGAGAGGGTGAGGGTGATGCCCGATAATAATTGTTATCAGCATAAGCATCGCCCCACCCCTCTCCCATCACCATTAGTCATCCCTCTCTCTCATCATTATTCATCAGTACCCTCCCTCTCACATCACTATTGGCCATCACCAACTCCCTCTCCCACCATCATTAAAAGGTCATTGTAAACACCATCACAACTTTGCATCATTTCGAAGTCGATGGTAAACAGAGTATCCTGTACTTGCTCTCGGGTGTGTGAGTGGCTTAGAACTGCAGTGAATTGTGTAAGTCACACAGCTATAAGCCGGATCCTCAGAACTGTCAACAAGTAATGGATTCACAACTCCAGCAATTAAATAAAGAAGGAGTTTATTACCCCAGCACGTGAACTCGGCAACATTTCAACCCACGGAAAAGATGTCTGTCAAGCCAGACTTGGCAAACACTCCTTCTGTGTGTCGAAACGTTGCTAGGTCCACGTGCGGGTGAATGAACTCCTTCTTTATTTAATTGCTGGTGTTGTGACTCCATTACTTGCTTCCCCCTAACCATCACTATTTGTGTGCAGGCGCTCCTTATTTGTTTTTTTCCTTAGAACTGTCAGACAACATTGATATCAGTAAACTGGAATTGAGTGTTCCAAGCTCTCTGATATCAATTTCTTCCCCATTGCCGCATGCTCAACTTGGGCTGAGCTCTCTCTCCTTCTGAGAGATTGAGAGCAGAGCTGTAGACCGTACATGTATGGACTGTAGCTCCACTGATTGCTGCATGCAACATTCATTATGGTACTGAGAGAGGGATGGGGTGATCAGGGCTGCCACCAGAGCTCATACAAAACACTGAGTGGACTTCCACACAACGCACACTCTAACAAATACATACACAAGCTTCCACACACACAAACGCATACATACATATATACATATATACTTGCAGAAACACAAACACAAAAACACACTGTGAGACACACACACAAAATACATACTGCCGTATGCACACAGAAACATTCTGACAGTCGCATGCACATCTAAACACTGCCATACACACGCATACACAAATACACACTGCCAGACACGTACAAATACACACTAACAGACACACATACACATATACCCAGACAGCCCACTGATGGCAGCCCTGGAGATGCCGAATGAAAATGTGAGAGAGAGGGTCAGATGGTGATAGAGAAAGGAGGCGTGATATCTAATGGTAATCGGAGAGGGTGGGGGTGATGCCTAATGGTGATTATTATCAACATACGGATCACCCCCTCCTCCTATTACCATTAGACTTCACTCTCTCCCATCATCATTAATCAACACCCCTCCCTCTCACATCCCTATTAGCCGTCACCCACTCCCTCTCCCACCACCATTAAAGGGTCAGTTTAAGCACCATCACAACTTTGCAACATTGATGGTGCCTAGAGGTCTGTGAGTGGCTTAGAACTGCAGCGATTTCTAAAATCACCCAGCTATAAGCCGGCCCCTCAGAGCTGCCAGTCACCAGCTGGAACTCTAATTCCGTCCGCCTGATATCAAATGTGTCCATATTGAGCATATATAGGCTCAGCTCTATCTCCTACCCAGAGATTGGGCCCACCTGTGCACTGCACATGCTCAGGCCATGGCTCAATCAATCGCTGCATGCAGCAATCATAATGAAGGTGGAAAAGGGATGAGGTAATCAGGGCTGCCATCCGAGCGTATACAACATCACTGACTGGACTCCGCTGGACACATTCTCCTAGACACATGCATACATAGCCTCCCACGTACACATACATACATACTCTCAGACACAAACAAGCACACACTGTGAGACACACACAAATACACACTGTGAGACATTCACAAATACACAATGTGATACAAATACACACTAAAATACTGCCATACACACAAACTCACACAGACATAAACTCTGACAGACGCATATTCTGATACACACTGCCAGACACACTGTCAGACAGATAAACACTGCCAGACACACTCATACAGAAACAGATAGATACGCTCCTGATGGCAGCCCTGGAAATGCCTAATAAAGGTGTGAAAGTGAGAAAGGGATGCCTATTGGTGATGTCTAATGGTAATCAGAGAATGCAGGGGTAATGTGTATTACCCCTTCCCTTTCTCACCATCATTAGGCATCACCACCCCCCTCTTACATCACTACTGGTCATTACCAACTTCTTCTCCCACCAACATTAAAGGGTCAGTCTAAGCACCATCACAACTTTGAGTCACTGCAGTGTTAATGGTGAATAGATTACCCTGAACTTGCTTTAAGCTCTTTAAGTAACTTGGAACTGCAGAGATTTGTAAAAATCACATAATTATAGGCCGGCCCCTCAGAGCTGACAATCAGCAGTTTGTACTCTCAGTTCCAACTTCCTCGTATCAATTTTGTCCACATTGTGCGTGTGGCTTGCATTTGTCGTGTTCAGAATTCAGACTAAGCTCTGTCTTCTTCCCAGAGATTGAGAGCCAACTTGCTATGCACAGACCATGGCTCACCTGATTGCTGCACTCAGTAATCTTAATGAAAGTGGGAGAAAGATGGGGTGATCAGGACTTCCATCTGAATGCATACAACACCACTGACTGGGACACTTTCTCCCAGACACATAGATATATAGCCTCCCATGTACACACACACACACACACACACACACATACTTACATATTTATTCACAGGCACACAAATACAGTCACACAAATTGAGACACACAAATGTACACACTGTGAGATGCACAGAAATACACAATTTGAGACACATGCAACCACAAATACATATTGCAACGCACAGAGATACACACTGCCACATCACACACAGATACACAGGCTTACATAAAGACAGACACTGCCAGACACACATGCATGTAAATACTGCAAGATGCGCACTATTACACACACAAACACACAGCCAGACACATCCATACAGATACACCCTGACACAGGAGATGTCTAATTAAACTGTGAGAGAGAGGGTCTGATGTCAGATGGTGAATGGAGAAAGGAGGGGTGATGTCTAATGATGATCGGAGAGGGTGGGGGTGATGCCTAATGGAGATTATTGTCAATATACGTATCAACCCCTCCTCCGACCACCATTAGACTTCACTCTCTCCCATCATCATTAATCAATACCCTTCTCTATCACGTCACTACTGACCATCACCAACTTCCTCTCCCACCGTCATTAATGGATCAGTGTAAGCACCATCACAACTTTGCATCACTGCAATATTGATGGTGCATAGAGTCTATCTCTGTGAGTGGCTTATATCTGCAATAAGCCAGCCCCACAGTTCTGTCAATTGCAGCAATTGGAATTCTCAATACTGGCCATCTGATATCATTGTACTCTACATTGTGCATATGGCATGTACAAGCCGCAAGCACATAGATTGTATGTACGAGCCACAAGCAGAACTTGGACTAAGCTCTCATTACAGTGGTTGGAGGTGAGAAGAAATATGTCCTAACATGTACACTGTACTTTGCATCAAAACTATTTTACTATTTATATTGTTGAAGTAGTTCTGAAGTAGTTCTGGTCCAGGGACTCACCTTCAATGTCAGTTTTCAGATCTTACCTTTTGAGATTTGGAGCATGATCTCCACCTTCCACTGGCTGTTTGATTGACATCCTGGTGAGGAAGATCAGATTTGTCCAACCTGTGTCTGCGATGTCCGTACCACACACACAACTTTAACTGGGATCTCTCTCCGTTGCCTAGATGTGCACACAGCCCAATTCATTAAACAGTGAGCTGGACTGTGTATAAACTGATAGCAATGGTGGTATGGCCGCTATCTGTATACAGAACAGTTCTGCTCATCATATGTGATGTTTGGAACTGATAATATTCTTATCCCAGAAACCCAGGCTGGGTATAGTCAAAAATGAGATGCTCCTGATTGAAGCCTCTTCCTGCTCAAATAGGGGCCAACCTGTAACTGCAATCAGCCCCAATAAACCGAGCCTCTCCCGGGATCGATCATGGTAAGTATTGCTATTATTTAAATTTATTAATAATATAATAATATATAATTAAAATAATGATTTATTTTGGAGTTAATTTTGGTCATATTATTTCTTTTTACTGCATTATCTATATCAGGGGTGTCAATGCAAATTTACCTGATGGCCCTTGGCAGAGGTGCCTTCTCATATGGAGTGCTGCTGATCTCTACTCACAGATCCATAGTCCCAGACACATAGATCCATACTTACAGAAACACACACAGATCCACACTAACTGACACACGGACGCACACACAGATACACAGATAATCGGTGCCATACACATATAGACGCACACTCACAGATAAACTCATACATACAAACATTCATGGATACACACAGATGCAGATCCATACTCCCGGACACATTCACAGATTCCCAATGACATACACGCACAAAAACTCACAGACATTCACATTCACACAGATCTCAGGGCACCACTCTGCAATGCTGGTCATTGGGTATGCAGCCAGCAGCTCAATTAAAAGACTGTCAGTTGCCAGGTGTCCAGTGTCTAACCAGACTGTCTGGAAATTTAGTTGCTGGCAGTTTATCTCCTAAACCACAGGCCGCAAGAAGTTGCTTGGGGACAACACATGGTCCATGGGCAAGTACTTTGAGACCCCTGTTTTATATAATGCAGTAAAATAAGAGACATTTTCCGCCTATGGTTTCTCTTTAATCAGCCATCACCCGTTTCTCTCCACTCACTATTCGGCTCCTCTACTATACATTAGTGATGGGAGTAAGAAAGGGCTTCATGGAGCCTAATGTTAGCGGTGCGAGAGGGAAGGCTGCCTAATAGTGATGGGAGAGGGAGGACTTGATGCTTAATGGTGCTGAGAGAAGGAGGCGGTGATGGAATAGGGAGTGTGCTATGGTGGTAGAAGAGGGGTGATTTCTAATGGTGATGGGAGTGGGAGGGAATATAATTCCTAATAGTGAGGGTAGTGGGAGGTGAGATGCGCTATGGTGATAGAAGAGGGGTGATTCCTAATGGTGATGGGACTGGGAGGGAATATAATTCCTAATAGTGAGGGTAGTGGGAGGCGAGATGGGCAATGGTGGTGGGAGAGGGCTGATTGCTAATGGTGGTGGCGGTGATGCCTAGTGATGAAGTGAGAAGGAGGTGGGGTGGTGCCTAGAGGTGATGGGAGAGGGTGATGACAAGTGGTGTTGGAAGAGGGAGGAGGGTGATTCCTCATGGTGGTGTTTACATCATCATGAGGCATCACCCCTTCCCTCTCTCATCACCATAAGGCATCACCCTGCTATCTCCCATCACCATTAGACATCACCACTCTCTATTCTCCATTAGGCATCACAACAATCCCACTGCCATTGGGATTTACCACTTTCCCAACACTAATATTAGGTTAGCTTCTCCCTGTCCTACAATTAGCAGCATGAGCAGCCATTCTCACCTCCTCTTACCATCTATGTAACCATATAGCAGACTCCAGCACAGCCTCACGGCTGGCATCTTCCAAGCTCAAGCGGGTTTTTGCTTGCTCCCCCTGTTGCCTGCTGGATAGCGAGTGCACGGGTGGTTCAGATGGGGTTGGCTGTCGCGCTGTGCGAACCTGCAGCCAGTCCTGCAAGCTGTCACCAGTGGATACAAGGGGGGCACCAGGACAAATGCCCCCCCCCTACACCCGAGAAGCTATTAAGCGAATTGTTGGCTAGGGAGGGTCATGGCAAGTGCCTTCCCCAAGATGACAGTTATTGTCTGGCCATTAGCAGGGGCTGACCGAAGGAACTTCCTCACATAGGAATCAACAAATCGTACAATCCCAGAGATATCCCAAAGGTAAGAATCCCAGAGCAGTCATCGAGGATCACATGGTCACAAGAGTAGCACCAACAACCAAAACATTGTTTGTTGTTGTTGTTTATCTTTTTTGTGCTTTAAAAGTGAGACCCAGTGTTGTAGATTTTGGCAAAATTAGATATCCCGTATTGTTATTGGGTATCTGAGTGTCAAATTTGTCCCCTCCAAAGCTGGGGCGTGTGAGTGCTTTTTAAAGGGGCATGCTAAGCATCATGGCCATGCCAGCTCAATATTGTAGTTATTGTGGAGAGAGTCTATAGCTGCCACCCCCCCATGAGCTGTATGATAGGCACTCCCTCACTCCATAGACTAGTCTCTTCAGACACATTTACTATGCGGAATTTACACTTGTAGTAATCGATATCCATTCTATATGTATGTGAACAGGTTATTGATCCAAGAATAAATCTGATTGACATTACTGAGTAAAGAATACTTTTTTCCCCCTTTATTTTGTATAATTGAAAATGGCTACAAATTGATATTTTGCCTTCCTTTGGATCAACAGCATAAAAGAATGGGTTTCAAGGTTGAATTTATTGGACTTTAGTCTTTTTTCAACCTAGACTACTATGTAACTATACAAGCTGAATGGCAATCAATTGCTCGGAGCGCTGGGCTAACCAACCCTCTGGTTATAATGTTTAGATAGCTCCTTGAATTTAATGTATAAATAAAAATCTAATTCACTGACACAGATACACAATTAGTCCACAAACTTAGGCCAATGCGTCCTCTGCTCCCTCCCAACCCCTTCCACTAGAGGTTTTGTTTAGATGGTAAAAGGTAGTAATTTTATAGGCAGGTGTTGCTGATAGTAACCATGCTGCTTGCTTTAATTCTAAGAGTCCTTCCTTGTTTGTGAGACATCCAGGTACTGTTACCCTGCTCTCCTGATGCTGAGAGTAAATGGGAGCTCTAGATGAGAAAGCAATGTCCATGCCTCTCTCCTTGGGTGTCCAGGATCAAATGTCCCTATGGAAAGTGAACAGGTGACATCAGAAAGCCCTTCTAGGAGCAGATAGGGCACATCTGAGGTGTAGAATCAGAAGGGGCACTTTTTGCAATTGCAACAAGATCTTGACGTGCCCAGTTGTTCTTTACAGCTTGTCCAGGCTGTCATCAGCCAAGGGGAGGGGAAGCTGGAAAACTGTTATCATTCCAGATGTATTGCACAGCTTTTTTTTTCTAACTCTCACAGTTTTCTCAAGTCTAGATTTATGGGATTTTTTCATTAACATTTTTCAGTCAAACTTCCCCAGAAAACTGATTTTTTTCTTTCTGCCCAAACTATGCTCTCCTCACCATCTTTACTTTTAATATTGTTTATTGAAAATAAACAAGTTAAAAAACAAACTATGAATATCTCAGTAGTCCTCTCCACTGCCAACAGTTTGGGTTTTTATTATTACTTTTGCAACAAAAATTGGTGAGACGCTGACCAAAGTACTGCTACGGGTGAGCCTCTGTTGGAGTTAGTTGATGATCGATGAATTAAGTATCCACCCTGCAAACCGCGGATCAGAGAATTTCATCTGACAGTATCTGACATTAAAAAGGTAGGTAGTCATATATTGTTTTTATAATCAGTCTGTAAGATTTTATTTTACGTCATATTTTATTTTGCTTTTCACTTTATTTGGTTAATCTTTTAATGGCTTTTATTTTCAATAGCAAATAAATGTGACATATTTATTTAATAAAGGGTTTCTCCAACCAAAATCCAGTGTTTTTATAAAGCACTGATTTAGTTTGGAGTAACCCTTTATGTGGTTGTCAGCATCCACCCCAAATGCAAAAAAATTAATTAAAGTAAAAATCAATAAACTTTTTCCTTCACCAAGGGTAACTTTTTCCTTAGCCCAATTTTCCTCAACTGACATTACTCCACCTTGGGGGAGGGAGAGCCGGGTGGACGGACTGAGGGGCCACTGGGGCGGCATGTAAGGTGGACATGATGCCATTGGCTGTCTCCTTTTTCCTTCACCGAGGGTAACTTTTTCCTTAGCCCAATTTTCCTCAACTGACATTACTCAACCTCGGGGGAGGGAGAACCGGGTGGACGGACTGAGGGGACCACTGGGGCGGCATGTAAGGTGGACATGATGCCATTGGCTGTCTGGCGACAACATGATGTACGTACTGGCATCAGACCCCAATTTGGCACAGAATTGATATTAGCGAGCCCAATTCTCTTGTTCTCAGTTGGCTAATGACACCCCATATGTATGTGCAGTATTTCATAGTATTTTTAACTCTACACTTACAGACTCCAGGCACCATGACCACTTTATATCACCGCAGTGGTCATGGTGGTTGGAGTAAACCATTAAAGCAGAGTTCTCCAGCTCTCTGCATAGTATCATATTATACTATTACTAAAGCGTTATGTTTGTCTTATCCTTGGGTAATACAGAGCCTGTCTGACACCCATCCGGCTCTGTAATGTAAGTCAGGACTGTAGGTGGTGACACATTATATTTTTATAAAAGAGCAGAAGTATTTAAGGTCTTTTTACATCCGGCTATTAATTTACTATTATTGTATATATGTCTATTTTATTTCAAGATTTTTTTCTCTTTATTCTAATTATATGTGTCGACCTTTAACAAAACCTTGACATTTTCCTGTTCTCCCTGACATTTTAAATGACATCATATTTACGTTGCACTTTCAATGTTATAGATTTAGCATTACACGCAAGGGTTTGTTTATACTTTATTTCTCTCTTTACAGTTAATTCAAGTATGAACCCCAGCACCGATCATCGATACTAATCTAATCCTGAATTATTCAGCTAGATTGGACGTATTACAGGTTACAGATTTCTCCAAGTCTGACTTTTGTCTCAGCTACTGGTTTCCGACCGTTGGCTTCCTATCAGCGTCTATCGCTTTGTGGATTCTTATCAGCATTGTGACTCTCGCAGCAACAGAGTATTAACTGATTCTATAATATTATACCTCCTGCTAACAACTAAAAAAAAGAATATAAAAAAAAAATTATTTTGTTTATAAACTGCAGAATGTTACCCACAGAACCCCAGTCCGCCTCACGTACAGAAAATAACAGGTGCATTGACACTTCTGTTTTCAGTATGCTACGGATGCACGGGATCTGACGAATTTCATGTGATTATATTAGTCACCAGAACGGATTACTGTTGCATTCTTCGAAGCATCTTCCGTTGAACCTTTTATTTTTCACATTCTATTGTGATGTATCATTTCTATAATATTTAATAAATAAATAAAGTTTTATTGGAATTAAATGTCAGTTATTTTTCCTATTCAAACACTAGACATCTGTAGCTGTATATGAGAAAGAATAGAAATACAAGCAGTGTGTGCTTCGGAAATGTTCACTGTACACATTTTCAATATTTGCTGTAGATACAATGGTCGGACGATCTGAGCAGAGGAAGAGTTTATACTCTACTTACTGAATAGCAATATTCCTATAAACTTCAATGGAGGATATCCTATCCAGTATGTAGATTAACCCCTTAAGGACACAGCTTCAGAAGCTTGTCTTACGCTCAAGAACACAAGCCATTTTTGCATTATGTGCTGTTTGTGTTCAAACGCAATTTGCATCTCTGTCATTTATTGCACCAACACATATTATATATATCGTTTTTTTAGAGGGCAAACAGGGCTTTAATTTGATGTCACATATACATAGATACATTCTCATTAATTATTAAAAAAATGCCCAAAAATGTAAGTTTTGGCAGTAATAGCGTGTGCATAATATGTCCAGCTTAGAAAAAGTAATTCAAAATAAATTCATTTATGTGTCTTGATTTATAGAGTACATCATATGTATAGGATTTCAGCTTATTTTGAAAGTTACAGGCAACAAAATAAAATTTCAATTTGCAACAATTTTAGAAGTTGATATGTTTGTCTTGTAGGTTTAGTAGCCATCACAGAAAACAATTCTGCCACACAAAAGTATATATTCATATAAAGAAGACATCACAGGCTATTTACCTAAGGTTAGTTTGAGACTTTTTTAGTAGCCATTTCATCACCAATCTCTGCTAAATATTGGAGTAAAATTGTGTTTTTTCTCTATTTTGGCATATGCACATATAGCAAGGTTTTTGTAATGTGTATTTCGTAAAGCTGGTTTGTGCTATTCCTGCACAGAACCCCATATTGTGTTCAGCTACATCCAGGGCCGGACTGGCCCACCGGGATACCGGGAAATTTCCCGGTGGGCCGTCGGCACCTGGGGCCGGGCAGACACCTGGGTCTGCTGTCGGCCGCTAGGGAGGTCTTCTGGCGGCCGCTGGCGGACTTGTCCTGGCGGCCGCTGGGGGAGCTGCGCTGGCTCTCTGGCTGCGCTGGCTTTTGGAGGAGCCTGATTGCCAGCCTCCTTCCTCATGACTATGGCCCTGGGGTGTATTGCCATTTAAAAAGACTATTTGGGGCTTATTGGCTTCTAAAGACAGTTTCTTCCCATTTGAATCCATGGGAAGGTGTGTTTCTTCCCCTCCCCCATTTCCTGTCTATTGTTCCCCAGCAGGGCGTTGTCCCAGGCACACTTCCAAACCAGTTGGAACTGACTGCTTTTGTCCCTCCTTGGTTTCTCAACAGCCCTTGCTATGCTTTACCCCATGGAAAATCTACTCTGTTCATGGGATCTGAGCGCTGTTCACCTAGATTGGGCGCTCAGATCCGAGCTATCTGAGGATAGGTTAAATGTGGGGGTTCTGTGTAATAAAATAAGAATTATGTATTTTTATGTACTTTTACGTATTTTGCTGTTAGTGTTAAATGTAGATATTTTCTGTACCTGGAGATAATTGAGTTTACTGCAGTGCCTTAAGCCAATTATCTCCAGGATGGAGAGGAGGGATTTCATTGTGTATGTGAGAGTGTTATCATGTTAATTAGTGTTCCCATTGGTTTGTGTCCCTTTTGTCACAGTTTACCACCAGGTCCAGGGGGTGTGCCTCTGACCTGAAAACTTGTATATAAGGAGTAATAAACGCTCATTGGAGTCAGATCATCTTGTACCTTCATGAAGTTTCGGCTCATGTTTGGGGGATTGGAGAAACTACACTCTGGGGATTGCTATAATCACTATACTCCCCAGGGTATAATCACTAAGCTCTGCTAAGAGCTTGTTCCTGTTCCTGCTCTCTGGAATTCGGAGAGAGGTCGACCTGCTGGAAGCTGGACCCTGGTCCTGGGTCCAGAGTGGGTGGAGACGGCGAGATCCCAACCAAGCTGCGGCGGTTCATGGGGTCTGCAGTGGTTACGGTGTCAGGCAGAGTGCTTGGAGTCCTCGGAAAGCACTAGGAGCATCCGTCGGCGGAAGGTACCCGGTCGGGGTGCCAGCGGTTCCGTTACAGTGGTGGCAGCGGTGGGATGGCGTCCTAGTGCGAGGAGAAGCAGCGCAGAGGCACCGGTAACATTTGGAATTACAATTTGAGGGCAACGCTAGTATTCGTACAGCGCCCCTGTTCACAGCAAACATGACCTATCGCTTTGAGGGCGACGCTTACAGGGAGGAGGTCAAGAGGCAGTTAACCAGATATGGCCTGAATCTTTCGACAGAGGCGATTCTGGCAACCATGCGCAAGTTGGATGAGGAGAATCGAGCGGCATGGGAATTTGAGCTCCGATTGCGGAGATTGGGGCTGTGGCCAATTGATCTCTCTCCCCAGCGGCAGACAGCATCCCAGGGAGAGGAGATTGTCGGTCCCTCGTCCCTGCAACAACCATCATCACTGGGAGTTGAGACAGTCGCTCTGACTCCCCAGCGGCAGTGGGTTGTCAAGGGAGAGGAGACAACCAGTCTCTCTCCCCAGTGGCATACAGCATCCCAGGGAGAGGAGATTGTCGGTCCCTCGTCCCTGCAGCAACCATCATCACTGGGAGTCGAGACAGTCGGCCTGACTCCCCAGCGGCAGTGTGTTGACAAGGGAGAAGAGACAACCGGTCTCTCTCCCCAGTGGCAGTGCAAGTTACAGGGAGCCAAAGGTGTCGTCCTTCCTCCCCAGCGGCAGTGTGAATTACAGGGAGCCGAAGGTGTCGTCCTTCCTCCCCAGCAGCAGTGTGAATTACAGGGAGCCGAAGGTGTCGCCCTTCCTCCCCAGCGGCAGTGTGAATTCCAGGGGGCCGAAGGTGTCGTCCTTCCCCCCCAGCAGCAGTGTGTCCTACCGGGAGCAGAGACAGTTGGTCTCTCTCTCCAGCAGCAGGACAATGTTATGGGAGTGGAGACAGGCGGTCTCCCTCTCCAGCGGCAGACTGTGTTTCAGGGAGAGGAGCACAGCACCCTATCTCCCCAGCGGCAGCTTACCCTACCAAGGGGAGACACCATTCACCCAGATGGCGCAGAGGGGACCGTGGTCTCCGTGCCCGACCTACAGGGATACTGGACAGCCTGTCCAGATCCCCAACTACCCTCACAGGGACAACAGGAGGAGGGGGTAAGTACGAATTCCCCTCCCCAGTTAACTCCTAACTTGGCCCCAGGGTTAACAGAGGAGATGTTAACCCCCACTGACTCCCATGTTCCCCTGGCTACTGAGCCGGACTATGTTCCCAGCACCAGGAAGGCCGAGGATGCTGCATTTTTATCCTACAACCTGGAACCTACCGGCCAGTACTGTTTATTGTGGGGGGGCTACTTTGCCACTTGTTATTTGTGGGTGGGCTACTCATGTACTTGTTCACTGTGGGTGGGTTTATCGACTAACTCAGGCACTGACCGACAGGTCAGGTACCTGGTTAGTCTCCCCCCCAAAGGGGAGATGTGTGACGGAATGCCTTTTGTCCCTGGATTGTTAGGTGACAAGCTGCCCTTTGTCCCCGGCTTTTGGAGGAGCCTGATTGCCAGCCTCCTTCCTCATGACTATGGCCCTGGGGTGTATTGCCATTTAAAAAGACTATTTATGGCTTATTGGCTTCTAAAGACAGTTTCTTCCCATTTAAGTCCATGGGAAGGTGTGTTTCTTCCCCTCCCCCATTTCCTGTCTATTGTTTCCCAGCAGGGCGTTGTCCCAGGCACACTTCCAAACCAGTTGGAACTGACTGCTTTTGTCCCTCCTTGGTTTCTCAACAGCCCTTGCTATGCTTTACCCCATGGAAAATCTACTCTGTTCATGGGATCTGAGCGCTGTTCACCTAGATTGGGCGCTCAGATCCGAGCTATCTGGGGATAGGTTAAATGTGGGGGTTCTGTGTAATAAAATAAGAATTATGTATTTTTATGTACTTTTACGTATTTTGCTGTTAGTGTTAAATGTAGATATTTTCTGTACCTGGAGATAATTGAGTTTACTGCAGTGCCTTAAGCCAATTATCTCCAGGATGGAGAGGAGGGATTTCATTGTGTATGTGAGAGTGTTATTGTGTTAATTAGTGTTCCCATTGGTTTGTGTCCCTTTTGTCACAGTTTACCACCAGGTCCAGGGGGTGTGCCTCTGACCTGAAAACTTGTATATAAGGAGTAATAAACGCTCATTGGAGTCAGATCATCTTGTACCTTCATGAAGTTTCGGCTCATGTTTGGGGGATTGGAGAAACTACACTCTGGGGATTGCTATAATCATTATACTCCCCAGGGTATAATCACTAAGCTCTGCTAAGAGCTTGTTCCTGTTCCTGCTCTCTGGAATTCGGAGAGAGGTCGACCTGCTGGAAGCTGGACCCTGGTCCTGGGTCCAGAGTGGGTGGAGACGGCGAGATCCCAACCAAGCTGCGGCGGTTTGTGGGGTCTGCAGTGTTTACGGTGTCAGGCAGAGTGCTTGGAGTCCTCGGAAAGCACTAGGAGCATCCGTCGGCGGAAGGTACCCGGTTGGGGTGCCAGCGGTTCCGTTACAGTGTTATTATAAATGTTCATCGCTTAGTTCACGGCTATGGACAAACGTCAACAGTTCTTTTTTTCTTTGGCATTTTTGCTTTTTTCCTACTCTTGCATTGTCTTGTATTTGGAAGAAAATGTATTGTCTATGTTTGTAATGTATGTATGTGAATACAAGATAGCCTATACCCTCTTTAAACTAAAACCAATAGATTTGAAATTATTTGGCAGGGCATGAAGGAGTTTTCTTTGTTAAATTCAATTACCCTAATAGCCAAATTGGACGTATACAAGG
Source organism: Pelobates cultripes (assembly GCA_933207985.1). Classification (NCBI taxonomy): domain Eukaryota; kingdom Metazoa; phylum Chordata; class Amphibia; order Anura; family Pelobatidae; genus Pelobates; species Pelobates cultripes. The sequence goes on along the minus strand of OW240918.1, from coordinate 120,324,481 downwards.
GAAAGCTATTTCTTGCAAACTTGTGTTGTGCATTTTATTGTCTTATTGTCACCAAATCAAAATATTTAATAAAGAATATATATATAAAAAATAATTCAAAGAACGTGTGGGTGTGTTGAGTACGTCATTACGTTATAGGAGGGCACATTCTTTAAAGTTTGAGCGGTTAAAGTGCAGGAGCTGGTGTGGAAGCTTACCACTACGAGGACCTGGATATTACCTGTGGGGTTTGGTTCCCCATATCTATTTATCTTTTTACTTTGAGCATTTGTTTGGCAGCCTACTGGATAACTCTTTTTTTATACGGTGGCCACCTCTATTTTCAGCTACCAGATAACGCTGTGATTTATTGAACTATAGATAAATATCTTTGGTCAGTCTAATAAACTTGTTGTTTCACAGTATTCATTACATGTTCCACAGCCTATGATTTACATTGTACAACAGGGTATATCAAAACATTGCGCAGCGCCAATCAGTATCTCCTCATAGAGATGCATTGAATCAATGGGAAAGTTCAGTGTTTCCATGCAGAGTGTGGAGATGCTGAATGTCACTGCACATTGTGCAGCACTGACCCTGGAAGGCGCTCTAGTGGTCGTCTAAGTGACTAAGTGTCCCTAGGGAGCAATGTAAACACTGCCTTTTCTGTCAAAAGGCAGTGTTTACATTAAAAGGCTTGCAGGGACTTACTACACTCACCAGAACAACTACATTCAGCAGTAGTTGTTCTGGTTACTCAGTCAATCCTCTCAATAAGCAATGTAGATGCCTTCTTAGAAAAATATGCAAACATCACGCCTCCCAACATTTCAAATGGACAGAGGGAGGCACTTTCATTTTAGAGGTGTGAATGGGGTTGTGACTTACTAATAAAAATATATTGAAATAAAATTGAAATTAGAACAAGAACAATATATCTTATTTACACAGACTGATTTCTAAATACATTTATTTTAGTTTAAAGACACATTACTGTGAGTGTTATTGTTGTGGAGCTCTGTTATACATTCAGAGACAGCCATATTATGGATCTCTGGGAAAAAGAGGGACATTAGAATAGAAAAATCGCTACAGAGGGATTTGGGACAAAATATGGACTGTCCTAAATAGGGACACTTGGGAGATATGATACAGGGTTATGCTGATTAAAATGAGCTTAGCTAATGTTGAGCCAGATAAAACCAATTACAAATAATGCACTATTATTTTATGTATTAAGTGTATTTTTCTGTTTTACGTGGTTAACATTTACATTCTAAATAAACATGTGTATACATGCTCGTTTATATTGGAAAAAATCTGTTAGACTGGATACATTTACAGTAAAATCATAATATATTTGGTAAACATCTGTAAGTGTATTTTTTTTGCTATATTGCCAAGGCCGGATATGCATGTCAGGTGTCTGTAGGTAAAGAATTTTAAGGTGAACCCTGCTCCCTCATCCTCCCCTCCCCCCCAAAAAAGGCAGATAAAGTGACCATTTGGCAGAATAGGCATATAACTACATGCACCTGTCATCTTGGAGGCACCTGTTTTCAGCACTTACATTGTGCTTTTTTGGTGCTTAATTGGTCTTGTGGGGAGAGATAAATACCAGGAGCCTTGGCCAATGTCATCTGTAGTCCAATCATCCTCCTATACTTGATAGCAGAGCTGCAGGAACAGTTATGGAGGGTGTAAAACTCTGTGCTGTCTCAGCTATTCCAGTGTCTGTGTGTGAGGCTGGACAGGAAGTATAAGGGATCATTTCCTATCTGCCCACTAACAGCCTCTCACACAGGAAATGTGTGAGAGGCTGTTAGTGGGCAGGAGGAGCGGGGACCGCACTGAGTGATGCACACTGTATGAGAGCTGCAGAAGCTCAACCACAAGAAGCTGACTGGACTACAGAAGACATAGGAGGGTAAGTACTTTCCAAATAATCTTTCCTTCAAACTCCACATGCCCTAAACACCAGTTCCCCTAACTCTTAATTTAACCGCTACTGAAGCTCAAGCAATCACAGGAGGCTGAATGGACTATAGAAGACATACGAGGGTGATAAAATAATCCTTCAAACTCTACATGCCCTAAATACCATTTTCTCTAATCCTTAATTTGATCCCCCCGCCCTCCCATCCCCTCCCTCAAAAAACACATCTAGGCCAACCTTTCCCTTTTTTTACCTGAAAAACATCTTGTTAACATTCAGGGTTACTCCAATGTTCATGGCCACTTCTATGTTTTGAAATGGTCACGGAGGAAGGAATCTATCAGTGCAGTGAGTTATTTGAACTGGGGGCTAGTTACACCCCGGGCAAACGTGACATTGACAGCAAGTAACTCCGGACTGCCTCATGTAACTTCTGTGCATATTTGACGTCTGTCATCAGAGCACACTAGCAAAAAGACAATCTGATTCTCTCTAAGTATTTTGGCTCCCCTGTCTTCCTGCAGCCTCCTGTCCCCTCCGTCCAGTTTCCCTCATCCAATCAAAGAATTCTAATAGAGAATGTCAACCGCATGTCAACTGCTGTGATGTCAGAAGGGGGTGTGAAAAGCCGGGAGCTTTGTCCAGTGCAGGATTTCAGGAATAAAACTTAAAACATTCAGGGGGAGGGAGGAGGGATGGAAAGAATATTGCCCAACAGGGCATTAGTCATTAAAAAAACTAAAAAATTATAAAAATGAATGTGACATTTCACTCTTCTTAAAAACTAAACACTATTATATATACACATTTGTATGCCTGCAATATCCAGTTAATAAATCAACTGCCTTTCTTTTTTTCGAAGGGGAAGGGTGTGGGAGCAGATGGACGCCCGTCGTTGTGTTTATTATGTTATATATAAATGTGTGCAATCTGTAGGGGTGGTTTTACACTGGAATTGGTAGTATCTCACAGTACACATAAACATTATTCATTTTCACACTATTTGTTTTGTTTTACTGTTACAAGATTCCATGATCAGTTTCTAGCACTTCCTAGTTAAGTAAAGAACCCTGAAATTAACTACCATGTTAAAAAATGAACACGAGAATACACATTTTTCATAGCATAGGGGAACTATTCCTTCCCCTTCCTGTGATTAGTGATGGCTTATCCCTATTTTTAACTAATATGCATTTGTAAAGTGTAAGAAATAAAATGTAGAAATCTTCTTAATGCTCTTTAACTGGGTGAGTCCATCTATGCATATAGAAATAATTTGAAATTCATTAGATTCTCCTCTTCAAACTCTTCTCTGCTAACATTGCCTTTATTTATCACCTCCCCCCCCAGATCCCCTCTCCTCTTCCTTGACCACTTTGCTGCCTGGCTACTTCCTCTCCTGTAACATACCATCCCTAATTCTCAGGGACTTCAATATTCCCATTAACCCACCTTTGACCTCAACAGCCTCTAAACTACTTTCAATTACTTCCTCCCTCGGGCTATCACAGTAGGCTAATTCTCCCACCTATGTAGCTGGCAATACCCTTGACCTTATTTTCTCTTATGCATGTACAGTATCTAATATCTGCAACACTCCATTTCCTCTCTCTGATCACCACCTCTTATTGTTTGCTCTCAAGTACCCCCTCACCCAACAACCACAGCCTAACCCCCCTCAACTCAGGAGGAACCTTAATTCTATTGACCTCCAGCAGCTGCCAGCTGATATTGATTCACAACTGCTATCCATCCCTTCCCTCTCATGTCCCTCACTGGTCATCTCCACATATAACATTACCCACAACTCTGCCTTGAACGCTGCAGCCCCGCTCCAAGCATGTACCTCGAGGAGGACACGCCCCCAACCATACTAAATCAACACTCTACCTGCAACGATGATCCAGTTGTGCTGAACGCTCCTGGAGGAAGTCCTGCACCCAGTCAGACTTTCTCCATTATAGAGTCCTATTGTGTTCATACAGCGCAGCCCTTGCCCTCGCCAAACAGTCATACTTTTCCTCTCTCATTAGTTCATGCTCCCGCAATCCCGGGCGTCTCTTAGACACCTTTAACTCTCTTCTTCACCCTGCTGTGGCCACCCCCCAAACAACCCTTACAGCCGATAGCGTAAATGCTACTTTACTGACAAGATTGGACAGCTAAGGAAAGGATTCTCCCCACCTTGCCTCTCTCTTTCTCAACCACACGTAGATCATGCCTTTCCTACCCTTCAGACTTTCTCCCCGGCTACTGAAAAAGAGGTGGCTGTGCTTCTCCTTTCCTCTCGTCCCTACACTTGCCCACTCGATCCAGTCCCATCTCACCTTATCAGATCTCTCTCCCCCTGTCCTGTGCCTTACTTAACACACATCTTCAACTGCTCTCTCTCTTCTGGCATTGACCCTGCTGACCTTAAACATGCCAGTGTAGTACCTATGCTGAAAAAAAATCTCTTGACCCGTTCTCCCCCTCTAACTGTCGTCCCATATTCCTGCTTCCTTTTCCCCAAAGCTTCTGGAAAGACTTGTCTTTACCTGTAGGTCTCACTTTCTCAATTCCAATTCCTTGACCCTCTTCAATCTGGATTTCGCCCTCTCCACTCTACTGAGACTGCTCTTATCAAAGTTACTAACGACCTAATCGCAGCTAAATCCAAAGGCCACTACTCCCTACTAGTTCTTCTTGACCTCTCTGCTGCCTATGACACCGTTGATCATGCTCTCCTTCTTCAAACTCTTCAATCACTTGGTCTCTGTGACTCTGTCCTCTCGTGGTTTTCCTTTTTCTTATCTCTCCCACTGCTCATTCAGTGTCTCTTTTTCTAATGATTCCTCCTCCCCTCGTCCTGTCTCAGTTGGAGTCCCCCAAGGCTCTGTCCTTGGTCCCCTTCTATTTTCTCTTTATACCGCCTCTCTTGGCAAACGTATTACCTTATTTGGATTCCACTACCACCTGTACGCTGATCCCAGATATATCTCTCCTCCCCGAACCTCTCCCCTGCCATCCTGCAACGTGTTACTGCTTGCCTTTTTTCCATCTCTGACTGGATGTCCTCCCGCTTTCTGAAACTCAATCTCTCTAAAACTGAGCTCCTTGTCTTTCCTCTTCCTAATACTGATCCTCCTCTTCCGCTCTCCCTTAAAGTTAGTGGTATCCACATCAGTCCATTCTTGCAAGCATGCTGTCTTGGCGTCATACTTGATTGTGGCCTCACATTTGAGCCTCACATCCAGTATGCTGCCAAAACCTGTAGATTCCATCTTAAAAACATAGCCCACATCCGCCCCTTTCTTACGCAAGATGCTACCAAGGAGCTTGTCCATGCTTTAGTAATTTCCCGCATGGATTATTGTAACCCTCTCGTAATTGGTCTTCCCAAAAGCCGTATTGCCCCACTACAGTCTGTGATGAATGCTGCCGCCAGACTGATTTTCCTGTCTAGTCGGTCCTCTTACACCTCACCCCTCTGTCAGTCCTTACTTTGGCTTCCTGTATCCTACAGGAGTCAATTCAAAGTGCTAACCCATACCTATAAAGCACTGAACAACTCTAGCCCCTCATATTTTTCACAGATCCATAGGTATGTCCCTTCTTGGTCTCTCTGCTCTGCCCGTGACCTTCTCCTGTCCGCTGCTCACACCCGTACGGCCAACTCACACTTGCAAGGCTTCTCCCGGGCAGCTCCCTTCCTATGGAATAGCCTGCCTACTGCCATCAGACTCTCCCCTAGTCTTCAATCGTTTAAGAAGTGCCTTAAAACCCATCTCTTCAGGAAAGCTTGTGGCCTCCCAGAGTAACCTCTACCTCACATACCTATATCTTGATCTCTCCTAAAGGGCAGCACTTTACTCTCTCCTCCAGCTCTGCTTCACTACCACCTTATTTGATTGCTATTTCTGTAGTGGATGGCACTGGGCTGTCCTGAGAATTTCATGTATTTTAATGCATTCGTGTGAAAACAGCAAAGTTCTATGTATTTAATGTATTGTATTCGTCTGAATGTTAGGTAGTTTCATTCCCTTAGTTTGTTCGAATGAAACTACCGAACAGTCAGACCTCCCCTGTGTGAAGTGTGTCTTCAATTACCCGTTGCAACATTGTTGCGAACGGGTAATTGACAAGCTAAGAAGCTGTCCTTTGTTATCGGGGGTGGCCGCCATTCGAAAAAAGAACACGTGGCGGCGGCCATTTTAAACCTCCCGAACAGCTGTGTTTTGCCGTCGAGTGTCTGGAACTCAAATCGGACACTCGACTAGGCGAACACCGCTGAAACCTCCACAAGCCCGGTCCGTTCGGTTCCCAACTACCGAACGGCCCCTCAGGCGAACCCTCCTTAGCCTCTGTAGCTAGAGGTTTTCGTGCCGTTTATTCCCTGACTCCAGGACCGACCGCAGGGCCCATTCACATGGAACCTCATTCGGCTGTGTCATTTTATTCCCTCCATAAATTTCCCGAACCCCTGGTCTGATCTGGGTGATTTTTGGATATGTTGTTCACCCAGATCAGGGCTACAGGGGATGTATGATTTAAAGTGGTACCCCTAAGTTTAGGGGTACATCCAGAAACGGGGGGAATTGGTGTGCTGGATAAGGGGATTATGATGCAGGCTGAGGGGAGGAGATGTGTGGGAGGTTACCAGAGCAGGATTGGCTACTGTACTAATGAATGAAAATCCCTCCCTTGCATGGGAGCAGGCTTTAAAAGGCCACTGTCTGAATAAAGCTTTAGTTCTGCTCCTGAAACTGTGTATCGTCCAGTTATTGGGATTGCTGTTGGGATACTGCTGTTATTTTGCCTGCTGGATACTTTGCCCTATGGATTTATAATTGCTTGTTCCTGAACCTCCCTGGGATTCAAAGTGGAGATAGGCTGTGTAATACCAGCTCTTCGCTACAATTTCGTGTCCTAATGTGTCTCATACCCCACCTCCTACAGACTGTAAGCTGGTTTTGGCAGGGTCCTCTTCAACCTATCGTTCCTGTACGTTTTCTTATAATTGTCCTATTTATTGTTAAATCCCCTCTCTCCTAATATTTTAAAACGCTACGGAATGTATTGGTGCTATATAAATGGCAATAATAATAATAATAATAGAGAAAATAAGAACTTAAACAATGTATTAATCTCTCTTCCTCATTTGCAATATGTGCCATGGCTGTGCCTTGATTGAACTGGATAGTGATGCCATTTACTAAACTGTTAATATTTTAAAACGCTACAGAATGTATTGGTGCTATATAAATGGCAATAATAATAATAATAATAGAGAAAATAAGAAATTAAACAATGTATTAATTTCTCCTCCTCATTTGCAATATGTGCCATGGCTGTGCCTTGATTGAACTGGATAGTGATGCCATTTACTAAACTGTTAATCATATTTAAGAGAAAATAGAACATCATATTGAAAAGGTTAATACACGTTATAGGTGATTTTCAATGTTTAATTTATTGGTGTAATTAACAGAGAAGGGACAGAAGGGAGAGGTCTCCTTTAAAAATACAAACTCAAGGAAAACTTGCTTTATTGTGCATTCATGACCTTAAGTCCCTTCCTTAATACATTCCCATTGGGATAAGACATCTGACATTAGAGGTTGCCCACAAGGTCATCCACAATGTGGTTTTTATCTGATGAAATGACCGTGGGTACTGTTATTGATTTGATTAAGCCATTTAAACGTTCACGTCTCTAACCTACTATTTGAGAAACGGTATGCATTATTTCACACATACTGGATTTTTAGGAATTGAACTTTTTTTGACTCTAACCCCAAATCACATAAGTTATGTAAACAGAGGTGTGGGAACGGATTATGGAAGCTTTTGTTACAAGTTTTCAAACTACTGAGATTTTTGTACAAATCGTTAACTATAAAGTAGCAAGGTTTTGTGATTTTATTATTGTAAAATTATCAGTAAATATTTTTGTTAATTTATATTGTATACCTGGATATCTGGGAACAGCCATGTCATATTGTGTAAATTAACCTGCGCAGTACCATGAGCAGTGCTTTCACTTCCAAACTGGAGTGATGGCTGGCCTCCAAAATATCAAGGGTCTGATACTACCTGAAGAAGGGACGTACCAACCTGATATGAATGCACATTGGGCTAACTACAGTGCTGGATTAAGAGCCAATTGGGCCTGTTCTGACAATTATAATGGGCCTAATTACAGAATCGTGTTGACAGAAAACACAAAAACAGTCATAGGCACAGGCAGCAGGGGTGGAGAAGCAAGTAGAGGGCTGCTCCAGATCCCACACTCCCATCAGCCTCAGTCAACAACAGCAGGCCACCCTCATGCCCACAATAGGTATGCTAACAGGAGGGTGGCTGCAAATATAAAAATTATGACATCTGTGTGTCAGTGTGTGTATATTGTCATGGGAAGAAAAAGTACACCCTGACTCCTGGAACAATGTCCTTTGGACATACGAAACCAAAGTGGAGATGTTTCACCATAATACACAGCACCACGTTTGGCGAAAACTAAACACAGCATATCAGCACAAACATCTAACACCAACACCTCATACCATGGGCGTAGGAACCCAAAAGAATCTGGGGAGGATAGCATTTTTACTCGCCGGGTATATTCTTATTCCGTAAACTAGGAGTTGTTTATCCCATTGTACAGCGCTACAGAATTTGCAGTTGCTATATAAATGATTTTGTACTTTGCAGATTACTTTTTATATTTTTTTATACATATACAAATTGTGTAATACTGCCCCTGACTTAGGGTGACCACATTTCCTAACTGCCATTCAGTGACACTGTCAGAAATGCATTCCATACATTTTACTACCCGTCTCTACCCCTTCCATTTATATTAGAACCCCACCTACCCCTTCCATGAATATTAGAACCACCCCTACCCCTCCCATGAATATTAGAACCACCCATACCCCTTCCATGCACAAAAGAACCCCACCTACCCCTTCCACGCATATTAACCCCCCTACCCCTTCCATGCATATTAATACCCCCCTAACCCCTTCCATGCATATTAGTACCCCCTTCCATGCATATTAGAACCCACCCTACCCCTTCCATTCGTATTAGTACTCCCTTAACCCCTTCCAATAATTTTTCTACCTCCCCCCTCCTCCCATCCATATTAGTAGCCCCCCTAAACCCTTCCAATTATTTTTCTACCTACCCCTCTCCCCCTATCCTTATTAGTAGCCCCCCTAACCCTTTCCAATTATTTTTCTACCTACCCCTCCCCATCCATATTAGTAGCCCCCTAAACCCTTCCAATTATTTTTCTACCTTTGTCCCCCCTTTTACCTGACATAGCAGGGGGACCTCTGGACGTCTGGCAGGCGCAGTGTCAGACTGAGCGCCGGGTAGTCACGTGACACTCGGCCAGGGCCGGTGCAAGGATTTTTGCCGACCTAGGCAAAAGTAAAGTTTGCCGCCCCCCCACGTGACATCACAATGCCCCACCCATATGATCTGCCATGTTAACTAACGCCAGTGCTGGAGTGCCGCCATGTTTACATTAAAAGGCCTGCAGGGACAGGCTATAGACACCAGAACCACTACATTAAGCTGCAGTGGTTCTGGGGACTATAGTGTTTCTTTAATGTGAGGTAAATTAGAGCTTAGTGCCACGAATAATATGCTAGATTGCCTACATACAACCAGATGAGGATGATGATGGGCTCTAGCTGCAGTCTGGCTCGACTGGTCTTGTGTAGAACAGGCTCTCTGAAGGCTGTTTGTAAATGTGGTCACAAAAATCAATGTTCTGGGAGAACGGGAAGCAGCTCCATTTTTTGGGGGCCCTTTACACAGCTCAAGGTCTGGGTCCCAGGGTCCACCTTCATCTTCCACCAATGAGTTTGTTCACAGGGGGTGGAGTGTGTAGGGGATGTCCTGATATGTGTGTAAGGAATGCATTGTGTGAATCTGTGTTTGTATGTGTAAGGGCTGCAAGGTGTGTTTCTGTGTATGTACGGGATGCAGTGTGTGCGTCTGTAAGGGGTGCATTGTGTGTGCAGGGCCGGACTGGGAAAAAAATTAGGCCCGGGCATTTTTCAATTAGAGCGGCCCCCCAAGAAGGGGGCGGGGCCAGAGAGGGTGTGTTTGTCATCACTAATGACAAGTACACCCCCTCTGAAAGTGAGCATGTTGGTTCAATGCGCAGAGCCCCGCTGAAGAGCTCTGGCATTAGAAAAAGGCCCTGTATTTGTTCTGCGCAGCGCAAGCAAATGTAATAACATGCTTGCGCTGTGTTTGCTTTTAAATTGTCTCTGGTGTCTCCACAAGTGGGATACCAGAGGACAAAAGGGCCAGGAAAGTGTATTGTGCATGTGTTTGGCGCCTGCTTGTGGGATTGCCTGTGTGTAGAGTGTGGTATGGTACTGTGTAAATAGGTGTAATATGTGTGGTGTAATATGTGTGGCTAGGGGCTGTAGAGAGTGCGTGTATAGGGGCATAATGTGATAGGGGATGTAGCGAGTGTGTGCATACGGGCAGTAGTGTGTGTGTATGGGTGATGTAGTGTGTGATGGGGTTGTAGAGAGGGTGTGTTTAGAGAATGTTGTATGTGTTTCCTTACAAGGAATGTAGTGTGTGTGTAGGTGGTGCACTGTGTGTGTGTAAGAGATCTAGTGTGTAAAGGACCCAGAGTGTGTATAGAAGATTGTGTGTGTGTGTGTATGTGTGTAGAGGATTAAGAGTGCATATAGGGTAAGGGATCTAGCGTGTATCTGGAGCGTAATCTGTGTAGTGGTGCAGTTTGAGGGGTGCTGTAGTGTGTGTGTATATATATATATATATATATATATATTTGGACGTATTGTATGTGTGAGGTGCGCAGTGTGTTTGTGTAAGAGGGGTGCTGTGTGTGAGGGTGTTTTTATCTGCCGTCACATTCAAGGTTTCTAATTTTCTTTGTCTGTTAACTCACTGAGGGTTATTTTTTTATTTTATATATATGTGTGTGTGTGTGTGTCTCTGGGTGTGCTGTGTGTGTCTGGGGGTGCTGTGTGTGTATCTGGGGTGCTGTGTGTGTCTGGGGGTGCTGTGTGTGTGTCTGGGGTGCTGTGTGTGTGTCTGGGGGTGCTGTGTGTGTGGGGTGCTGTGTGTGTCTGGGGTGCTGTGTGTTTCTGGGGGTGCAGTGTGTGTCTGGGGTGCTGTGTGTGTATCTGGGTGCTGTGTGTGTGTTTGGGTGCTGTGTATCTGAGGGTGCTGTGTGTGTCTGGGGTGCTGTGTGTGTCTGGGGTGCTGTGTGTGTATCTGGGGTTGCTGTGTGTGTGTGTGTCTGGGGTGCTGTGTGTATGTGTCTGGGGTTAGCTGTGTGTGGGGGGCTGTGTGTGTCTGGGGTGCTGTGTGTGTGTCTGGGTGCGCTGTGTGTGTTTGGGTGTGCTGTGTGCTGTGTGTATGTGTCTGGGGGTGCTGTGTGTGAGGGGGCTGTGTGTGTCTGGGGTTGCTGTGTGTGTCTGGGTGCGCTGTGTGTGTTTGGGTGTGCTGTGTGTGTATCTGGGGGTGCTGTGTGTGTTTGGGTGCGCTGTGTGTGTGTCTGGGGGTGCTGTGTGTGTATCTGGGGGTGCTGTGTGTGTCTGGGGGTGCTGTGTCTGTATCTGGGGGTGCTGTGTGTGTCTGGGGGTGCTGTGTGTGTGTGTCTTGGGGTGCTGTGTGTGAGGGGGCTGTGTGTGTGTCTGGGGGTGCTGTTTGGGAATTAATTTTAAATATATATATTTTTTTTTATTAATACTTTTTAAAAAAGTTATGTCCCCCCCCTCCCTTCTTACCTTTAGCCTGGGAGGGGGAGGGAGCCGTTCTGCCTGGGAGGGGGAGCCTTGAGGGGGGACCATGCTGCCTTCCCTGGTGGTCCAGTGGTGAGAGTGAACTCTAACCTGCAGGTTAGAGTTCACTCTCGCGAGATCTGAGCGTTGCCATGGTAACCGCGGCAACACTCAGAATCCCGCGAGAGGACCCGGGTCCTCTCTCCTGCCTCCCTACCTCACTCCCTCTCCTGCTGGCGGCCGCATCTCCCTGTCTGTGGGCCGGTGAGGGAGATCTTTGATCTCCCCACCGGCCCATGGAGGCACTATGCAGGGCCGGCGCTCGGATAGCGAGATCCCCTGCCGGCCTCGGCCCCACGGCCATCGCGGCCCACCAGGCATTTTCCCGGTATGGCCGATGGCCAGTCCGGGCCTGAGTGTGTGTACGGGTGCATTTAGTGTGTGTAACACGCATTGTGTGTTTCTGTGTGTGTAAGGTTTGCATGATTGTGCGATTGTGTGTGTGTGTGTGATGGATGTCAATCTCTCTCCCCCCCTTGTCACTCTCTTTCTCCCCCCCTTGTCACTCTCTTTCTCCCCCTCCCTCCCTTGTCACTCTCTTTCTCTCCCTTCCTCCCTCGTCACTCTCTTTCTCCCTCCCTCCCTTCCTCGTCACTCTCTTTCTCCCCTACCTCCCTCCCTTGTCACTCTTTTTCTCCCCCTCCCTCGTCACTCTTTCTCCCCCTCCTACCCTCCCTCGTCACTCTTTCTCCCCTCTCCCTCTCCCTCGTCCATCTTCTCCTCTCTCCCTCCCTCCATGGAGTCACTTTCTCTCCCCTCCCTCCTTGTCACTTTTCTCCCCTCCCTCCTCGTCCGCTCTTTCTCCCCTCCCTCCTTCCTTGTCCTCCTGCTCCCCTTCCTCCCTCCTTGTCCTCTTTCTCCCCTTCCTCCCTCCTTGTCCTCTTTCTCCCCTCCCTCCCTTATCACACTCTTTCCCCCTCCCTCCCTTGTCACTCTCTTTCTCCCTCCCCTCCCTCCTTGTCACTCCTCTTTTCTCCCCCTCCCTCCTCGTTCCACCTCTTTCTCCCCTCCTCCTTGTCAGTTCCCCCCTCCCTCCCTCCTTCCTTGTCGCTCTCTTTCTCCCCTCCCTCCTCCCTCCTCCCTCCTCCCTTGTCATCTCTTTCTCCCCTCCTTCCTCCTTCCTCCTTGTCATCTCTTTCTCCCCTCCCTCCCTCGTCCTCTCTTTCTCCCCCTCCTCCTTGTCACTCTAGCCTGCTCCCCTCCTCAGAGTCACTTTTGCTCCTCTCCCCCTCCCTCCCTTGTCACACTCTTCCTCCCCCTCCCTTCCTCCCTCAGGGCCGCCATCAGGGCATGACAACCATGACAATTGTCACTGGCCCGGCGGCCCTGGGGGGCCCGGCCGCCTGGGCCCCACATGGATCAGCGCAATTTGCACCGGGGCCCACACGCTGATGGGGCCCATCAGGTGGCCCAATCATTTAGGGCCACCCAATGGGCCCTATTATCTTCAGGGGCGCGACCGGGCCCATTTAAAAAAAAAAAATGCAGCCGGAAGTAAGTGCTGCTGGGAGGAAGTGACGTCCAGTCACTTCCTTCCACTTTACTCCGCGCAGGAAAGAGGACGCAGCCTGAGGAGAGGCAGCCGATGCCAATCAACCCCAGCCACCCTCCTGCGACGAAATGGTAAGGAAGAGAGGAGGGTGGCTGGGGATGAGGTGTATGTATGTATGCCAGTGTATGTATGCCAGTGTGTGTGTATGCCAGTGTGTGTATGTATGCCAGTGTGTGTGTATGCCAGTGTGTGTGTGTATGCCAGTGTGTGCATGTATGCCAGTGTGTGTGTGTGTGTATGTATGCCAGTGTGTGTATGTATGCCAGTGTATGTATGTGTGTATGCCAGTGTATGTATGCCAGTGTATGTATGTGTGTATGCCAGTGTGTGTATGTATGCCAGTGTATGTATGTGTGTATGCCAGTGTGTGTATGCCAGTGTATGTATGTGTGTATGCCAGTGTGTGTATGTATGCCAGTGTATGTATGTGTGTATGCCAGTGTGTGTATGTATGCCAGTGTGTGTATGCCAGTGTATATGTGTGTGTATGCTAGTGTGTGTATGTATGCCAGTGTGTGTATGTGTGTATGCCAGTGTATGTATGTGTGTATGCCAGTGTGTGTATGTATGCCAGTGTATGTATGCCAGTGTATGTGTGCCAGTGTCTGTATGCCAGTGTATGTGTGTATGTATGTCAGTGTATGTGTGTGTATGGGTGTATGCCAGTGTATGTATGCCAGTGTATGTATGCATGCCAGTGCATGTGTGTATGCCAGTGTATGTGTGTATGTATGCCCATGTATGCCAGTGTATGTGTGTATGCCAGTGCAGGTATGCCAGTGTATGTGTGTATGTATGCCAGTGTATGCGTGTATGTATGCCAGTGTATGTGTGTATGTATGCCAGTGTGTGGATGCCAGTGTGTGTCTGTATGCCTGTGTGTGCCTGTATGTATGCATGCCTGTGTGTGTCTGTATGTATGTATGCCTGTCAGTATGTATGTATATATCAGTATGCAGTATGTGTATGTATATGTATGTTTGTCAGTATGTATGTCTGCATGTATATGTGTGTGTGTGTCAGTATCTCCCTATGCATGTGTGTATGTCTGTTTCAGTATTTGTATCTGTTAGTGTGTGTGTGTATTCCTGTGGGCGGGCCCTGTGGGCCGGCTTGAAGGGGGGCCCAGACCTTGAGCTACGTTAGGTGCCCCAAAATTTCTGATGGCGGCCCTGCCCTCCCTTGTCACACTCTTACTCCCACTCCCTCCCTTCCTTGTCACACTCTTTCTCCCCCTCCCTCCCTTGTCACACTCTTTCTCCCCCTCCCTCCTTGTCAATTCCCCCCCTCCCCTCTCCTACCTCAGTTGTAGTGTGGCCGAGCCCTCTATTGGTCCGCGGGTACAGGGAGCTTTTGTTTCCTGTACCAGGCCGGACTAAAAGGAAGTGACTCAGTGTTCACTTCCTGTTAGTCCGGCCACGCTACAGTGAGGGAGTGACAGGAGGGAGCGCTGAGCGCTGAGTGCTTCCCTCCTGTCAGCCCCTCTCCTCATGCTGCACCTGGGCAGTGCGCCCTCATGGACGCACCGCCCCCGGGCAAAGCTGCAGCCGCCTGAGCCTCTCTACAGAGCGCTCGGGCGGCTGCAGAATGAGGGGGGCCGGCGGACCTGGGGGGGATTTCCCCATAACCTGTCCCCCCCGCATGATTTGCTGGGGGGGATGCGTTCCCCCCATCCCCCCGGTTCCTACGCCCATGCCTCATACCAACTATCAACACAGGGAAGTTTGTCAACAGGAACTGGCAGGGGATGGGGTTAACAGAAGTAGTGAGGTTGGCTGACATGGAACAGATTAACAGTGGGTAGGGAGATTGGCTGACTGGGACTGGCAGGGAAGGGCTTAATGGTAAATAGCGAGGTAGGCTGACAGGGAAGGGGTTAACAATGGGTAGGGAGATTGGCTGACTGGGCTGCCAGGGAAGAGGTTAACAGTGGTTAGTGAGATTGGTTGAAAAGAGAAGGGGTTAACAGTGAGTAGTGGGGTTGGCTGACATGGAAGGGGTTAACAGTGGGTAGGGAAGTTGGCTTACAGGGAAGGGTTTAACAGTGGGTAGAGAGATTGGCTGACTGGGACTGGCAGGGAAGGGGTTAACTGTGAGTAGTGAGGTTGGCCGACAGTAGCTGACAGATAATTAATTACTTACATTACAGAGAGAGAGGATAACATATGGGCTCTAGCCCTGTCTCTGTGCTGCAGTCTGTGCTGTGAGCATTCCTTACACTACAGAAGACATGCCTCTATATTCATTGGCTGCAAAAGGTACGTTTCTTTCAGAGACTGGGAATCAGGAACATGTTGAAATTTGAGAGGCGGTGGCTAAGGTGGCTGGGTAACACTGCTGAAATCAGCAAAATATTCTAAAGCACTGCAGGAAAACTACACAGAATTGAAAGAAAGGAAACTAACACGGGTATATTGAGCTTATTAGCTTTAATTTAAGCTTAACTTGTTTAGCGGCCTGGAGGGTCCCTTTAAGAGAGCTGTGCAAAAACAAATGCTAGCAAACCTCAATGAAACAACACTGTAAAGAAGAAGAACGATGTGAGAAACTGATAAAGTCAAACAGAAAATTATTACTTAAAGTTATTGCTGCTAAGGGTGATTTTACAAGCTATTAAATCACAAGGTGTATTTAGTTTTTCACACATGGTTTCTAAAATTCTGGCTTTATTTTTGTTAAATAAATCATGACACATTGTATAAAGTCATGTGCTGCTGAGGTTGTATTTACCTACTTGATGTCCTGACATTTTCACTAGGGAATTAACCTGGGATGATGGGCCAACTGAGAGTTTGTAATTCACAGATTACAAAGTTTAATGCTTCATTTGTAAAATGTCATAGGAAGAGATCTAATCATGAGAAGCTTAAAGGGACATTCTAAGCATCCTAACAACTACAACATGATGTAAAAGTTATTGGCCAATGATAGATACTGTACATGCACCCAGATACACCAAAAGGACACTGAGAAGCAGGGAACGAAGCCCCCCGGCTGCCATGACCGCATGCAACATAAAAAAGACAGTCAACTGTAACGTGCATTGTCCCTTTAAGGCATTATCAGCACTGAGGGCAAACAACAATGAACCAATACAAATCAAACTAACTACACTGAATACAACTTCCTTTCCATGGCTGGGAAACCACACAATCTATTTTCATTGAGTTCTCTGTTCTTTCCTGTGTTATCTTGTCTCAATGGGAAGGAAGAATGGCATTGTAACAGAACAAGTTCGTTCTCCAGGGAAGTATCTGAGGTATAAACCAAACGAGAACCGAGAAAGGCTTCCAAAAGTGTCAGGATGTCAGTCAGAACCCAGATATAACATGTTTCTCCTCTCAGGAAAGGGACGATCCCACCGTACACTCGGCATGAAATGGAAACATAGTACAGATTGGTTAGTGCTTGAAATGGTGCTGATCTGTATTGGGTTTTAGTATCATTTACCAAAATCTGTCTATGTGCTATTGTTCACCCCAAAATTTGTTGTTGATGGGATGCAATTAACATAAATTTATATATTTCTTAAAATTGTCTTTTTTGTGTGTAAAACATTAAAAATAGCTCTAAACTTTCCATGAACTTGCAGAATCAAGCTCTCCCCGATGCTTTTTGTGCCTTCTTTGTTGTCATTACGTCCAATGCCAGTATGCTGGGGGCTGGAGTTTTGTACAGGGGGGCTGGGGTTTTGTACAGGGTGTTGGGGTTTTGTACAGGGGGCTGGAGTTTTGTACAGGGGGTTGGGGTTTTGTACAGGGGGCTGGAGTTTGTACACAGGGGTTTTGTACAGGGGGGGTTTTGTACAGGGGTTGGGGTTTTGAAAGGGGGTTGGGGTTTTGTACAGGGGGTTGGGGTTTTGTACAGGGGGGCTGGGGTTTTGTACAGGGGTTGGGGTTTTGTACAGGGGTTGGGGTTTTGTAGGGGTTTTGAAAGGGGGTTGGGGTTTGTACAGGGGCTGGAGTTTTGTACAAGGGGGTTGGGGTTTTGAACAGGGGCTGGAGTTTTGTACGGGGGTTGGGGTTTTGTACAGGGGGTTGGGGTTTTGTACAGGGGGGTTGGGGTTTTGAAAAGGGGGTTGGGGTTTTGTACAGGGGGGCTGGGGTTTTGTACGGGGGGTTAATTTTTGTACAGGGGAGGCGGATTATCAGTCCACCACCACCACTTTAAAGCCCAACAGGCTCTATTAGACTCCATTAGAGTATTTAATGAAGATTGAAAGGGCCTAATAAATAAATATGCTTTAATTATTAAATAATATATAATATATATATATATATATATATATATATAATTTCTGCTCTCTAAACCTCACCTGGATACACCCTGCTGCAAAGGTAACTACTAAACCTCAATAAATACAGCTGGATACATCCTCACTACAATGGAAAGACAATGAAAATTAGACAAGGTACTGTAAATATTCCCTGCATTAAATTTCCACTTACCTGCAGACTGAAGGAAATCCAACAAACATGACTACTTCCTGGAAAATTCATCACTTCCAGATCTGAAACTCTTATAAATACACCCATTTATTCAGTAAAACAAACTGATTTCCATCCAACAGACTATTTTCTAAACAGCTTTTTTTTAAACAAGCACACTCATGTGGTCTTATCAGACAAGATCTATGGAATCTACCACTCATATAATCCTCTCACCTCAGTCAAGCAAGGTTTTTCACACTCACTCAGAACCTCAAAGCAAAATGTACCCTTACACCCTTTGTGCCCTATACAAACAAAAAGCTTTTCTGACTCTTACACCATCACAAACATTAAATGTAAAAGTTTTCGGCATTCTGAAGAAAACATATAGAGATTGAAGAGGTGGACAAACAGATGGAACTAAGCAAATGCCCCACAACTCAGACTACAAGACCCACTTTAGGAATAGGGCACTTTGACAAAAGCATATTAATCCTTAATCCCAACCACCATCAAAGATCCAGCATTAATTACAAAGAACAAACTCTCACACCCTCTGGATTACTGAGTTAAGGCGGTACTCTGTAATGCACGACCTATAAAGATAAAACTGCCATTATCTATGACCTTATTAAATCAGTAGTTCTAGGGTGTATTACAGAACCCTGGCTTGATCCAATTGTAGAAGCAGCAACAACACCAAATTATTCAGCAATCCACTGTCCAAGGAAAAATGTAGAAAAGGAGGATGTGCATCAATTTGTTTTAAAACAAGCTTAAAGCTCATGTTTTTTTCAATGGGAAATCCAACAACATTTGAATGTGTGGCTGCCAAAATTGCAGAAGATATTGTTTTAAAATTCTCCGGATCTAACACCCACCTGAAGATGGAAATCAGTTCACGCATGAATATATTTAGAGCTGGTATCTGCATATGTTTTAGAAGACCACAGATGGCTTATTCTGGGGAATTCCAATGCATGGGTGGATGATAAGTCTTCAGAGTTTGGACAAGACCTACTTTCTTCAAAGCAGTCACTAGGCTTCTCCCAAGCTTTTCCTTTTGCTACGCACAAGAGTGGCCACACTCCAGACCTTGTATTTACAACTAAAGTTGAAGTCTCAAACCTAATTATAAACCTAGTCTGTGGTCTGCCAATTACTTCATTCACTTTTCTATGACTAGCCACTCACATACCCCTGCTCTTGTAGAGATGACTAGTTTTTGACCACTAAATGACGCAACCCCCCCAAAAATCAAGGTCTAATCTCGATTTTAGCAATCTGTTAACAGCTGTGATGATGTAGACTCTCTGGTACAATATGAATGTGAATATCACTCTAGAATCCATTGCTTCAGTATGCACTCAACCTCAACCATATGGTGTGGTGCTTGACAGCGAATTCTCTCTGAAACATCATATATCAGCTACAGTAAAAGCCTCATTCTTCCATTCACAAAATATAGCCAGGATCAAGCACCTGCATAAGATCTTCTCATGATCATCCACGCCTTGGTGACATCACGTTTAGACTACTGCAATGCACTCTATTAGGGTTTCCCAGAAAAAATACTCCATCGTCTTTGCCATGTGACTCCATACTTTGCACTGGCTACCAATACAAGGGCACATACTGTTCAAGATAGGTTTGCTATCCCACAAAGCTCTACATGATCAGGGACCAAGCTATCTGAACTAACTCGGACATAGGAAGCTAACTGTGCCAAGAATTTAACAAAAATGTGGTTTACGAGTTTTAAGCCATACCACCCCATCTCTATGGACCACTTTACCTCTCTATGGAACACAATGAAACTAGCCACCTCCCTGGACATTTTAAACAGACTCGAATGGAATCTGTAATTTCGAAATACCTGATTGTAAAATGTATATAGCGCTTTGAGCCCAATGTGGAGAAAAATGCTATGTAAGTTATTATTATTATTATACAATACATATGTTTTTGCTTCAAGAGCAGGAACTGTAAAAGTTAGTTTTTTTTAATTACGGTATGATGTCTGATTTTTAAAATTATGTACATCATGTATTAAAACCTTTGGAGGTCACCTTGTGGAAGCTTGGAGTGCGTCTCAAATTTACGGCTCTGCTGGCACATCTTTAAGCTCTCAGTTACAACATGACATTTATTAATTGTGTAGCTCTCTAATTTTATTTAAAGACTATTGTTTAATTGTTTATGACTAATATATATTAACAACAGGTATGTGAGTGGCTAGTTATAGAAAGTTATAATATATTATATATTTATTTTTCTCAAGTATTCTTTGCTTAATTTTTGTGGATTTGCCGTTAGATTGATAGCAATAAATATCACAGAAAAATAACACAGGACGTATTAAAGGTTGCTTATCATGTGATCATTGAACATATAAACACTAAAGTTGTCCAAAACAAAGATTCTTTTTTTTAATTTTTTATAATTCTTTATTTTGGTTGTGCAAGGATAAACAGAAAGTCTTGCATTGCCACAACAGCTGATGCAGTTCAGTAAACATAATGAAACAGTGGTATAGCATACAACATTGCACATTTTTGTGAAATAGTATAGAATATATAAGAAAAGCAATACGCTCTCTGCGCAGTTTCACAGTAACAGCATGCTAGTCTAACGTGACTAGGTGGTCGTTCCACAGGAGATATACAAGCTTAATATCAGTGTATAGACCGGTAAGGACATAAGGTTAAAGCTCCGCGTTAGGTTAGATATACTCAACTAGGCAAAGAGCAGGTAGTTAACTATCAAACTGTGAAGTTTGCAAGACATGCAAGAGGGCGGCATAAGAGAGTGTAGGTAAGTATAAGTTTAAGGTAGTGGAAGGCACAGTTGCGGCTGTGGCACGTCTGTCAGCCGGGACAAAAGTGGTAATTA
Source organism: Pelobates cultripes (assembly GCA_933207985.1). Lineage (NCBI taxonomy): Eukaryota > Metazoa > Chordata > Amphibia > Anura > Pelobatidae > Pelobates > Pelobates cultripes. The sequence goes on along the minus strand of OW240918.1, from coordinate 120,303,862 downwards.
TGTCTCGTGCATGTGGTGGTTTCAAGGTGCCTCGCGTGTCAGGCCTGGTCAGAGCGTCCGGCGGGAGGCCGAAGGTTGCTAGCAGTGCGGCCGCCTCCTCCAGATCTCGCACCTCATGAGTAACATTGTCCTGCATGACCTGTAGTTTCCAAGGTGAACGCCATTGATAGGGAATATCTCCATTTCTAAGTGTCGCCGTGAAGGGTTGCAGGGAGTTTCTCCATTTGAGTGTTTCTCTTGAGAAATCATTGTAAAATGTCAACAACATATTTTCAAACTGGTATGGTGATATCCCCCTCAGCGCCGCCATTACTGTCGCCTTGTCCCTGGTACAGATAAGTCGTACCACTGGGTCTCCTGAGGCAGGCTCTGGTGCTCTCCGGGACTTCGGAAGGTCCCCTCTACTTGGATGTTTTTGGCCTGTTTGGGGGTCAGTAAAGCACAGAGCAATCTCCGTACCATGTGTGGAAGTTTTGCTGCTGGTAGTTTGTTGGGTACTCCTCGTACCTTGATATTGTTGCGGCGCCGTGCATCTTCCAGGAGGGCAAAGTGCTGCTCAAAGGTTAGTTGTTGTCTTTTAAGACACCTCACTTCTTCCTCCAATGAACTGAGCTGTGTAGATTGCTGCTTGGTTGCCATTTCCACAGATTCTATGCGGCCTACAAGGCCCGCGAGGTCGGAGCGCAATGTGGCAACATCAGCCTGAAGCGTTTTTTGGAGGCCTGCAAGAAGTTCTTTTAGGGTGGCCGTGGTCACAGGCTGGGTGTCAGTACTCCGAGGTACCGCCTGGGCATGATGTGGAAGCGGTGTTAGGGGTGTCACCCTGTCTAGTAGTGAGTCTCTTGAGGAGTCTGAGAAGTCGTCGTATTCGGCGGTCATTTTGGGTCCGGTCGGGCCATGCGCCTGTCTCAAAAGATCTGCAATGTTCATGCTCATCTTGGGTTTTTCCGGCTTGAGCTTCTTGCTCTTTCGACCCATGGTAAGTGTGGGTGTCCCTGACATCTTTTTCAGATCGCTGTGGGGACTTTATCGTTGCTAGTTTCTCTGTGTAGCACGGAGCCCAAGCGATGTGCGTCCCCAAAACAAAGATTCTATTCAACAACTCTGCAATAAAGTAACCATGTGTCTTCGGTCCCTGTCCTCGTGGAACCTCTAATTTGTCATGGCTGAAAGGCACCATTGCCTGCAAAATTTAAAGCTCTCAGCTCCAACCAATAAAACTCAGTTTTTGGTTAGAGTAACCCTTGCTGTTCTTGTCCGCCCTACCAAAAATAAAAAGATAAAGCTAATAGTTATCTTTATTCTAGCTCCTAGGCCAAGTTCTCATTGCAGCCCAATCTTTCTCTGCTGATGTCACATTCTCTAGCCTGGGAGGGAAATATGTCTGAGGGGAGGACAAGGCTTGTTGCCGCCATTGGACGCTTATCACCAGCATGCTTGGAGTGCTGATTTCAGACATCCAATATGCGCAGAATTCACATTAGCTAATGGCGCCCCAGTGACGCTGCTGTAAGTCGAGTTACACCTCTGGCAGCAGAGGAGTTAAACAGCGGAAGTGGAGTTACACCTCTGGCAGCGGAGGAGTTAAACGCGGAAGAGGAGTTACACCTCTGGCATCAGAGGAGTTAAACGGTGGAAGTGGAGTTACACCTCCAGCTGCAGAGGAGTTAAACAGCGGAAGTGGAGTTACACCTCCGGCAGCAGAGGAGTTAAATGCGAAAGAGGAGTTACACCTCTGGCATCAGAGGAGTTAAACGGTAGAAGTGGAGTTACACCTCCGGCAGCAGAGGAGTTAAATGGCAGAAGTGGAGTTACATCTCCGGCAGCAGAGGAGTTAAATGGTGGAAGTGGAGTTACATCTCCGGCAGCAGAGGAGTTAAACGGCGGACGTGGAGTTAGACCTCCGGCAGCAGAGAAGTTAAACAGCGGAAGTGGAGTTACACCTCTGGCAGCAGAGTTGTTGAGATGCGTGGCAGAAGGATCATATAGAAAATGAAAGGGTTATTCAGTAAAGTGCGAATTGTTGGGAATTCAAAATCAACTTCATGTTTTACACCAAAATAAAGCTGAACTAAACATAGCCGAATTAGAGATTTATTTTTTAAGTAGCTATTTTAGCTTACACTTTGAAAGTCTCTTAATTAATGACAATTCACACGTTAACATACAGTACAAAGATCATTTTAACATACAGTATAAATATCATTTTAACGTACAATATAAAGATCATAATAATAATAATAATAATTTAATGCATAGTATTAAGATAATTTATCGGAAATCAGTCAATCCTGGTGGCTGGGTTATCACTGATTATAGATGTGGTATCCAGGATGTAGTTGCTCACATTATATATAAATTAATATCAGGAAACTCCGAAACCATCAGTTTTTTTTTTGTCAACTCTGACTTTGGACAATTGCCTTATACCTCCAGCGGTTAATAATTTAACCCCTTAAGGACACATGACATGTGTGACATATCATGATTCCCTTTTTTTCCTGAAGTTTGGTCCTTAAGGGATTAAAGCTCACTTTATTTACAGCCTACATTTCAGAGTAAAACATGCCCGCAGTTACTATAACAACCACGGCTCACTCCAACCACTTCCCAACTGCTCTCCGCCGCCCTCGCAGCCTTTTATACCCGAGAACACACGTGACGTAGTGACGTGTCCGGGGTGGGCGTGTCGTGCTGCGCGTAGTGTGACAGGGGGCTGGTGACGCAGGGGGCGTGGCCGCAGTTGCTGCTGCTGCTGCTGGTGGTGGTGCAGTGTTTGCTCAGTCAGTGTGTGTTGGTGGAGGGAGAGACAGGAGCAGCTCCGGGGATCACTGTGTGCAGACAGCCAGCATGGAAGAGGACGGGGCCGGTAAGCACCAGCAGCTCAGGGGTTAACCACTGCCAGGCACTGCAGCAGCCAAGGGGTTAACCTGTCCATTGCCAGCATTGGGTGTGTAGTGGACCTCACAGCATTGCACTAGTAAGGGTTAACCCCCCTGCATGCCAGGCTACAAAGATGTGGACAGCTCAATACTATGGAATTAATTTTGCAGAGCAGACAGGAAGGGGTTAATTGTGTTTTTAATTTGATTTAAATGGGCATTAATTGGTTAATATCCCATTTTCAGCTAATGATACTGCAGTATGGTTAATGTCATGCTTTTTGCCAGCATGCAATGGGTTAATCTAGATATTGGTATTTTAATGCAGCATTATGTTTGCTCCTATTTTTTTAATCCTCCCCCCCCAATCTCTTTATTTGCTATTATTTTTTTTTCAAGCCACCATTTTGGCTACAGGTGTCACCAGCATAAATGGGGTTAATGAGAGTATAGTATTTTTGTTCAGTTCTGACTAAAGTGGTAATTTTCATTTATTTGATTTGGTAAGGTGATAAATAATATTTATGACATTGGAAGCAGTTCCTTTACACTTGATACATGGCTGTAAAATGGGGAATTGCTGTTATAAAGCTGTGTGCATCCATTAGTAGGCAGTGAGTTGTGCAATGCTGCAGGAATCCTGTCCTTTGCTGATCCAGTTAATTTCATGTGTGACACCTCTTGTGATGGCTGCTCCTGCTTTTGCTGGGCTTGCAGGTTGGTTCAGTCAACAGATGGTTAAAACCTGATATGCAATTATCCCTTGCAGTGACATGTCTTTCCTCATATCAAATCCTTAATTAACTGTTTGATGGACTAATAGGAAAGGACGTCTGACTTTATAATGGTTATGTATACAAAGTCACATATTTATTTTTCTTCTTTCTGGTGTATTTCCGATTTTGTATACATATTTGTGACAAACATTCGTTATTTTCTCTTTGGTTCTTTTTGTGTTTTTTTAAATTTATTTATTTATTTATTTATTTGACAAATTTGTCACTTCCCTGCTTAAAAATAAATCAAAATGCAAAAGTACACCTTTTTTCTTTCCTCCAAACTTTTTCGCCACTGTCAGTGTGTTGGGGTTTTTGAGACCAGTGATCAGATCTAATGTTCTGCCTTTTTATTTAATGTATAAAAATATAATTCAAATTAAGAATCCTCCTTTTAAAAAAAATAAAGTATTTAAGAATACATATCTTCATATTTTGCAAAGATAGGTTTAATCAAGGGGAAAAAAGGAGAAAAATATCTCAAAGAGGAATAAAATGACAGAAAATGTGTTATTTAGGATAGAATGACACCTGTATACTTGGGGAAAACGGCGCATGCACACACAACCAGAGCAAATCTGAAAATATTCTCTCTCCCCCCCCCCACAGTTTTGTCCTTGTAAGGTTACTCAAAATGTGTGTAGTTGTCAAACTTCTCATGTGCTGCAAAAATCTTATTCACTTACCTATTCAACCCTTTACGTGCTGGTTGGTTAACTTGGGTAGTGTTGTTGTTTTCACCTCTGTACCGAAAGTGTTAAACTGTTTTTCTTGTACTTTTTGAGTAAAGAGTTTAACCCCTTAAGGACACATGACGTGTGACATGTCATGATTCCCTTTTATTCCAGAAGTTTGGTCCTTAAGTGGTTAAACTAATTGCCACCCTGATTAAAAGGCTTAGACTGACCATTGCCATTTTGCCACACGCCTGGGCCTCTGCTATCATGAAATGCCAGTATAGAATCTACGCAGCAGAGATACATTATAAATCCAGTATTCTGTAACGGATTAACTAAATGTCTTGTGGCTTGCAGCTCCCAGACAAGCCAGATCTGTGGTCCTATGTTCAGTAGAATTCTTATTTTTAAACTGTTTCGGAAACAGACAAAACCTTATTTTGACAATAAAATAAAAGCTTTGAATTCCAACCTAGTTTAAAGCTCTTACTTAACCCTGTGGGTGCTGCGTGGTTTGGTACCTGCTTTCAAAGTTATGCCTTGCACACTTTTAAAAATTCATTAATTAACTCATCCACTATGTGATATGACTTGGACAGCTGTGTACTTTAAAAAAAAATAAATTCTTGCGCTCCTCCATGTTCGACATTGGACAGAAAATCCCTCTCTTTGTATAACTTTAGAACTCTGACAGATTTTAACTGTTCTTTTGCATTATCTCGAAAAGATGACAATTTATATACAATATGTTTTATGTTGTGGGGAATGGTGGTATTGGTATACCTCATTCATTTGCTATCTTATTTATTTTTTGGCTGTTACCATAGCACAGTGCTGTTCGTTTGGCTGCACCCAGTCTGGTATATTTATTCCTCTGAATATGATACTTGAACTGGGTTTTACAGTAAAAGGAAACTGTGTGTTTTTCTTCCCCACCCTTGGCAGTGTGGAGTGAATGCCTGAGTTTATTTTGTTCCTGTCCTGAAGTCATTACAGGGCTTTGAATTGCTGTATAGCAGTCTGCCTGTGCTCTTGTGCAATGTTTTCCAACATACATTGCAGATCTGTCACTATGACCTATAAGCCACTAAAATAGGCTAATTATTCCAATTGCTGACATTGTTTGGAGTGGCACAGAGAATTCGTTTTTCTTCTCTTATGCATGCATCACACGCTTTTTGTCTTCATGGAATTTAATAGAAAATCATTCCATGCTTGATCAGATTTCTATGACTGCTTATTTTTAAATTTGTTTTTATTTTTATTTTTTTTAACATTATTCTGAAGAACAGCTGCAGTGTCAGTCTTTGCCAATCTGATTTTATCTGTGGCTTTCGCATTAAATGCTAGCAGTTTATTGATATCAGGGTAAATGCAATGTGTCTGTTAATCTTTTCAAGTAATCCATCACCCACTGATTAAATTGCTCTCGGGCGATTTTCTGCCCTGGTTTTCATGCTTCAATTTGGTTAATTTTTCTGCATTTCGTTTAATTCTTCAATAATACTCTCTGAAAGGCAGTTTATTTGTCAAGGTCAGAGTGGATAATAACTTAGCATGGAAGGTCGGCTTGTATTTCCTTGTTAAATTTTTTCTAATCCCATCAGCCTCAGACATTTAGCTGGCTGGTGATTGTGAGGTTTGTCAAAACCAGTTGGAAAGGGCCAGATAAAATAAAACTAATCAGAGCGAAAATCATACTTTTTCATACCACAAATATAGTAGTTTATATCTGCAAAGAATTTGGGATTTTAGAGACCCACTTTTTTTGTCACTCTTGTGATTTTATTAGTATTTTGTGGTCAAAATGGCTTTGTTTCAGCGTATGTAGTAACTAACGACAAAAGATCATGATATTGCAGAATAAGGCCATGCTTATATTGGTATTTTTGCACATTCAATAAGGTCCAACACTATCAAACTATCCAAACTCAGGAAGACAGCCACTAGAGGTCTTTAAGACTTTAAAACCTTTGCAATTTGATGGTCAGTTATCTGGTTAGCTGCTTAGTGAATAAACCCTATCATGAGAACTGGAACAGGAGGTAACAATATGGATTGTTGATACTTTTAAAGAAACTTTCATACAAATTTGCAAGGAGAGGTAAATGGGGGTGGCTGGGGGGCCCTACCACAAACTGAAATATCTAATCTTGAAGATTGCTGACTTTATTTATTTTATTTATTTATTTTTTAAAATTTTTTATAAAAAATTATTATTTTGGAATGCGATTCAATCATATCCTCTTGTAATTATTCATCCTTATTTATTGTAGTAGACAGGAAATAGCAAGAGTTGACAAGGTATTTCTTTGACGAACAAAGTTCTGCTCTTTGAATCATTTTTCCAAGTCGTCTGCCATTCCACCTCGGGCCTTTTTGGAGGTCCTTGAGTTTTTTTGCACATTTTTGTTTTCCTGCATGAAAAATTGCAGATTAAGTTAGTCTGGAGGAAAAAAAAAAATGTTTAAACAATTTGAGCCTATAAATTCAAATATCTTGCTTATGTTATAAATCTTTAATAATTCTCTGCTTAATAAAGTATTCAGTCTGTTCGCCCACCTGTGGAGCCTGTTCTGGAGACTGGTCTGTGCACAGTTGTACATGTGTTTCTTTTTAATGTATGTTGAAGGGCTCCAGAGACTTGTAGCATTTGTTTTAAGAAGGAAGTTGGCTGACCTGTTTGGCTGCTATGAAGTGAAACCATTATTATTTGTGTTTTGAGGAACATCTGCGTTCAATTTATTACATTGAATTTTCTAAATTCTTGCAAACCACAAGTTGATAGTATAGTAACCTACGAAACTTTTCATTTCTTTAATGATTGGAACATACTAATTTCTCAAACTTAGGGTGCTTAGACTGTTCTAGATGAAGATGAACCTGGCCGGGTTGCCTGTGTCCCTTTTTTATACATTTTTGATTTTGAATAGTCTTTTTGCTTATTCTCCATTTTTGCAAGAAAAACTGTGATCACTCTTCCTTAATGAACACTGGAAAGAGTTTTGAGGAACTAAACAAGTTGCTTTCACAGAGTCAAATTCTAAGATGGAAAAGCATTGAATATGGCTCAAATACCTATTTTGGTTTTTAGGGTACCAAATAAAAAAGGGGAGGTGGGGTAGTATTTTTACCAAAGGTGTGCAAGTAAGGTAAGGGGGTCCTGGCTTAACTTGCCGTGTAGACATCAGTCAGGACATTGATAAGGGGAATGGATACATCCAAGCTCCCACCCCCCTCACATACACATTCCCTTAGACCACCCTGGTGGGAGTGGTCCGCATACGCCATAATTAAGTGTTCTTGCATAGCAAGACCACTTAATGTTATCTCATATATATTATTATTCTTATTATAGCCAAATTTACCACCCTAACTCCTCCCATAGTTTTTACACTACATAGACAGTAATATACCGAAACGTGCAGATTGTTCGCGATTGGATTGCTATTACTTTGTGGAACGTTTCGCCAAATGGTTCATGGAATATCGTCATTCTTGTGGCGAAATTGGTCCCATAGGAATGAATGGCAAAATGTTCAAAACTAGAGTGGGAGCTGGCAAAAGCTGAAAAATCAGGACATGATTTCTATACTGCCACCACTCCCTCATTTTCAAGCCCACTTACACAAATCTTATATCAAAACGTTCAGCTGTTCCTGCTGCCACTAAACATGTCCACGGCTAAGCCATAGTCCTGATAGTTTTCACAATATGACCATTTGTTTGCAACTCACGCCGTCCATTGACATTCATTGAAACTCCACTCTAGCCAGCTCAAATCTGAAGGGCAATTTCTAAACTGCGACTGTGCCTTCATTTAAAATATTTCAAAAACATACTATGCATCAAAATGTAGGTCTGGGTCTTGTGATTCTCACAATATAAAGCTCTTCACTGTATGCTGTATAGTTTTTAAAATACGACCGTTTGAAGATGGCAACCGCCAAAATACTCTGACCTGTGCCAGACTGCAGCAGCAAGTGATGTCATAGACAAGGCCTTTTGTACACCTGCTAATGTTTTTATAAATGTATGTTTTAATGTAACTGTGAAGCACTTTGGGCAACAACGTTGCAATTAAAAGTGCTATATAAATAAATAAAAGTTGAAATGCATTTCTCACTCTATCAATATCGGTATCTTTAGTGACCGATACCGATATTGCCGAAAATACCGAATATCTGCCGATAACATCGGTAAAACCGATAATCGCTCGATCCCTAGTTGTACTACTGGTGGAGGCAAGAACACTTCACACAATTTCCTCAGAAATAGTAGCTTTTCTAGTTCTTTTTACACTCTCCCCAAAATAATCTGGAAAATATTCTGCTACGGGTTCATTAAACTAGATATGTTAATCATAGTTTCATAATTAAAAAAAACCTGATTAAAAGAAATCAATATTTTACAATTCTGTTGCATCACCAAAAATAATGGCGTATATATAAAAAAACATACGTTACAGTGCAAAATAATCAACAGATGAGGAAAAAGCCTGCAGATTTAATAAGCAAAATAGTCAGTGACACTTAGATTTCTGCTCTAGTTTCAGATGATTCCTGGTTTATCTAAATGATGGTATTAACACCACAGGGTCAGGAATACAGGTTTGTGTTCCTGACCCTATAGTGTTCTTTTCACAAATATGTATTTGAGATGTGAAAAATTAACAACTATAATCTCCATCTCTTTATCCAACAACTGGGTGCCTCCATTTCAGCTCTGTACTAATCACCATTATTATAAATGCTGTCCTTTGCTCCTGGCAGTCAGAGACTTTCTCCTAGTTATTTGCAATATGTGCACTACCTGTGCCTGGACTAAACTGGCTTGTGATGTCATTTGCAGTCTTTAGAAAGGTTGAAGGAACATTCCAAGGACCATAAACACTACAACGTCCTGTAGCCATTATGCTGCCAGGAGCGCACGTGCACCCTCCCAGGTTGTCAAATAATTTGTGAATAGTTTGACATCCTTATCTGTAGTCCACCGTTGTTGCCTCATCTAATGGAGGTAGAACTCCCGCAAAAAACTTCTGTAGCCTCCAGTTAGCTAAGAACTGCTGTCCAAGGCTGGCTCATTGTCTGAGCGAGTCAGCTGAGCACTTTCTGTCAATAAGCTAATGGTAAGTGGTTATGGTGCTCTGAGTGTTCTTTTAACACATGATAGGTTATTTACAAATGTTTTATAAGTTGGTGTAATTTCTAGAGAAGTGCTGGTTCTGCTTTTCATTGCTATAAAATCACGCTCTATATATAATATATTATAAAGTTTTAATTATTCTACAACTTGCACATAGTAAAGTTTTATATAATTTTATGTATCAAAATTATTCTTAGAATTGTAATAATGTACAGTTAAACATTATGGTGGAGACTTATCTAGGCAGAAACTGGTGCTATTTTGGGGCAAAGCTCTAAATAAGGAGCAATCACCATGGACACCAATAGAATATCTCCTAACATTTAGGGATTTGCTCTTAAAATAACGCCCGTCATTCCTTGACCAATTTCCCCCTGTGTGGATTGAAACCCACACTCCCCAACTTTGCATAAGGGAGCAAAGTTTTGTTTTAAGGCAGTATGTGTATATATTAGTAGGGATTCTGGGAAGAAATGCCAACCACCTATAAATCCTTTAAATTTAACAATTTTTTATTTTTCAGTAATTTAAAGCATTCATCAGAGAATTTAAAATCAGGTGGGAAATAAGAGAATAGGGGGCTAAGGAAGTGCTAGAAGCAGATAAGGAAGAAATAAATTCAGGGGCAGAGAGAATGCCAAGAAACAGATCCTTTTGAGGTGTTTAAATGAAAATTTGGTTAACTAAAGTCACAGGGCTCCCTGTAGCTGGCGTCTCAAAGGAAGTAGAGAATTTGGGGGATCAGGAAGGGATATTTGAAAACGCAGCCAAGTCCTATGGAGTCAGGAAGTGTGTCGCAACCCACCCCCTCCATTTTCTTTAATAAATAGCTATGTTGTATTTTGGTAAGAAAGTAGTTTCTCTGAAGGAATTTTGCTGTGCAGCTGCTTTATACTTTTTTTTTTTTTTTTAAATCTATATCATGGTGGTCTTTCAATCCCTGTCACAAAAACACAGTAAGAATGAAGATGGGCAAACCAGGAACTGACAATGTTGATCTATTACAGACCATTTTGACCATGGTCTGAAATTTCAAAGATCTTCAAGTGTTAATCTGTGTGCTTTAAGGTTAAGGCTTGGTTAATGAATGAATAAAAAAAAAAAAAAGTGGTTTCATGCTGTTAAAGATTCATTATTTACTTATCCTTATTTTTACAACGTGATGTTTGTGAGGTGGGATCATGAGATGTGTGTGTGTGTGTGTGTGTGTGTGTATATATACTATAAAAATTGTTTTATAGAAACTGGTGTTTGATTGTTAAATCCCTATCTAAAGTTGGCTGACTCATTCACATTTTTGTGGATTGCAAGCCCACTTGGCCATGTGTCTTCCCTCTGGCTTGATCACACCCCTCTTGAGTCATTCCATGAGTGAGAAGTCTCTGGGTCAGCATAGGAAAGGAACAGCCTCTTCCAAAAAGTGTGAGAGCCTGACTCACATCTTCAGGACAGGACCTCCATGACCACTTCTAATAGCATATAGGTGTGTATATTTGAGTAACCTTTTAAGCAGCACTTTATAGGCACAGCAAGGGTTTGTGGGAGTTGTAGGCCAGTTGTTCACTTTAAATGAAGAAAGCTAACCTTACATTAATAACCCATCACCTACTAATAATGGGGGGGGGGAGGGGAGGAAACTCTGTATCAATAACATGATTTGTAAAAGCAAAGTTTAGATGATCGGTCCCCTGTTAGATGAGTAAAAGGTGATGTGACTCTCCTCATTTCCAGTGCCGCCCTTGTCTCACCACAGCTGACCCTACCCCGCTCCATCTCCTTGGCTAAGTTCATCAAATTTAACTATCTCAGCTAATCCAATGCTTTCCCATCGTGATGCTATTGCGCATGCATGGCAAGACGCTACACTGTGCCAATCAGCAAGTCCACATAGAGATACGTTGAATCCATGCACTGACCCAGGAAGCACTTCTAGTGGCAGTCTGAGTGACTGCCTTTTTAGATGTGTCATTAGCCAGCAATGTAAACACTGCCCTTTTATCTGAAAAGGCAGTGCTTGCATTAAAAAGCCTGCAGGGGCAGACTGTAGATAACAGAACAATAACATTAAGTTGTAGTGGTCCCTTTAAATGTAAAATAAACAACATTACATAAAGACTTTCCTTTTTTCTTTTTTTGTGTTGGGGAAAATGGAGTACCAACATGGCACTTTTTAGTTAAACATACAGTGTGAGTTGAATATTCTAGTACAATGTTCAGTCTTTACTTTTATCAAGGTTTAAAATGAGTACGATGTCAAAGAACAAAGCAGAAGATATCCGTATCACCTGAAATATACGAAGATTAATTTCACTTCGTGGCATTCTATTAGAAATCAGGCCAATAGTGTAAATTTGCTTCTATTCACATTTTTTTATATGTAAAGGTCCTTTCACAGATCTTTACTAGGCAGAATTGCAATTTAAAGCTGCACTATATCTTTTTTAATTTAATTAAATTTATTTTGGAGACCATGTTGGCTCATTTATCAGGCATTAGGAAATAAATTACCGGACCATTTTTATAATTGTAATGCAATGAGAAGCTGTTCGGTTTTATTTGGTATTTTGAGATGCGGATTACCTCATGTTAGGCCATATGGGGCCTTCTGGCTGATACAGGACTGCAACTACCTCCACTGCCAGCCACTTGTATTAGAACAGCTTGAGGATTATGATTGGATATGTACTGCTGGTGGTCTGCTGTTGCCCTTCAATTCAAAGCTATTTTCCCCACAAAAATACCCAGAGGTTTTTTTTGGTGTATATCTGTACAGTAATATTTAAATCAGTTTTTTAATTTATTTAAAAAAAAGTTGTCTTTATGTAGAAATGTAAATTTTATTTAATGACCAAACATCAGTATATTTGTTCCTAATTTAACTTATTATTCTGTAAATGTTTTTTTTTTTTTTAACGACCATCCATTAAAGACCAAATAACAGTATTAAATGGTTATTCCACACACCATGACCACTGCGCTAGTTATTAGTGGCCATGGTTCTTGGACTCTGTTTGTGCAGTGTTTCAGATGTTTTATGATGTTGCTGGTGGTGGTATACCTCCACCCCTGCCAGCATTGTTAGTACTTTTTTAATCAGCCTGGAACAAGAGATCTGGGCTGACTAAGGTCAGTTCTTTGCCTCTCATATGTATCCTTTTATTGGCTGAGAGATCTCAGCTGACACTCTATGCCAACAAATGACAATTGGCATTTAGTGTCTGTAGCTCTGCAGAAGCTGCATGTGCGTCACTGGCCATTTCAAACGTTTTGGCTTTCTGCAAGATCCAGGTAAAAAGGCAAACTGTTTGCCTCATTAGTGAGGAACTAGGCCAGGTTAGTCATAACCAGTACGGTGGGTTATGCTTGTTGGTAACACCTTAATGTTATTTTTTTTTAATTGCAAGTTGTTAAAATGGTGAGTAACATGTACGCAAGGGATTTGGGTATAGATGCTTAGCATTTCAAACCTTGCATACATGTTAATGAGGACAATAGAGTTAAAGGAGGTTCAAATCACATTTTATTGTATATTTTATACCAACTACATTGTTGTATACTTTAAAAAAAAAAAAAAAATTATAATTCTTTATTTTTTGTGCATGAGTTAATATAACAAGCTTTAAGGCCGTGCCCCAACAACAGTAACATGTATAGAAATTGACAAAGCATAACATTTGTGGCATAGAAAATAAATGCACATTTTTGTATAAGGGTCATCAGTTATTAACAAAGCAAATGGCAGCGGTGTGGCATCACGAATTGTGAGAGAAATAAAAAAAAAAAAAATCAGACTATGCAGGTTGACTATGCAGGTAAGGTTTCTGAAAATTGTTGTATACTTTTACACTTAAATTTCTGTTTCTACAATGTCACTGTCTGTGAGCTTAACCCATGAGGATCATGATATTGACACAACCGTACCAAATAAGATCAAAATTAAATTCATGCCTTTTCTATTCAAAATGGGCAGAATAGGTAGGAATGTTGACTGTCAATATCGATATTTGTTACCATTGTGTCCAGACCTGGATGAGTGCCTGGTAAATAAAACTTAAAATGTTAATAGCTCTGCCTGTATATCTTTGCTAGCCATCTGTCTAGCATAGCACAGTGTTTGGATGATTAAATTTGGCTATTTAAAACCGGACACATCTATGTCCTGTTTAGGTGCCTATTGATTCACAGGCTGAGACATTATCCCTATTGGCTATGGTGTCATTGTGCATTGTGTCTACATGTAATTGATGCATTGGCAGACAAACAAATCTGACTTTTTCACAGACTGAATGCTACTTCTTATGTACAAATTAGTTGGGAAGCCTTTAATGCATTACAAGTGTTTCATCCATTAACTTTGTACCATTCCATTTTAAATTTCCCATGATAGGACATTGCCCTTTAACGTTATAAGTGCCAAGGTTGCGGTTTAAAGGGAAGATGTCTTAATGCATTTCATCCCACATCCTATACCTAGGGGATACTCCTTATTTTACTGCCTGTATTTCTATGAAAGAATATGTAAAGGAGTCTGACATAATGTCTTATTTAGCTAAAGGACTGAGATCATTTTAACATGAGGAAAGCCATACCTTAGAATGTAAGGATTATTTATGAAGTTGTAAGGAATTCGATCTTGATGATCAGTTAGTACAGATTTAATCAGACTTTAAAGGAGAACTATCACTTCCCAGATTTTTTTAGTATTATATTTATGTATTCCATTATTTACTTGATATGTACTTATAAAATTTATACACCTTTTTATCCTGCAACTGGGCACAAAAACAACTTTATCGTAATAGTTATGTTGCAAGGAGGTCACTGGTCACCGGCTTACCCGAAGGGATTAAACCGTTAACAAATGTTTTAATATAAAGTTTTTTTAATTCAGCACCCGTTAACTCTGTCCATCTACTTATGTCGCATTCGGTGACTTGAATCAGGAACCCTTAGACTGTGAGCTGCTGAGAGCATCAACTAACGCTCTTAGCCTTTTAGTAGCTTCCCATTCACAAAACTGTGAGAAATGTAAATTTTTTACCAATCTAGTGCCAAGACTAATTCTTTACTGCCACCTGACCTGCTCTTTGCTAATTGCCGCCTAACTGCAAATGTGCTGCAATCGACTTATTCCGCCAATACAATGCTTCCCTTTGAGAATTACATTGACTCCATTTCTTTTTGAAGCCTCTAGTGGTTCTCTGCTGACACCCACTAAAAGGTATGCACAGTGGAAAACTGTCTTGTGAGTGTCTTTATTTTAATTTGCAACACAAATCAGAATAACATTAGAACCATACATTTGCAAACCATATGCATAGAATACTTGACCCACAAATCAAATATCTACCATGCACAGAATATCTTTTGTTTTGTGTGTGTTTGTAGGAGGTGGGTTGTTTCATTCATAAGCCATCTTCAATGCACACATTTTTTTTTTTCATTCCCTTTGAACATTTAATAATGGTATACTATTGTTATGCACAACAACGCTCATTAGAATAACATGCCAATGCATGTACCTGTTCGTCGTCCTGTGACTTGCCTTGTTTCTGGTGCTAAAGAATGATTTTAATCGGGGGAAAAAAAAATAAAATCAATAAAAATCTGTTCCTTTTTAAAGTAGACTATTTCTGACACTTCCTTGACTGTTTGTTTATTTAAGGGAGGCCACTCGTAAAAACATTCCTATTTTTAAGTTGGTGGGGTTGGAATAAAGGCGTTTAATTGGTCTGTGTTTTTTACCCAGAATTCTGGATTGCATTTTTTTTTTTTTTGCTCACAGTGATCCTTTAAATGGTTTGTATTGTAAACTTGCTTTGTTTAGTGCACATGGAAACTGGGCTTGGTATAAAGGTGACAAAAAGTCAGCTGTCCAGCTATTACAAAACCGCAACTTATATTAGACGTCTGGTTTGGAATAACACTGCTGACGTCGTTTCGCTGCCTTTTTTTTTTGTCAAAGTGTTCAAGTGAGCGTTTTTTTTTTCATGTTGCAGCTCTGTCTCTGAGAGGTCTCCCTACTAATGATCTCCCATCCATTCAAACTCTTCACACAGAGAAACATTCGGATGCAGGGTGCATGCACAGCTATTGGTATGGAAGCATTGAAATGAGTGCTTCTGTATAAGAACCTCCAACTTTTGACCTGAGTGAGCACTCAAGGCAAATGAGAAAGGGAACCTTGTCTGTCTGGCTGGAGGTGTTACAATATGGAAGTTTATAAAATAATTGATTTTGCTTGAAATTTGCACTTTTTATAAAATAAAAAATTGCAGAAACATTTTTAACCCCCAGAGCTCTTCAGCAAGATGACGTTGTTTAGGGTGTGTCATTTTCCTTTTAATTTGCCACAAGTGATTCAAATCCCAAGCACTTGGACTTGATTTCATAAATCACTTTTGTAATCCTACACCACCCAGGGAACTTCTGCAGACCATCACTTCTTTCAATACAGTATCCAGTGCCTGTAGCCAAATACATTGTCAAACATTGTGTTTTTGCTAGGCAACAGAATCTATTGTAAACTTCTGCATTGGTCCATCCAACTTTTGGTAGGAGAGAGAGGCTGAGAGCTTTGGGATGGGTTAGCTCTGTGCTTTCTACATTGATGCCAAAAGTTGGATGGGCGCTAAGGCTTTGCTTCTGTAAGATCAGACTTAAAGGACAACAGTCACCAGAAAAATATACAGTAATGGGTAAAAAAGAACACCCTATGAATTCTATGGTTTTACATATCAGGACATAACAATTATCTGTTCCTTAGCGGGTCTTAAAATTTATTTAACAAAAATCGAGAATATGTGAATTGCCAATGTGGTCGGAATTTGGTTTTCATTGGATTTGTCCATTCGGACAAAATCGTATGTTTAGTGAATAACAGGGCGATGGCTGACATCACTTCTCTGCAGAGTGTGATTCTATCTCGGCCCAATCGAAGGAGGGATAACCTGTCATTGTGATGTCTCATGGTTGAAGTACAACTGATTTTTGCTAGGATTCCCAAGCAGTAGCTCCCAACCCACTGCCTAGGATTTAGGCATTTTCTAATTCTGTTCCTATGGGGATGCGAAAATAACCAGTACCTTTTCAGGGTTATTCATGTGTGTGAGAATTGTTATGAATTGCATGAATTTCAAGTGAATCTAAAATTTAAGGACAAAATAGCCGAACAGGTCAGCTTTGCTTCCAGTTGACCTACTTTGGCCTTCAATTGTAAATTAATTTAGAATTCCCAAAAATCCCCAGGTAATGAGTCTATCATGCATCAGTATCCTGCTGCTTTAACTAATCGTGAGTGGTAGCTGACATGGTTGGAGTCTAGCAGATCCTTTAACCATGTGCACACTGTGTGCCGAGAGCTGACCTGTTTCACAGCAGTAATATTTAATAGAAAGCTAAAATGTATCATAGCAGGAGCACTAATGAAGATGAGATTTGGTAAGGTAGGGCTAGGAAGATAGACGGGGGGGGGGGATGGTGGAGAGAGTTGGAGCATTATACAGAGACTTGTACTATGCGGGGATCTCTGTATTACAGCTCTGTGTAATCCATCACAGTGATCCAGGCTGTGTGGGATAGTTATGGCTATCTTCTTATTGTCCCAAGCTCTGTGTGTTATTTCTCTTTATTTTACTCAACTCTGCCTGCTGTGTGGATATCTCAGTAATCTACCCAGGTCTCTGTGCTGTATAGGGAGGAGTAAATGCTGTGGGAGCTGTCTAGTACCCCACCATCTTAAAACTTCACCAGCCGCCACTGCATTCCAAGTATTTACCTATGTGATCTTAATTCCCCACCTCCCCATGATGGATTAAGTCTCCTTTTCTGATCTATCACGCTCCCTTATTCCTGGTCTCATAGCTGTCAGTTGTGCAGCAGTGATGCGTCTCCACAGATGGAGTTAATTTTCCTTTTCTTGGCTACATGAAATGTCTGCATACTCTATGTTGAATTGTAATCAACCCTAATTCTCAGTCAATGCCTAAGAAATCCTTTGTGGGAAATGTTCTGTTTTTAGCCTGGTTTCCAATGGGGAAGAAAAAAAAAATAAAAAAAAAATAAATAAACTTTATTACACTACGCTGCGTGTGTTCTCTCTTAAAAAGTACACAATTTTTATTTTTTCATTAAATCTGCAGGGTACCCCTTTGTCACTAGTCTTTTCATAAACGCTTGCTGTTTTATCATATAGACACATATATAATTTCATCAAGCCTTTTCCTCTAAAGAGGCAATCCAAGCACTACATTACATTTTATTGGTTATGATCATAAGTTGCTATTCTGTAGCCGTATTAGTCGCATATTTTGTCATCTAGTGGTTATGGTGCTTAGCCCACCCCTATAAGTTGAAGTTATGCAAAAGTGTGTAGCAGCAACTGTGCAGAAATGTTTTGTACTAACATAAGCACTGCAAATGCCTCACTCAAGTGGGCATTGTCTGATTTTTAACTCTATACTATGGGTGATGGTCTAAATGGTCACAGTGTGTGTCGCAGCTGTTTTTTTTTTTTTTTTTGGTGTGTGTTTAAAGATGACAGCTGTAGTGTTTACGTATGCCTAGAATATGCACATATAGGGATTTTGTTAGTTAGAAGTAAAATAAATCCCTTGTAAATAGCATGGTGGTGTAGCTGCACATGATTGATCTCTTACACAATTTGTTTTTAGAGTACCACCAGCTTCAGTAGGACCATACAATGGACATGCACTGCTTTTATTGTATTTTTCTTTTCTTCTTCCTCTTTTTGAAGATATATGGTGGCTTTTGGACTGATGAATACTTGTTTGTAAAAACTTGATCTATTCACTAAAGAGAATTTTTTTTACTTTTTTAGTTTATGATAAACTAGCAGAAATGGGGAAATTTACATTTTAGGGAACACTGTGTGTGTGACAGACAGAGGCTTCCTTATTCAAGCCATGGACATTGCCGGAAGAAAAGGGACCAATTGCTGTCAGGCACAGTGTACTCCACTTTAAGTTTAGTCGGTTAGTAACTGGTTATCCCCTATAGGCAAGTAACTTCCAGGCACCATAACAACTTTAATTGAGGCACAGTTATGGGGCCTGAGATGTTCATATACCTTAAAATATATATTTAGAAAAAAAGTAATCTAAATTTTGCTAAATTGTATCATACAACATACACTATAGTAGCAAGCTACAGAATTCTACCCCTGCAGCGTTGCAAATGAAAACAGCACTTTATACATGTAGCAATTTCCATGCTTATTAGTGGCTGTCAGATAAGCAGCCATTAGGGTTTTCGAAGTAATATAGATTCAAATAATGAATCTGTTTGACTCCTGGCCTCAGAATATGAGGTGTGCATCTTGTGCTTCTCTATTGGATTCAACTCTTCTCACAGTGAAGCACTGGATTGCGGCAATTGCATACACCCTGTGTCCTAAATATTTGTATGAGGAGCATCTGATTGGACAAAGTAATCAGGATTGATGACATCACTAGAGGAGAATAAGACTGTTGTGCAGAGACTGCCTTGGCATTGTATTAGTCAAGTTTTTAATGGTGATTTTAACTGATTCCTTTTTAAAAGGAAAGGCTATGGTCTAAAAATAAGGAACATCTATATCTTTTTTTTTTTTTTTTTTGCTGGTTTTAAAAATATGGTGTTCCCTTTAAAATCCAATATAGAATTGGCCTAATACTGTATTATAAAGGTGGTAGCAAACATGAAGAATCAATGTAGAAATGTTTTCCTTTTCTTTTGACCTTGTATTTTTGAGGCGTTGTACATGTTTGATCTTTTAGCCGTTTTGGAAGTTTTGCTAATTTATAATTGACTAAGACATGAATCCGTACAGGAGCTTCTTGTACCATAGCCATAAGAGCATAACTGGTCATGGTGCAGAGAGCTTTCACTTTTAAAGGAACACTATAGTCACCTAAATTACTTTAGCTAAATAAAGCAGTTTTAGTGTATAGGTCATTCCCCTGCAATTTCACTGCTCAATTCACTGTCATTTAGGAGTTAAATCACTGTTTCTGTTTATGCAGTCCGAGCCACACCTCCCCTGGCTATGACTGACAGAGCCTGCATGAAAAAAAAACTGGTTTCACTTTCAAACAGATGTAATTTACCTTAAATAATTGTATCTCAATCTCTAAATTTAACTTTAATCACATACAGGAGGCTCTTGTAGGGTCTAGCAAGCCATTAACATAGCCAGGGATAAGAAAATCTTAATTAAACAGAACTTGCAATAAAGAAAGCCTAAATAGGGCTCTCTTTACAGGAAGTGTTTATGGAAGGCTGTGCAAGTCACATGCAGGGAGGTGTGACTAGGGTTCATAAACAAAGGGATTTAACTCCTAAATGGCAGAGGATTGAGCAGTGAGGCTGCAGGGGCATGTTCTAAACACCAAAACTGCTTCATTAAGCTAAAGTTGTTCAGGTGCCTATAGTGTCCCTTTAACTTTGAAGAGTTAACAGAAGTGATTATTAAACCTTTCAAGCACATTTCGTCTAAAATATTAAGGGGAAAAAAAACTGTACCTTAAGTAACGTAACATTCAGTTCCTTAATATGCCTTGTTGATTTGTGGTGTAATTAAGTGGTTTTATATTGCCTTAACCACAATTGCAATTCGTAAATTTAATTCCGAATGAGGCCAGTCATATTGCTTCCTGTCGAATGATCCAGTTACCCTGAAATAGAAAAATGTTGTTTAAAAGGTACACAAAGGCCCCAATCCAAAATAACATGAGGGTTCCTAAATATCCAAAATAAGGATCATGACCATAGGGGTGATTTATATTTTGGAGAATATTTACCGATTCCATTTGTCAAGAAGAAAGCAGGGGATCTCTCCCATCTGACAGCAATGTGTTGCTTAGCTATACATGGTGTTTTGTGCTAAACAGTCCTTGTTTATTACTGTGCTTTTATTATTTATTTAGAACAATCACAAGGACTTGCTGAGAGCATTTGTTCTTAAAAGGTTTGTGGGAGGACTTGGCATGACTTGTAGTCATTTGGTCGGTATTCCATATGGAATTGATTGCAATTTCTGACCTCATGCAGGGACTCTGGGGATCTGTGCAAAGTCTTTCTGAATGTTGGAGTAGTATTATGACCAATTGCATTCTTTCTCCCTAAACCCCCCCCTCCACCCCTCTCTTTTCTCCTGTGTTAAGTCAGGAACGCTTGTTTCTTCATTGGAATCATGGTTTGTGCAGTTTAGGAAAAAGTAAAGTTATCTTGTAATTCAGATTTATGTATAATGGAATATTCTTAGAGACCAGCCTCATCAAATTAGGCAGGGCAGGGAGAAGAATCTAAATCGTAAACAGATGCTCGTTGTTTCTTCTCCTTGGGTACATCACAAAAAGCGTAACTAAAGGAAATGTCTTTCACTTCGATTTCGATGTCTATAAATGTTGTCCATTGTTACCATAGTAGATTAAACCTTGATCAATGTGAAACACATTTCCATAAAAAGGAACTGAAATTGCAGGGAAATGGGAGGGTATGTTTAAATTTTGCTTTGCATCCCAAAATTATGTTTAAGTCCTCTTCTGATAGTTAGAAAAAGTAACACATACCAACCTACATAATGGGAATGTGCCTAAAACTGAGAATGACAGACGCTTATACTATTTTCTCTGGAATTCTTGGCCGTGATGTGCCGGAGTTACTGCCATAGAGAATGGAATACAATGATTCTCTATGGCCGACCCTTACGGCACTTTGCATGCACAGTATCAAGGTGCCAAGGTGCTTACAATTTCTCTCTATACCTCCCTCCCCCTGTGCCATTCAGAGGGTTAAAAACCCTTAAAACACTTGAGGCCAGCGTTGAGGTCCCTTGGCGCTGGCTCAGTCTCTGCCTCCTCTGTCATCGCAAGGGGAACCTAATGCACATGTGCTGCAATAGCTTTCAACATAGGTGGCATTCGATGGGGTTTTGCAATATGCTGGACGTCCTCATTTAAAGTGTAAAGATGTCCAGTGTTATTTCACGGATTTAATGTGAAACGGCAGGAAGCACCTTTAATGGCTGTTTGGTAGAGAGCCACTAGAGGCAGTCTTAACCTTGCAATGAAAACATTGCATAGTTTACATTGCAGGGTTAAGGGGACAGGGGCACTCACTCAATGAGATGTAGTGGTCTTGGTGCCTCTAGTGTCCCTTTAAGGCTTCCCTAACGTATATTGGTCTCTTTTGGGCACAGCAATCTGAACAAAGAGATGAGGCTGAGGTGTAAATGATGCTGTAGGCGAACAGGGTAGCAGGCGCAATTTTAAGTATTATTCTGATTTACGATACCTTTTCAGAAATTCCCTGTTTGGGTTTTACTAGTCTAATAATAACTAGCAAAGGGTAATACCGGAAAATTTTTCCTAAATATCACAGGAAATAATGCAACCCATTAGCTAACGCACACACCCTAAATTTCCTTCCACTCAATATGATCACTCGTCATCCACAGTCTTATTCGAGTTTCCCACGGAAAGAGATTGAACAGATTTAACGTGGAACTCTCCAGTATCACTTGCAGTACTTAAGTGGTACATCCTTGCCAATCCTTAGAGAGGAAACCTCAGAGCACATGTTTTCTGTGCTAATTGCTGTTAGCCTCTTGAAAGGAAGTTTTCCTACTTATTTTTAGTGATGAAACTGTTTTTTGTTTGTTTGTTTGTTTCTGTATTCTTCAACCTAAACACGATTAGTATAGACCAGGGGTCCTAAAACTGTGGCTCTCCAGATTTTCCTGAACTGCAACTCCCATGATTCTTTTAATTACATAGATAGCCAGAGAATCATGTGAGTTGTAGTTCAGCAACATCTGGAGGGCCGGAGTTTGACGACCCCTTGTATAGACCATGGGTGTCCAGTCGCTGTTGTGTTTTGCATTGTTCTTTTCAAGCCTGGCGCATATGAGAATAAAGGCATTTGTAACTGGGTTTTTGGACATTGCTGGTATATGGTAGGGATCGACCGGTATTGATTTTTTAAATTTTTTTTTTAGAGCCGATACCGATATTCTGTGAACTTTCAGGCCAATCGCAGATAACTTACCGATATTCTGTACATTTACCATTTTGAAAAAACAACAACTATTTCTAAAGGTAAATGCACAAAATATACATGCTATGTGTAGTGGATGCAGTGTGCTTAGACAGGGGAGCTGTGTGTCTTTGTGTAGTGTGTGTAATGGATGCAGTGTGTGTTTGTATAGTGTGTAGTGGATGCAGTGTGTGTGCGTGTGTAGTGGATGCAGTGTGTGCGTAAAGTGAATGCTGTATAGTGGATGCAGTGTGTTTGTGTAGTGTGCATTATATAAACACACTGACTTATATACACACACACTACATTATATACACACTACACAAACACACACTGCATTATATTCAGTGTGTTTGTGTAGTGTGTGTGTGTGTGTGTATATATATAATGGAGTGTGTTTGTATGTATGTAATTGAGGGGGCATTTTTTATTAAAACATTTTTTATATATATTTTTTTAATATTTAATTTTTTATTTTTTTTTGTCCCCCCTCCCTGCTTGTTACCTGGCCAGGGAGGGGGGATATAGCAGTCCCTGTTGGTCCAGTGGTGTGTACTGAGCAGTGGGGGCCGGCAGCAAACGTTTACTTACCTCCCAGCAGCTACTCTGTGTAAATCTCGCGGCCTGCATGGTAACCCGTGGCAATGCCCTGACGGCTGCGGGTCTCGCGAGATTTACACAGAGGAGCTGATGGGAAGGTAAGTAAGCACTTGCTGCCGGCCCCCCCAGGACCGCCATGCTTGTAATGGGCCTGGCGGTCCTGTTATATATTATCGGCAATATCGGTATCTGAACTGGCCGATACCGATGTTGCCGAAAATACTGAATATCGGCCAGACCGATAATCGGCCGATCCCTAGTATATGGGGCATTATCTGGGTCACCACACTGCACAAGTCTTTTTGGAAATTATCTAGAGAATCTGATAAGACAACCTCCATAAACAGAGAATTCCACATCTTTATTGTTCTTACTGTAAAGAACCCTTTTCTCTACTGTAAACAAAAAACGACTTTCTTCTAGGCTCAATTGGTGACCTCTTGTCTGTTGTATATTCCTGTTAATGAACAGGTTACCACGTAGCTATTTTTACTGACCCTGTATATATTTGTACAGTGCTATAAGATCCTTTCTAAGGCACTTTTTTTTTTTTTTTAATTGAAAACAAACACAGTTGTTTAAGCCTTTCCTCATAACGGTTTCCCACCACCCTTGCTAGTTTTGTAACTCACCTCTGCACTTTTTTTTTAAATCTGGTGCCTAAAATTGCACCTCATATTCAAGGTGGGGTCTTATAAATGATTTGTAAAGAGGCAAAATGATATTTGGATTCATGTGAATCAAAACACTTTATTTTTTTTTATATACAAGAAAGCACCTTACTAGCTTTTGCAATAGCAGATCTGATTGCATCCTGTTGCCTAGTTTGTGATCTATAATTGTTCCCACGTTATTTGCATTTAATGCTATACATTAAATGGAGTTGTTGGGGCTCAGTGGCTTGTGGGTTCTTTATTCCAAAATGCCTGACTTTGCATTTATCTGTATTGAATCTCATCTGCCAGTTGCCTGCCTAGTCCCCCAATTTAACCACATACCTCTGTAGTTCTATCCTGTTCAGACTGCATGTTCTTACCTAGCTTTGTGTCATCTGCAAACACCGACAAATGCCAACTTCAAAATAATTTATAGACCGATTTCAAAGAAAAGTGGACCATGGACAGAACCTGAAGCACTCCATTTAACACTTTTTTTTTAATTTTTTTTTTTTTTTTTTTAAACCTGAAACTTTCCATTTACAACTACTAAAACTGTATTTTATTTATTTATCACATTTTCTTTTACTGGCATTAAATATAATTTGTTCTAGAAATATTGACTGTTTATGCTGTAATATTATGAAGCTTTTTTTATAAATTTTTTTTTTTTTTTTTAAGGTTAATCAGTCAGTTTTAATTGGCATTGAATCAAACAATGTGCAAATGTTTCCACAATATCTACAATCTCCTGCCACATTTTTCATTAAACTTTAATCACATAATTTACACTTTGGAGAGGAGAATCTTAATTTTAAGGACCGTGTAAGCAACAAAATCACTTTGTTTTGATGAAGTGTTTTAAGGGCATAGATGGTGCCCCTAAAGCGTTCCATATGGAACCAGTGCGGTTTCTAAGAAACATCCTGATTTACATTTTGCTATTATAATGCTTACAAGCAACCACTACAGCAGAGTATTCGATTCAGTGCTTCCCAAAGAGAAGTATTGAACTGTCGAATTGCAGAGATTGCCATCCCTGTGCCATGTGTGCCCATTGCTTCTCTAAAAAGACATTGAATTGGATGAAGGTAATCATGATTTAGGACTTTACCAAAGGAAGATCGGGACATCTATGCTTGGCAGGTTTTATTTTTTATTTTTTTTATTTTTATTGTTTTGAAAAGGCAAAAAAACCCTAAAGTAACACTATAGAAAAAGTTGTATGTATAGGTTAATGAAACCTCTTGTAGATCTGGACTAATTGACAGACAGGCAGCCTCTATTTAGGTCCATTGTGCTTGGCAGCCTATCATAGGAGTTGTAGAACCTAAGTTGTTTTTTTTTAAACATTCTTTATTTATTTATTTTCACCTGTTCAGAAGCATTTTGCAACCATGGTGTAAACATTTGTCTTATGATATAACATGTTTGACATTGTTATGTGAGTAGACAATTTGTCTAGCTAGTTTCCAGCTTTGCTGTTGCATTAGTTGGGTGTTGATAGGTCGCACAATGGTACAAAAATACAAAATTACACAAATATACACAATCAAGTAAAAACATAAACACCTTTTGGTCTCAGTGGTTGGGTGTTATGCTCGCGGGAAGGTTTAGTGTTTCTGCGCTATGGTTTTGGGAGACTGCTGGAGTCTGTTGTGGATTGGCCCCCTTGAGTTGCGGTTATGGTCCCCTATGGGTACTCCCCTGTTTGTCATGCGTATGGGTTTCACCCTCTGAGCTCCCCTCCCCGTTATGCCTCTATTGGCCATTTATTGGGCCTGCGGCGTAGCCAGGTTCGGCGGGTTTAGCGCCGGCTCACTCAGCCAAGGGTCCCAAATTTTATGAAAGTGGCCTGACGTTTCATGGACTAGGGCTGAGATTCTGTCCATTTCAATGGCTTCCCTGGTTTTGCGGATGATTGTGGCTAAAATGGGGACCTCCGGGGAGCCCCAGAGTTCCGCTATCGCCCTCCTTGTAGCCAGAGCTATTCTGTTTGCTAATTTGTTTTGGGCTCTGGTTAAAGGTTCCCAGGGTTTGGATAGAAGCCAGATCCACGGGTCTAAGGGTATATCTGCGTGGAGTAAGCTGGATACCAGGCAGGCCACCTCCGCCCAAAGCGGTGCTAGTTTAGGGCATTGCCACCATTGGTGTATGTATGTTCCCCTTTGCCCACACCGCTTCCAGCAGAGGTCCGAGTCGGTCCTACCCATTCGGTATAGTCTTGCGGGGGTTAGATACCATCGTAGTAGAGTTTTATAGGCCTGCTCTTTGTGGTTGACGCATATAGAGATAGATGCTGTGGCCTCCCATATGTCCTGCCAGTCAGTCGGGTCTCCCGGTGGCCCCAGATCCCTCTCCCAAGCCGCCACATATGCCATCGCTCCTGGGACATGAGTAGAGATGAGCAGGCTATAATTATCAGTGATCTGGCCCTTGCGGGCTGGGTTATGTATGCATGCTCGTTCAAATGTTGTGCATCTGTTGGTAGCTGCTATCCTATTTTCAGGGAGTTCCAAAAAGCTCTTTAGTTGTATGTATCTGAAAAAGTCATGTGTGTTGTATGGTGAGTGTTGTTGGGGAAGGTCTTTGTATTGCATTAGTTTTCCTCCCTCAAAGAAGTGGCATATTCTATAAAGGTCGTTGTGTTCGTAATGAGCGAAATCTTTTGGGTTCATTCCTGGGCTAAATGCTTTATTGCGCAGTATGGGTGTCAGTGGTGATGGGTTGTTGATGATAGGGAATTTTTGGGTAAGCTTATCCCAGGAGCTGATAGAATTAGCTAGTGTCGGGGATAGTGGCAGGGGCCGGGAGATCCGTGGGACCCATATGTACAATGAGGGGAGGTCGAAGCCAAATATGTCGTGTTCTAGGTCCACCCAGCGCTTCGCTCCCGGTGGGGCGTGTAGATGTTGTATCTGTGTGGCTTGCGCCGCATGGTAATAGTGTTGTAAGTTGGGAAGGCCCAGGCCTCCCGTCCTATTAGGGATGTACCTGGTCGCCCTTTTCACTCTCGGTCGTTTATTCGACCAGATGAATTTGTCGATATGTGACTGTAGGTATTTGAAGTCCGAGGTGGGTATGGGGATGGGGAGGGTTTGAAAAAGATAGAGCAGTCTTGGTAGGAGGTTCATCTTCACCGAGGCTAGGCGTCCCAGCCACGACAAAGACAAGTCCCTCCATCTCTGCAGGTCTTCTATGATTTTCTGGATCAGCGGTGAGTAGTTAAGTGTGTATGTGCGCTGTAGTTCCGCTGGTAGGTTGATCCCTAGATACGAGATGTGTGAGGCCTTATAATTGAAGGCATATGTGGTCCGTAGCGTTTGTCTTTGATTCTCCGGTATGGTCAGCATGAGTGCTTCAGTTTTATCGAAGTTTAATTTGTATCCCGATACCTCTGAGTAGTCGTCTATGAGTTTGAGGAGAGGTGGGAGTGCGTTCTGCGGATCTGTGAGTGACAGCATCAGGTCATCAGCGTATGCCGCAGCCTTGTATGTTTGTGTGCGGATTTTGATGCCTGTGATCTGGGGAGTGGTGCGGATAAGATGCAGTAGCGGTTCAAGTGAGAGGGCGAACAGGATGGGGGACAGGGGACAGCCCTGCCTCGTGCCATTGTAGATGGCGAACGAGGGGGGGTTCGTGTTTGGTATGAGTAGGTTGGCAGTAGGATTAGAGTAAATCATTCGCAGGGCGTCTTGAAATGGTTTGGGGAATCTGAGTTTCTCCAGAGTGGCAAAGAGAAATGGCCATAGTAACCTATCAAACGCCTTTTCGGCGTCCAGGGATAGGAGTAGCATTGGAATGGAGCGCTGGGTAGCCACCCAGATCAGGTCTAGCATCCTCTTGGTATTGTCGCTAGCTTGGCGAGTGGGGATGAAGCCCACCTGGTCCGGGTGGATTAGTGATGTGACATGTGGTAGCAGCCTATTGGAGAGTATTTTCGTGAACAGTTTGATATCTACGTTCAATAGGGATATTGGCCGATAGTGGCCTGGGTCTGAGAGGGGTTTGTTGGGTTTAGGTAGAAGGCAAATGTTGGCTTGCAGCATATCTTTGGGGAGTGGGTTTCCCTGCAGCAGGGTGTTGTATAGTTGTACAAGATGGGGTAGGAGAGTGTCCCGGAATGTTTTGTAATATAAGCCCGGATATCCGTCCGGTCCTGGGCTTTTGTTGGGTTTGGTGGCCCCTATAGCCGTTGCAACTTCTTGTTCTGTGATCTCCATGGAGAGTTGGGTGATTGCGCTATCCGATAGTGTGGGCAGATGAGTTCGGTCTAAAAAGGTTTGGATACGGTCTTGTAGGGTGTCGGTCCATTGCCTATGGTGGGGGGAGTGGTCATATAGGTCTGCAAAATAGTGTTGGAATACCTCCGCAATTTTGGTAGGTACCTCTGTGTCATGACCCGATGGTGTGCGGATGCGTGTTATCTGCTTGGCCTGGATGCGCTTGCGCAGCCTGCGGGCCAGGAGTGTGTCGGCTTTATTGGATTTTTCGTAGAACTTTTGTTGTGTCCATTGTAGAGCCCTGGTGGCATCCACTACCATTGCATTGTGAAGGGCCTGTCGTTGGTGTTGGAGTTGTGTGGTGAGGTCCGGGGTGGGGGTGACTTTATGGAGGGCTTCAAGGTCCCTGATGGCCGCTAGGATTTTCTCTATGTTAGCGAGGCGTCTTTTTTTATGCGCAGTGGCTAAGCTAATAAGGATACCCCTGATCACCGTTTTGTGTGCTGCCCATATAATTGCATTTGATTGTACTGTGTCCTTGTTTGTAGCGAAGTAATGTTTGAGTTCTGTTGTGATTTGTTGTACCGTTTGAGGGTCGTTGAGTAGTGTCGGATTAAGTCTCCAGGACCAGGGTCTGGAGATTCGTGGGGGCTGGAACGTGAGTGCTATCTCAGCGTGGTCGGACCACGTTATGTTGCCTATGGAAGTCATTGTTATGAGCGGAAGTAGTGACGGGGAAACCAGGAAGTAGTCTATACGTGAGTATGTTTGGTGTGGGTGGGAATAAAAGGTGTAGTCTAGTGTGGAGGGGTGCTGCAGTCTCCAGACATCTATCAGGTTGGTAGTGGAAATTAAGTCTGCCATGAATTTGTCGTTTCTGGTCGGTGCTGGAGTCTGTGGTGGTCGTTTGAGTCTATCTGCCTGTGGTTCAATCACGGCGTTGAAGTCCCCGCCTATAATCTGGTGGGCGTTTGGTGTAGGCTGAGATGTGCACTTAGAGTAGGCCAGAATCCCGGGTCCGGGGTTGTGGGGCCATAGACCGAGGTGATCGCGTATTTGGTTGGGCCTATTGAGCCCGCCACCGTAAGGAAGCGGCCGTTGGGGTCCCTGTGTGTGGTGGTAATCTGGAGGGGGCAAGTTTTCCTTAGGAGAATCGCCACTCCATTGTGTTTGCCTGAGTTGGAGTTGGCAAAGTAGCAAGCCTGGAAGTGGCGGCTCAGGAGAGGGAAAGGCCGTGTGTCTGCATAGTGTGTCTCCTGTAGTAGGAGTATGTCAGCTTTACTGCGGTTTGCCCATCTCATGAGTCGGTGTCGCTTAGCGGGGTTATTCAGCCCTTTACAATTGATTGAGATGCACGTCAGACTAGCAGTCATGGTTGTGTGGTGGAGCGTGGTTCGCTATTACCTCCCCCCAGTGGTGGACGGTGTCCCGTGTGTCGAGATGTTGTGTCCGTCATGTGTCCTCCTGCTGAGACCATTTCAAACCATTGAACTAGGATTAACATTGAAAACCAAATAATACCTATACAACAGAAAAAAAAACGCCTGGTCTTATGGTGTGCGCCAGGTCAAATGGAGTGGGGTGTGTGGAGTCGTCCCCACCTGGTTGGATCTCGTGACCCCCGTACTGTGCTGAGTGGTGCATTGCACAGTTCAGTCTCCGTGTGCTTCCCGCTCTGGGCATAGGCGGGCTGTAATCAGTGCCCCGGGGTGGGTTCGCTCTGGGTCTTCCCCATCGGGTCTAGTGGGTTTGTGCCAGTGGACCAACATAGCTGCGTTGAGTTTGGCGATTCCCGGGGGAGCCACCAGGGCTTCCTGTCTCATTTAGTGAGAGTCGCCAATGGTACGTACCTCTCCCTTACCCCCCCCCATCCTTCCCATCCCATGTTTTCCTCCTCTCCTTTCCTTTTCCCCCCCGTCGTCCCCAGCTGCTCTAGCACCTGTCCTTCCCCCCTTTCTCCCCCCCCGTGTCAGGCCCTTTTCAGCGCCCTATAGTGTCCTCCCCATAACTATTTTGCGTCCCCTTAAACCTTAGTGAACCATGGCTAAAGTAGCGCCATCAGACACAGCGTAAAAGTATATGGTGGTGTGCGTTCTCGCACTCAGAAGTAGGTCAAACAGTTTGGAAGTCCCTTTAACTCTCTTAGGATAGTCTCTGCCAGTGAGTGGGTGAGTCCATGATGGGCTTGTTCCATGCCATTCAGGTGTCCCGGTCGCGAGTCTGCACCGATGTCTGCTGCTGGCGCTTGGGTGGTCGGTTCCGGGGTGTCCGAAGTTTTTCCCAGAGTGGCATCCTTTGTGGTCTGGCGTTGTCCACTGGTTTTCTAGATTGCGCTCGTGCATCGGGTAAGCTGATGCCCAATGCGGCAGCGAAGGGCGCCATTTTTGAGATATCTTGCAGGACGTGTGTGCTCTCATGTTGGCGGACTAGTAGCTTGAAGGGGTGTCCCCATCTGTATGGTATGTTGGCTTGTGCCAGTGCGCTGGTTAGGGGTTTGAGCTCTCTGCGTTTCATTAATGTGGTAGGTGAGACGTCTTGGTAAAACTGAAGAGTGATGGCGTCAAATTTTGGCGGAGTTTTTCGTGTGGCCGCCATGATGGCTTCTTTAACAGTAAAGTAGTGAAGGCGTACTATTACATCTCGGGGCGCCATTTGGTTTTGGCTAGGAGGTTTGAGGGCTCTGTGCGCCCGGTCTATGGCGAGGTCTTGTGGCGTTGCTTCTGGAAGGATTGTAAGTAACAATTCGCGCAGCGTGGAGAGCAGCATGTCAGGCGTGACTGTTTCGGGGAGGCCCCTAATCCTTATGTTGTTACGCCTAGAGCGATTATTTAGGTCTTCCATACCTGTCTCTAATTCTTCCACTTTGTTCCTCAGTGTAGTGAGCTCAGCTTGGTGCATATTGAGGTTTTCCATGAGATCATCTGCCCTCTGCTCCACCTGCCCTGTCCTCTCCCCCAGGTCAGCCAGATCAGCCTTCAGAAGTTGCAGCTGTTTTCCAATTTCTGCTGCCATGTGTTTCTTTATATCTGCTGCAGCTTCTTGCAGCAGTAGTTGCAGGTCCCTCTTGGTGAGCGGTGTGGAAGCTGAGCCAGCTGCCTCACTGCGGTCTGAGTCGGATGCAGAGTCTTCCCTCCGTTGTGGGGAAGATGGCGTCTGGCCTCGTGGTTGCCGGAACAGAGGGGCCACGGATGGCGGCTGTTCATGTTTTTTCCGCCCCCCCCCCCCAATGTCCGCTTGCGCCTACCGGTGTTCCGGTGTATGTGCTGCGCCTCTGGGGGTCCGTGCACTGATTGTGGCTAGGTTTGTAGCTGAATGTGTATGCCCGTCGGCGGGAGCTTTCGCGCTATGTGGCCATTTCAGCTCGCGGTCAGGCTCCGCCCCCATCCTGTTTATCTAAATCTTATATCAAGCGTGCAACTTAGGCCTTCCCCACAGGAAAACTTTAAATCAGTGCTTTCCTATGGGGGGGGATTTGAAGATGCAGTGCGTCCACATGTCTGGTAGACAGCCCCTTGTGGCAGTCTTAACCCTGCAATCTAAACATTGCCGGGATAAGGAGACAAGGACATTGCACCAGATAACTTCAATGAAATGAAGTGGTCTGGGTGCCTATATTGTCCCTTTAAATGTGCACTTTAAAACTGTGGGTCTGCTCACATACTTACAGAGCATGGCTTACATTCCATGTGTCATATAACCTGCAGAAGCGAATGCTATTCAATTGTTTCTCTGAATCTCAGAAGAATGCAGTATCATGACAGAGGAATGCAGTAGAACCATTCTTAGCAGGGCAGGACTTGGCTGTAGGATTATTTATCCGATACGTGACCTACCTGTTTAGTCTTTAGCAGCCATCTGTGAAAGGTCAGCCTTCCTGTGCAATTGCTAGGAGCCCTCAAAAATGTACTCCCATTTTTTTCCTTTTGTGTATTGCTAATTATATGTGAAATACCAAACATTGAGCCTAGCTACTGTATGTAGGGGAACTTTCCGGTTGTAAAGGGCGTTTTTGATGCTTGTAATAAACCGCTGGCCAATTGACATACAAAATGAATCTTATATTGCTAGATTTTGCCATGTGCTTGATGTGTATAGATCTGCAATAATGTATAATGGCAATTTAAATATTTGCGATATTGGGTTAGTTCAGTCATTCTCATTACAAAATATAGATTGGTGTGTATAGTTTACTGTTGTATAGTGATGATATAATTTCTTATTACATAGGTTACAGTTAGTTAAATGGGCACTGCCAACAGTTTAGCTTTAAACTAAAATAAAGGACCATTATTATGCACATGCAGTAAAATATATATTTTCCTTTTATAAATTGTTAAATAGAATATAGTAAACTCTCATATAAGACTCTTCCCTGTGATGGTTATTCTTTTGGGATATTTTAGATCGTTTCAATGTTTTATTTTTTTCATTTTTGGTCCCAGGTGGCAGTTGGTTTGTTTTATCTCCTGTGTGTTTCTACCCCCTTACAGAAAGTCCAGGTTATCCACCTTCAGTTGAATGTTACTGGCAAATTTTGAGTGCTGCAACATAGAGGTGGTGATGGCTTGTTTTTTTATTTTATTTTTTTAAACTCTGAAATCCCATCATCTTTATAACAGTGTGTGATTGTATTATACGACACTAGAATGAATCTAAAGGGCATAAAACGCCTCCTCGCACATCTGCTTCTTTGTGAACTCCAAGCTTGATGGCACGCTTCACGCCATTTAGGGACGAAGCTGAAACAATGTGTGCCCACCAGAAAGACTGGACGGGAAAACCATGTTTTCAGGTTGTAGGCTTGATCACCTGCCAAGTTTTGTTCATCCACTCTTAAACTACCCGAGGCATCAACAAAGGTGCATTAAAGTTGTTATAAAAGTTTTGGAAAGGCACAAGAAGTATTTTATTGCTCATATAGTATTGTTATTGTACTTACATGGTATACAGCACGGCTTGACAAATCCAGTACTAATTTTACATGGCGACACAAGTGGAAACGGGTATTGAGAGAGTGGTCTTTCAATTAGTTGAAGTTATAACAGGATGTAATATAGAATCACACCCTTCCGTCTGACTGGATAAATAAGCTTGGGAGCTGTCTATGCTGCTGTAACTGGGAGGTACAACCCATTTTCCTCCAGTGGCATGACACAAAGGCATCCAAATGGTAGATTGGTTTTGGACATTATTGAAATATAATGGGCTGGGGTAGGAAGAGCAACAGAAATGGACACAGGATAAGAAGGGCAAGAAGAGCAGCGGAAATGGGAGGATCAAGCGGAAAAATGGAAACGTCTAAGCTCAAACTTTGAACGTAAAGCAACGGCCTAACCCCAAATTTAATACTGTTCCCTTTCAATCGCTTGTATATATTGTTCTTGTATAAGTTTATAAATATGTGTTAAAACCTGAATAATAGACATTTTGTTTGTCTCATAACTTTTGGACCGGTTTCTTAGATTTTAGGTATTTTTGTCAAATTTGTCTCCCATGTTTCATTCTGCAATGGCTGTCCACTTTGGATAATACTTTTAAATGCCATTGTTTTGTGCCGTAGAAGACTGCTGTGTTTTCCGTAGTTGCCTTTGATGGAAATAATCAGAACCTGGTTGACCTATAGTAAAATAAAAGTCTTGGTATTCATGCTGATAAGAGTCCTGGACATGCTTCTGAATGCCTGCAGCCTAGATCTATAGACATATGACATTTTCTTAATGTATGACTGCAGTCACCCACTTGAATTGTCTATGCTAAAACTGACCTAATTTCAATTAATGCATTATTAGGCAAAATGCAAATATTTGAAAAGTTCATATAATGGCTAATCCACAGTTGGGAGCATCTCACTTAGGTTTATAATGTGTGAATCATGTTCCATACGTTTCTGCCTGCCTTATTGATTAGTGAATGGGTAGAGGCATGACCCCATGTGTAGGAATTCATACAGAATATACAGAAATTGGTCAAATTGACCACTTTAGACCATGTTTGATGTACATGTCAATAGGCGTAGGCTTTTTTTATTTTATAATTTTAACTTTTTATAATCACTGCTGTTATGAGTCAGTGAACACAGTAACAATGTGATCAGGGTACCTCCTTGCACCATAACCAATTAGTGTTCTTTTATTATATTCAGTGTCTGTGTTACTTTGGGTGCCTTCTTTAATTGCCTAGACTAGAGTATTATGTAATAGCAGTGTTTTGGATAGCTATTGTAATAGTTTTAAACGGTAATTACAGCTTCTTTGTGTGCTTGTTATCTTCGCCCTGAAAGCTAATGATTATAGCAGTGGGAAAAGAAGGCATGTATTTGAGAATGATCTGCTGCAACTTGTATAAATTACAATTGAAGAGTTTTTTTGGGGATGGTGGGAATAAGGCTCCACCTGTAGTATCTGAGTCGCAGGTTCGATTCCAAGCAACCTCAGACCAGCCTTCCAAGTGCTATAAAATAATTACCATTAAATTGTGGGATAACCTCTACACCAGGGGTGCCCAAAAGGTAGATCCCCCAGATGTTGTAGAACTACAACTGCAATCATGCTTTGCTTTATAATGACGACCAAACATTATGGAAGCTGTAGTTTGAAAACACCTGGGGATCTGCCGTTTTGAAACCCGAGGTCTAGACCTTTTGGGTATACTTATCTCATTGATTGTATGCGTGTTTGAGCTCTGCCTTCTTCATCTGGTCTGTTAATATTTTATATGTAATAGGCAAGTATTCGATGACAGGGTCCCGGACCCACCTGTTGGCACACCTTGCACATGGGTCTGATTTTATCCCCATTCTATAATTTTGATGTGCTGTACAAAATTCTGTCTAAATAATATAATAATGAAAAATGTAGTTAGATTATGTAATTCATATAGGGGTGTTGGGGGATGGGGGGAGGGAGGGGGAGAATGAAGCAGAATACACTACTTCCTGGAGGCCTATAAGGAAAGAGTATAACAAGAGTATAGGTTATATTCTCAACAATTCATACTTGAATGAATAAACCTTTACAAATCCCCCTTCCTCTATTCAACAGAGAAATACAACTCACAGAAATGCTTTTTAAAATGAGTTTGATGCAATTAAATAATTAATTCTAGTTCTAAATGAGGCAGTCATATACAATAATAGTCTTGCCCCACGGCTGCACATCCAGCCACACTCCCTGAAGAAGTGTCCCACTTTGTTCTTTTGAAATATTTTAGAAATATCCTCTTATTTCAGATATTAAAGGAAATGCTTAATTTTTTCCCATATACTTTTTTTACTGCCTGTTCTGTGATCTGCTTTTTTAAATTTTATTTTTTTAATACGTTTTAATCATGTTAATGATATATTTCCTTTAATGATGACTTCATACATATACAGTATTCTATTAAATGCCGATCTCTGTGTTCTAAAACCTACCATTTAGTTATTTACAAAGACTGCCTTGTGGCTGATATTGGCTGTTTGCCTGCCATTCTGCTTTGATACAACCTTCTGATTTCACACAAGATGTAACACTTTGTGGCATTTGAAACTGTTACAAATTATCTGTCAGTTTATGTAAGTTTAAGTAATTCACACTGAATATATCTCGTTTTATTGCAATATGTAGTTTTATATTCAGTTGGATGTACTGTTTACTGCTTAGGGATCTTCTGTTGAGGTTAGTTCAATTTTTGGCTGTCTGTATAGTGTAGATTAGGCACATCGGGTGAATGGTGGTCACATATAAGGCAGTTGGGACACAAAAATCTCTTGTGAAACCAGATTGTTTGTGTTGCAACATTACTGAATACGTCCTCGTTCTTGAAAGATGAGGTAACCTGAAAAGGAAACTTGTACTTTTGAGGTATTTAGATTTTTTGCAAAGATGCCTCAAGGTGACATTTTATGCTTTCGTGGTGGTGGGTGACAGGAGACTTCATATTTTGCATATTAGGCAGTTATGAGTCCCAGTCTTAATTCTCTTTAAGCAGTTTAGTAGAGAATTCCCTGATTTGATATCTTTATATTGGGCAATCCCACATAAGAATATCAAACTAAGGAACTAGCTACTAAACGGCTTGAAGTTTTGAAATTAAGATAATGTTTTTTCTTGAACTAAATCTAGATCTATGCGATCCCACATAAGTAAAGCATTAAGGGGCTATATGCTAACCAGCTGCTAAATAGATAAGAGGGGTGTGTTGGCATGTAAATGCAGGGGTGTGTTTGAGTACAGTGTTGACATTTGAATGCTGAGATAAAAGGACATATATAATAAACCTACTGAAACACACACACACACACACCGTGAGACCCCTACATACTGACACACACACACACACACACCGTGAGACCCCTACATACTGATACACACACACACACACACACACCGTGAGACCCCCTTACATACTGACACACACACACGTCATAATTTGCATGTTTGTAACCACCCGTTGCCTCTATATCTTTCTGGGTGCATGGGATGGATTTCCTGTAGTCCAGTGGGTTCTGAAGCTGATGGGAGTCTGGTCCATGCTCTGTCTGCTCCTCCCTCCTCTTTGTCTCCCCTCCTCTGACTTCCTGTGCGGCTCTTTAGCTGTGATGAAGTGACCTGAACTCCCTTCCTTCCAGCACTGACTATCTAATAGGGGTCAGGTTTTGCTGTAAAATGGCAGGTGCATATTCCTGTGGAATATGTTGGTGCTATATAATTTGTAAATTTAAAAGAAAAATGAGCATTGTATATGTATTGTGATTCTGATTGTTGTATTCAGCAGTGTTAATTCAACATATGTGATGGTTACCCTTTTACAGTCTTAAAATAGATTTTATTTATAATTTATTTTTTTGTTACAGAGTATGGAACACAGGAGTTGGTTCCAAGTCATGCAATCCTACAGATATATATATTTTTTTTCTCTCCTGTGCTGTCCTAACTGTAGTATGAGGAAATGGCTGAAATATTGTCTACATTTTTATACTGCTAAATATAGTGTATGGAATGCCCCCTATTAAGTTCTGATTTATATAGAGCTATCACTTCTAGATATAACAGATGCAGGTATGGGCTTTATTTTTCCTGTTCGTGGTGGCGTTAATGCACTTTTTTTTTTTTTTTTTGTCCACTTATAATAAGCACGCCACACCCCTTGTATAAACTGTGGCTTTACACTTCACTTTTCATCAGACACCGTCTGTTGTAATTATACACGCTCTCTTGATCAGTGGAATAAAATGAAGCCAAAAGCATTTTAAAGGTGTCTTTAATCAACTGGCGTGTTCTTTAGTGTCAAGTCTTCCGTAAAAGAATGCGTATAAAACAACAGTAGAGTTTCAGCTCTCTGATGTAAAATCCACAATGAAACAAGATGTTGAACTAGTAGAATCTATGAAGTTAAGAACACACAAAATTGTGGTTTGGGGAAATTCTGAGAATGTGTTAAGTTCATTTAGTTTTTTGGTTGCATGCAGTTCGTTCGGTTTTTTTATTTACATTTTTTTATTTTTTTTTCCCCCCCTTAATTTGCAGATGAAGCCTTTCTTGCAGAAGCGCCTCTAGTGGCTATCAGGAAGACAGCCACTAGAAGCTGTCTTAACCCTGCAATGTAAAAATAGCAGTTTCGCTGAAACTGCTATGTTTACATATGAATGGTTAAAGCTTGGGGGACCTGGTACCCAGACCACTTCATTGAGCTGAAGTGGTGTGAGTGACTATAGTGTCCCTTTAAGAATATAACAGAGAATAGGACATTACTTTAGGAGAGATGGGTCATTCAATGTTAAGGTAAATGTGAAGTGGATGAAATCTATACAGTGACTGTAATTGGAAAACTAGCCTGAAGATGGAGTGCGCATGCAGGAGTAATCTGAAG
Organism: Pelobates cultripes; assembly: GCA_933207985.1. Lineage (NCBI taxonomy): Eukaryota > Metazoa > Chordata > Amphibia > Anura > Pelobatidae > Pelobates > Pelobates cultripes. Next base: position 120,266,019 of record OW240918.1, on the reverse strand, counting down.
GGAAAACTTTTTTTTTTTTGCTTTTTAAAATTTTTCTTTCTAGGAAAAAATGGCCTACGTGGACCCACTAGATTTTTATATTCCATTATATCCGTTTCTTTTAAAGCTACCCGAGTTAAAATGGCCACAAACAATGCGTTCTAGCTGGTGCCATGTCTTCTCTTTATATAATGAATGCACTATTTCATAGCTGGGCAGAGTTTACTCAGACCTGTGCCTTGCCAGAAACTTCACCCATTATGAGGAACCCTTATGGTGCCTATAAACCACTGCTTATGGGAAAAGCAGCCCTGCTCTGCTATAGAAAGTAAAATAAGCATTAGTTGCTTCCTTGTCTGGCAACTAATGGCAAATTCTGTACAGGCTGGAGATTTCCAGTAAAAGCAGGAACTTAAAAAAAAAAAAAAATAGTATCTTCAATTTCCAGCTGCCTGGAGTGTCCCTTTAAGAAACCACTCCTCCTCTACTCCACACATTTAGGTGATGGGGGCATCTTTTCTTGTTTGGCAGCTTTACTCCAGTTGCAGGATTTCTTTTTATTTTATTTTTTTACTGTACCTTTTTGGTTTTTCATAACAAGAAGGAAATGTAACCTTGAGCGAGAGCACATTTTGGTTAAGACACCTTGCTTTTCTAGCTATTCCTGACTTAACTGATGGAACAATTTGCAGGTTTCTTTTAGAGGAAGTGACTAAACCTCATTATAAAACATTCCTGTCAAAAACCTACCCTTTTGGTTTCATCTATACAACGCGTTTTAACCAAAAGCTAGCAGACGTACAGATTAGAGGTTTGCTCGAACCATACCTCTTCTAGGAAGCCACCTGGGGCAGCCAAAGCCGATGTTATCTTTGACTTCTGTTGAATCAGTTTGAAGCTTTAGGCAGTAGGTGCCCCCAAAAAATGCATCTCTTCCATGTGATGTACTACTATTACAACCATTATTTCTTTGCCAGCCTTTAGAATGACAAACCATCCTAGATGTTGTATCCTAAAACAAATTTGCTTTATGCTATAATCTCTAATTTACTCTGCAGCTACACTATTTTGCTAGCACAATGTATAGATGTGGGAAGTATAAAGAGGTTTGAACAGAACCTGGTCCTGTTATGCGTGACTTAGTCCTCTTAATATTTTTCTGTCACTTCCTAAACACAAATGGTTATGATAATCTGATGTGCTTTTTTTTTATCATGTGTAAGGTCAGATGAGCCCTTGTTGCATGTGCGTGCCATTATTGGAGTCTTAAAAGGAAATGAAGAATGCAGCTCATTTTCAAACTGTAATTCATTGATGTGGATGATTATACACTTATATATAGTAATGCTATGAACAAATTATTAAGGTGAAAAACTATTCTGTGTGAATGTTTCAATTCCATTTTATTAGATGTCTGAAGTATCTCATTCCATTTATACGTTCCACTGGCCTTTATGTGTTGTTTTAGATTTGTGCAGAAGACCTGTCCTGGTATACGTGCTTGATGAACAGCTGTAAGCTGCCAAAGCTAGCATATCAGAGCTTGCCTTTTCCTTTAAAATTGGGGTTATAGCTCAATGGTAGAGTGTTTGTCTGCAGATCAAGAAGTCTCGGTGCCCCCTTTAAAAATCAAGAATAGAAAGTTGTTTTCTGAATGACATCAGACCTTGTTTTCAAATCACGTTGGTGTGAGAATTTTCAGAGAGGGTAGTGGATGCATGGAATAGGCTTCCAGCTGAAGTGGTAGAGGTTAAAACCGTGAGGGAGTTTAGGCATGTGTGGGATAGGCATAAGGCTATCCTAGATTTAAGATAAGGCCAGAAACTAATGAAAGTATTTAAAAAATAGGGCAGATGTTCTTATGTGCCGTCACATAAAAAAAAAAAAAAAAATGTGAAAATGTTTAAATGTCATCTTGACCACTCAAAATCCTTATCAATCGTTATGCCTGTGGTTATTCTGCCTTCTATTAAACTGGCTTGCAAAAGCCTTTTCACAGTTTTTGAAATTTGACTGTGCATCAGACATTTTTTATTTATATACTAATTATTAATTTTTTATTTTTTTACTGTAGTTTTTAGTTTGGGAAAATGTGGAGACATATTTTTATTACTTCCCTTTTAGTTTACTGTAATATATATCTGTAGAAATTAGCACATTCTGTGGGAAAAATATTCCACACCCACTATTTTGTTTGGGGCTTCTGTCACTGATCGTCCTTCGAACATTTTTCTGGCCCTATTGTTTCTTTCTAAAATGTAAGTATTTAAAATGTGATGTAAGGCACAGACATATTCTATAAACTAGATTAACTAAATTGGGAATCATTGAGAAGATAACTACAGGATAATTTAATTTAAAAAACAAAACAAAAAACCCAAACATAATTAGTAAAATTATTTGCTATTTATCTAGCTCAATATAATATTCATTTACCGTTTAGTGAATAACTTTTTGTAAACATTCCATTAAATTCTAATGAGGGAATAGGGAGTTTTCTGCCCAAGAAAAAAGCATTGGCATCCATTTTTTAGGCTAGCAAGGCATCGAAGTAAATGTAGTTTATTTTATGTACCACTTTTATGTGTGTTCTTTTGTGCTAGAGCTTTTTCCCACGATTCACTATATAGTTTATCTGTATCATTGAACTCCCCCCTACAAAAATACATGCCCTTTGATGCTGATCCTGACAGTTTGTTTGCAAGTGTGTCAGGGTTGCTCCTCTTTAATTTTAGGATGGCATATGCTGCAAGAAGGTGTGTGTTTTTTTTTTTTTTTTCTGGTTTATTTATTTTTTTTAATAAAATTTGTTTCGTATTGATATTTTATAATTCCTTACTTGTACAGTAACTTCATATTTTTATTGTGCAGTATAACCGGAATATACAGTCATGTTGATGCTGTAAGCCCTAAAGCAACACATTTTGAAGTGCAGAGACGTATCGGAAGCAGACGGCTGGCAAAACAAAGTACATGCCATCAAAGCAAAACCTCAACTAGTTTTCAGCCCTGCGTAAATAGTAAGGGATCGGAAGTGACCCTTGCAATTTGTATGCACTAAATATTTTAGATTGAGGGTCCCCACCAAAGTCCATTTAGTTAAACAATTATCCCACAGGACAGCTTGACTTGTGTAACTCAAAGCAAACCAGCATTGCAGTTAGGCCTTGCTCCTGCTTATCTGCATTCTAAAATAAAATTTTATTAAGTAATATGTGTAAGTAACTTCCAGAACAGTTAACAGAGAATAATTATTTTATTTCTGGATTTATTAATTTTTTTTAATTTTTTTTTAAATGACGCGCAAGGAAAGCCAAGTAGTTGCTTCCCAGATATTTTGCCAGTCTTAAAGGACCACTATAGTCACCCAGACCACTTCAGCTCAATGAAGTGGTCTGGGTGCCAGTTACCCCAGGTTTTAACCCTGCAGCTGTAAACATGGCAGTTTCTCTGAAACTGCTATGTTTACATTGCAGGGTTAATCCAGCCTCTAGTTTGTTTTCCTGACACTATAGTGCTCTTTTTAATATGGGTTTACCCTGATATCGTAGAAGTGTGTATGGGAAATGTATCTGAGTGGTAGTAAAGCATGAGAATATATTTGTGAGGTAGATCATCGGGGTGTTAAGTCTCCAATGGACTCCAGCAACCATAACAACTTTATTGAGATCAAGTTATGGGGGCTGGAGTCCAACAGGGCTTCTATGATGATCTATAGGCCTTAAACCAAAACTCTGCAGGTTTGTTTTTTTTGTTATGGTTTAAATGTTGCAGTATCATTTTTTTTTTTCTTCACACTTCTATAACGTTTCAGGGAAATGGATGGCTATGTGACAGTCATATGTGCCTGACACTTGTTCTCTTCACATTGTGTCTGTGAGTGCTTGTTGCACAGATCTTCCTTCTATTCCCCAAAGTAATGAAAAATTGATGTCCTCCAAATAAGTGCTGCCTGCAATATTAACCCCTTCACAATGGGACACGTGTGTGTGTGCGCGCGCTGCTTTCACTTCCGGCCTGTACGTCTGGCTGGGAGCAGCTCTTTGCCGATGCTTCTTCCTGGTCAGAGACTGGAAGGGAAGCATTCAGAGGGGCCTGCACCATGCTGGAGGTGCAGACATGTAGCATATGGCCTAATTGATATAATTAAATACTCAAAAGACAATCGTTAATCGGGCAACACAAATAAACAAGCTGTTCAGTGTGCGGGGAGGATGAACCCAAAAACACAGCCTACCCTCACTCATCCTGTCTTGCTCTTAGCTCCCTAATACTGCGCTCATCCTCTTTTTCTTCCAATCAGAATGTTTATTTTTCTTTCCAATAAATAATGTGCTATTGATGCATACTATAACAAAAATTAGATTTAAACCTTTGCTTTTCTGGATGCCCAAAACACCACCTGGTTGTGAAAGAAAGGGTTGGGGAGATTTGTGCATCTTCAACTTTAAAATTTTTTAAATTTCTTTTTAAACTTTTTTTTTTTTTTTTTTCCTTGGCACATTTGTTTTCGGTTTGTTAGCAACTTTAAGTTAATTTCCTTCTCCTGCTGATGCTCTAAGGGTAAAAATGTATTATTTAATATTTCTGCTGATAGGACAGCTAATCGCATTGTGCTCAGACACCAGTGTGGTTGATAGTGTACTCTTCATCTACTGTGACGTGTGATTTAATTTGCAGAATACCGAACTGACTGTAATTTTTTTTTTAAAATTCCTTTTTTTAAATTCCTGTTTAAAATATCATCCAATTCTTGTAGATGCGTTTTTGGCCCACAGAACAAACTTAAATATGAATATGCATATTTAGTGAGTGTTTTGAAAAAAATGTGACTGAAAAATATGCCTTTTTTCCCCATGTTCGCCACAATTTCCATTTCCTTGTATATAACCTCTTGTGAAACTGCTAGAGGAGCATGATGGGGCAAATGATCCATGTTGTGTTTTTTTTTTTTTTTGTGTTTTTTTACATTCACTATTTTTTATAACCGCTGATTTGTCTCTTTCTACATTATACCTTTTTGTGTCCAGTATCTGTAGATAATTGGAAACGTGGCCTTTAATTGATTGAGGAAAACTGAGTCTACTCTTAATTTAAATTTGGTTGACTTTATTGTATCCCCATAAACCACACCTAAAACTGCCAATTCCAGTTGTCGGTCTGCAGAAGACAACCTAAAATGTGTTAGAAGCAGTTAACCTAATCTATAAATGTTTAGCTTTTAAGACCAGTCCATTGTAAAAAAAAAAAAAAAAAAAATGCCTGGGTGGGCGAACCCATGAGCCTTCCAGATTCTAAATGAGAGCTGTTTCCCATACACCAGACTACATAAACCGAGCCAGTGCAAAACTGCTCCTGTGTCTGTGATGCGTCTCAATTGGTGGGAAACAAGAGAGGGATTTCTGTGGCTGCGAAGCCGCTTTGAAAACACATGTGGGTGGATTTCCAGTAGGGCCGGTAACACGGAGGAAAAGCAGACACATAAACAGCAATTGTGCTTTCCCAGTAATTCAATCTTGTGACTTGGTGAGACAGGAAGATTGGGTCAGAGTCCAGTTAATTTTATTACTTTTTTTTTTTTTTTCTGTGCGTTTGTTTCTGGAACTTAACTCTGAGTGGTAATGATGCATTTTGGTTATTTCTGGCAATTGAGGGATTAATCAATGTGTAGTCCATGGTTAGAGTCATAGGCAAAAGGTGCCAAAACAGGATGACTGTCGGAATGATTTTTTGTGTTTTTTCTAAATGTGAAAAAAAATATCATATGACAATGACACCACAATGAGCATCATATTCTACAAGTGGAGCTATAAAGCTCATATTAATGTTACTTTCCGAAGGAGGTATATAAGAAACGCAGGGCTGTAAATGTGTAGTGGAATGTCTTGTCAAGATGTCGTAAATATATAATTGTTAGAGCAGCAAAAAATCAATCTGCTCCCAACCAAACTGACCTTTACTTAGCCAGATTATAAGGAAAACTTTTATTGTTCCATGTGAGCAAATCCAGATTATTGGCATGACCTAAAATGAGAAATTATGTAATTTTCTGTCGCCACGGTTTCCTCTGTCTGCACTTTGTGTGTGTCTATAAATACTCCCCAATATGACAGCAGGTGGACAGCCTTCTAGTTTCATTTGCGGACCCAGCAAGAAATTGAAGAAGTCACTGTTTACTAAACACAGTGCAAGCAACGTTCTCATTAAAAAGTGGATTATTTTTGGTGTGTAGTTATTGACACCTTTTCTGAAACCGGAAACTGGTATATAAATGTGCTGCATCAGTCTTACTGCTAAGGGCAATTGTACCATTCTACTCAGTGTATATGACACACAATAGATTGAGGTGTCAACCACGTCTCTATAGATGATACTTGCATGCTTTCCTGTACTGTGCAATCCAGCGCCTTGTATGGGGGACTAGAACACTCATGATGCACTACTAATGAAGTGGTTTATGGGTGTACTATGCCCCTAGTATTTAAAGCTCAAGCAAAGCAAAATTTATCTCAACCGTAAAATGTGCATTCAGAAGGGGCACTAATCTTTTACCAATAAAAAGGGTCTGCGAATAACTTGCAAGCCGCCGTTTTCCTTTAGTCACTGTCCGTTCCTTCAATGGCTCTTGAAGTTGACTGCGTCCATGCTGGATCTGAGTTTACTCTTAGCCTCTCCCCTTTCTGCTAGTTGGTAACTAGCCCTACATCCTATTACCTGATGGCGTACCAAAACGGCTGACCATCTAATGTTTAAAATGAGGCAAACTGTTTAACAATCTTAAATATTCCATAGCCTTCACACAATATGGAATGTAAGAGAGATATTTTAACAAGTCTGGACCTCACAGGTATCCTACATATCCGTAACACTTGGTTACGTTTTTACTTTGTGGTTAGTGAAGTGGGGGAGCATTATCACAGATATGTAGGGTTTGGCTTAAACCTACAAAGTGTGAACTGGCTGACACATCACTCTTGACATTGCATTTTAATTGTATACTAATGTAGTGAATGATCAGCTTGTTTAAGATATTTTAGTATTCCTTACTTATGCAGTTTACAGTAGTGATGGGATGGCTGTTTGACATCTAGAACATTTTAATGTTGGAAAGCCCCAAAGATTAGTGTTTCCTCTGACCTTTGTGTATAATATTAATCAGCTCAGTCGAGACAAAGGCTTGTTCTTCCATAGGATGTTCTAAAATGAATACCCACAAATTTGATCCATTTATTAATAATATGTAATCTAGAAAAATGACTAATGCGTTTCTTGCCAAACTTGTTCAAAATGTAGATTTCCAAGGCTGGTGATGTCCAGACTCTTCATGGTTGGGCTCTAGTGGATTAAGATTCGTGGATTGAGCTCCAACACTGTAAAATGTTTAATGGGATACCACGAAAGGACACTTCAACTTTAATAATCACTTTTTTATGCATTTTTGTATTTATTTTTTTTCTCTTTATTTTTTCGCTTTTAATAAAGATATTTTTTTCTTGGAGTGCTGACCATGTGCTCTTGCTGACTGCTCATGAGATTGTTGCGTGGTTTAGATTAAAGTGCTTTTATGATTGGGGAGGGGGTGAAGGGGGGGAATTCTATGCAAAGGAGCACTGGTTCAACAAGCTATGCCAAAGGTAGCAGTAATTAAGAAATTCGATAGAAATACATGTTGCAGATTAGAATTTTCTGTGTTCTTAGTGGCAAATAGATGATGGGGTTTGAATAGGTGCCACTTTAGAAGTAACTTATATTAAAAAAAATAAGTAATTTGCAATGTTGCCCTATATGGACCGAAATACGTGAACACCTGTGTGTTGAGCTCTTTATTTAAAAAATATATATATTTTGCTTAAATATGGCATTGGTTACCCTTTGCTGCTGGTTACCCTTTGCTGCTGTAATTCCTTCATGTTTTTAATTCGTGCATTGCAGATGGGATTCACTTTCATTCAGCTGTAGAGCGTTTGGGAGGCTGGTAACAGATGTTGTACATTTAGATCTGGCTTACAGTTATCATTCCAATTTAATTTAATTACAGAGGTGGTCGGCTTGTGCAGAGTCCTGACCTCAACCCCATAAATCAAGTTCTTCTACACCATTTTCTGAAGGAAAAAAAAAACGTGGACCACATTTTGTGCATGGAGACCTTGTCATGCTGAAACAGGGCCTTACCAAAACCGATGCTGTAAATCTGAAGCATATAATTCTCTACCATTGTATCCTGTAGTGTGAAGATGTGCCACAACTGCAAAGGGGCAGAGTTTGGACTGTGACAAACTTTCCAAGGACTGTAATCCTTATTGCGGACACTGCAGTCAGGCAGGTAGCATTCTCGTAATGTCCACCAAACCCAATGTGTTGGTGATTCTAGATTAATCTTGCTAAAGAACACCTCTTGATTGCAGTGGTGTCAAGCTTTATACCACTGGCTCATGTCCAGTAGTTTATTGGGTATGGGGACCCATTTTCTGAAGTGTCTGAGCAGTTGTGCTACATTCAATTACGGTTTTGTCACTCAGAATTTTGTAACACTTCACCACTGTACTGTCCTTTTTTGTGAGCATTGCAGTGGACTGTGGCAGCTCATACGAAGCAGAACATTTTAATCGAATTGTTGAAAAGACCGTTTTATTGAAAATCGTGGAGCTATGACGTATGGTTCGTTCTACTATCTTTGTTTATATGTAGAGTTTTCATGATGTATGTTTGTTTGTTTTGTTTTAGTCCATTAGTCAGCTATGGGCTCAAGTAACTGAATCATCTAATTATGTTACAGATCTGGCTGTATTGTGTGTGTGTGTGTTTAATGTTTTATTTAGCAGATTGCCCATCAACCTTACATTATTTATAAAATATTTTACCAGGAAAGATACATTGAGATTTGTGCTTAGATTTGAATGTAAACCACAAACAGGCTTAGATAACCTTTGGTCTCAAACAGTTTTTGAGGGAGAAAAAATGGTGAGCATGTGTATGTCACATGGATATCCTTGTACTTCCGCTTTCACACGCATGCTGCTTCCACAAGTCGTATTTCTGTTGATCTGTGGAAGATCGTGCTGTCTCATTTAATTGTCCGTGGACCTCTGTGTTGTACTCTGGCTGGTGCCGAGAGCTGGTGAAGGTAAGTGTATATCTACTATTCGCTTCTCCCCAAGGCTTAGCACACAATGTGGGTATGTCCCTTTCAGGAATCTTTGAAAATCATGCAAAAATCCCAGAGACTAAAAGAACTGCTTTATTGCAACACCCCTCAAGCACTTCAACTTGCTGAAGTCCTTTTAAGAGTTATCAGTGTATACCCTCACTTTAGAAATATGCCAATTTAAAGAAATAAAACTGGCATATTTGTCAGACAGCAGGGTGGGTACTCATCCAGATAAGAGGATTCTCAGAGCGAAGCATTGGTTTTAGTACTTCATGAGGAACATTGGTGGTACAGAGGAGATTGCTATAACTATGTATATCTCGTGATGGTTGAGCAGAGCTGCAGCGAGTGAACATCTTGCTACTGGCTTAGAGGGAAGTAAACGTTTCCCACCTCCACTCCCTCCTAGAAGAGTAAAAGGGCTCTTATCTAAATGGTGCTTTCAATGCTCCATCGTTATAAATTAGTTTTATTTTTAATTCTGGTCATTTATGGTGCTCCCTGGGTCGTCCTGGTCATTTTTTCTTTTTCTGCTCGACAGTCATACAGAGCAGAGATGGAGAGATTTTCGAAGCACTGGGTGCTGGCCTTTGATTGGCTGATCCCCCTAGCCTATCACTGGCTGCATATTGTAAGTACGATACATAAGTAAATTCTTTTTTGAGCAGTTTGATTTGTATCTGATTGGGGGATCAGTTCTTATTTCTGTGGGGGCCACATGTGCGGTGTGCGCATGATTCATAAACGGTGGCACCCTCTGCAAAAGGGAGAATTACTCAAACCAGTCTCTTTTCAGCTCTTCATTTGCCGGGAGCTATCCACATTGGTGTATTCTGTCTTTGGAAAATCCTGCAAGACCACTGGATCTTTGGTGCAGGCCATTGCCACATTTTGCAAAAAGATTGGCCCTTACCATGAGACAAGATTAAAAAAAAAAAAGTGAGGTTTGTGCCATCAACTCCCATATAAAGATGCTATGATCATTTAAAAAAACAAAAAAAAACCATTAGCGATGTCATCACTTTAAACACGGTCAGGGTTATTCACTAAAGTGAGAATTGTCAGGAATTCAAAGCAAATTTAAGGCCAAAGCAGTCGAACTTGGAGTATAGTTGATTTGGGGAATGTTTCCGGTTAAGCTACTTTGGTCCTAAGTTTGGAACTCTTTGAATCCCTGACAATTCCCACTCTAGTAAATACCCCTCTGTGTACAGTTATACAGTAAATAAATGTTGGAAAGTGTTAATGGCTTCATTTTGTTACAGCCATGTCATTTCTAGTCCTTGTCACAGTTTCTCCTGGCATGTATATTGTGCAGTGAGTGATGCAGCATGTGTTTCAATTTTGGATTAGTGTAGCATTTAATGTGGTTTATTGTGCATTAATTGTTCTTCTTCTTCCTTATTGTCAAAACTCCTGATTCCAGTATTTTTCTTTCTATATGAGAGTCATTCACTTTGTACATGTTGAACGCTGTGCTTGTGAACATTTTCCGATATGAATCAGGAAATGACATTACACTTTTGCACGTAACGTACATAGAGGAACCCTTTAAAATCCTTTATCAAGGCCGTGATTGTTAATTGCTTCTCTTCGTTCTCCCTCTGCATTGTGCCATTTCTGTTACTGGTTCAATATAATATTGAAGTATCTGTCTATCTGCGTTGTATTGTGGTTCAAAGACTGTGCATTAAGCTGGTTTCTTGGGGAGTGTTCTGTGTAGACAATCCACTGATTGCTGGCTCCAGCTGAAGATCAAAGGCAAGCCCAGGTTAACACAGGCTGCTGCAGCCCTCTGCATCCACAGAGCTCCTGTATTCGATTAACCCCTGCTGGTACATCAGCAGGTAACATTCCTGGTTCTTTGGAATTTGATTCTTTGCTTACAGAAAAATGTCTACTGATGGTTTTAATGCGTTGTTTTCATTCCTTGTACACCATTCATGTTGCTATTTACAAGGAAAAAGCATAGCTTTATAGCTCATTTTGGTAAATGGGAATTTAGTCCCGTTCTCAAATCACATGCTTTCGTCAAACTTTGCGCATTTTCTTAGCAGAGTAAAAAAATGCAGTTTTTTGTGTGCATTGTTTATCTTGCATTTTATATTCGACTAAATCTGGCTTATCGTTTTTTATTAAGCTATTTAATGTTGATCATTATCAAATATATTTAACAGTATGGAGGCATTCTATTACGTCTTAGGTTAAAGGAACACTCTGCAGTAGTGGTTATGGTGCCAGGATTGCCACCTGGCTACCGCCTATTGTAGTCTGTCAAATGATCTTAGAAATGTTTTAAAACTTACACGGGTGTCATGGATGCTTGTGCCGCATCCGGTCTTTTCCTGCTGGAGAAACCAGATGTCTTCACAGAGCGAAAAGCTCAGCCGATACAGGGCCATGATCATTGGCTGAGAGTGCTTGGCTCAGCCAGTGAGTGAGGCCTTGCAGGATCCTGCTTAGCTCAGTGAAGTTAAATGGAGTTCTCCAGAAAGGAGCTGCAGGTACCCTGCAGAAATCCGGTATGTTATCAAACCGGTCTTAAACAGTTTGACAAATTATACTGGGAGAGCGCCAGGGCACTACTGGTACCCTAATCACTAGAGCCAGTTGTAATGGTTGTATGATACTAGTAGTGTCCCTTTAAGCTTGACACACGTATTGCTTGTAATCTAAAAGCTGGCTGTGCATCATGGGGAAACATAGTTTGCAAATATCTGTGATGCTAAGGTTACACATCACGGTTGTACAGTATAGAAACCGTTTGGACGATCACATTTTATTGTCTAGCTCCGCACAATCAAACTAGGAATAATAAGCCACATGACACTAATATACAGCAGATTTGAGCTGAAAGGAGACACACTGGGCCATTCTCTTTCTCTGCCGCAAACTGTGAGTTAGAACTTGCTTTTGAAAGGAAGTCCTTTGCAGTGGACCTTTATAAACTGAACAAGGAATAAAGCGCTAAAACTATAAACACTAGGATGGGAGGCAGCACACCTGATAATAGGGGAATCCCTCCAACCCCCAAGAAATCTAGAACAAATCAAGCAACAATATACAGGTAGCGCCAAGAAAAATACTCCAAACACAACAGTATATAATAATAAGCGCAATAAGAGAAATAAAAACCCACATGATATAAAGAGTCCACCATAAAACTGAAAAGAATAAAAAATACCAAATGGTATGGCCCAGTCTCAAAGGTGGCAATAGATCTTCTAGTCCTGGTATGGTCGCTTCGCTTAATGGCCGTATATGAAAAGGAAGCAAAACAGAGGCAAACCAATAGTGCAATATGGTATTACGTGGTAGGATAAACACTTTGATAAGATGTCAACTCACATATGGTAGAGCTATAACCAGCTCTACGTAAAACAGAATGCAGTAGTATACAATCCCCACTTGCAGGATATCCCTCTGGTTTTGGTAAGCTTGATCATTTTGACCTAAAATTGAAAATTTTACTCTGAATTCTCAAATTCAAATAACCATGAAACCAGAACATAATGTAATTAGACATTTTATTTGTCATACTGTTTTGACATAGGAAGTGGTAATTTTTTGTTTCACAATTCGGAAAATACCTCTTTTTTTTTTTTCTTGGCTGATATTCTATTTCTTCCTTTATCCCCAGTACCTGAGGATCTATCTCCAGAAGAGCGTGAAGAACTATTGAATATAAGACGGAGGAAGAAAGAGCTCATCGATGACATAGAGGTGAAGTTATTACTCTATAGAACCTTTCCTAATCCTTCAGGTGTCATTTATAGTATTTTCATTAGTATTTCAACAAGCAGGACTTCCCACCTTCCAAAAATTCAGTAATTTTGTTTTACAAGGTGTGATTAGACCTGGCTTGTGCATGGGACATAATTTTATATTGCTATATACAAAATTGGTTATGCCATAAAACACTTCATAAATTAAAATATATATTTTTTTCAGATGTATTCATTCATGCCATTCATGCAACTATGTTGCATGTTGCTTTGGATTCCTTTTTGGATTGTTGGGTACTACGGATGCACTCAACTGTCTTTATAGACCAGAGTATTTATATAGGATTTTGGAAGGTTATCTGGTAGGTGAGGGGAGGAACCAGATTTATTTTTACATTTATTAATACACCTAGACATTTGTATAGATTGTCTGTTCTCCTTTTTCTATAATAAAGCTGTGTGCTATGGTAGGAAAACATTAATCTTACTGTAGTTACTGTATAACTATATTGTTCTCTGATCTCATACTACTTGTTTCAAAGCCTTATTAAGCCTTATCACTTCAAGCCTATAACTTGGAACACTGAGACTTAAAAGTTCCCTTAACTGTATTTTAGTGTATAATACAGTACATTTCGTAGATTAGAATCAGACTTTATTTTCTTAATCACAATAACCATACAACATTCTAATCTGGATTCAGAGTAATATCTAAGTGTAGAATAAGTGTTGAATATTTTTCAACTACATTGGGTCTGGATGTTGTTGCCTAATTTAATGCTACTCCTTTTAACAACCTTGGAAGGCTCTAATGATGAGCTGACCCTGCTAGGTATCAAACCGGTTTCTTCAATGCTGGAGCCCTATCCTCTGAACTATCTCACTGACATCGAGACTATACATAGCCTTGGATTCTACACAAATTTACATTATCGTGTTTTCACATTGTGAAGTCAGAATGTGTATAATATCATATAAATGTAATGTGCAATATATGTCCTGTTATACACATGGCTTTTCTCATTGAAATCAATCTTAAATATTAATGTAAATGTGTGTGTATACTCACAGAGCGTAGCTCTAAAAACCTCTGCACAGCTGATTTAGTGAATCATTGAAGCATTGAATAGTGTAATACACATGGGTGCTCAATTGCTGAGAAAGCAGGGGGCTACACAAAAAAAAATGCAGTGACTCATTGCAGCTCTCAGTCTGTCATGTTAACCGTAAATTACCCCGTGAGCATTATCAACATGTGTGTGCAGATTATTATTATTATTATACGCCACAATTATTTACTCTAACTTCCAGTTTAGGAAGTAAAAAAATAAATTAAAAAATAGTGGATCTGTCATAGAATTTTAAATAGATATGCAATAATATATTACATAATCTGGCTATTATTGGAATGGGCAGATCATGCTTTACAAACCTCTGCAGAACAGATGTCATTTGTGGGAAAATAATTTAAAATAATAAAGTACATGACTTTGTTTCTTGTGGCTTATATCTCCAGAATCCCATGTACACAGTTCACGGTATCCGTTACGTATCATTATGTGTTCCATAATGTCTTTGTTTGTTTTGGTTTTTTATTTTTGCTGTTTGGTGTATTAACATCTTGAGGACCAGTGACGATTCTTGCCATGATTATCCTGATCCCTAAATACACAATGACAGAATGCAATTTTCTGCTTATTTAGCATCACAGACCTATACAAACCTGCTGTGATTTAAGTCAGTAGTACATTCTGTGTTGACACACTATCACATTTCAGATTAGGTTGCGTGAATTTTTTATAATTTTAGAATTCTACAGTGATTGATCCTTAAGGGGTTAATACAGGAACTGTTTCTACTTAAGAGTAGTTTTGTAATCGAAACTGAAGATTTCAAGGGAAAAAAATTGCTTGGGGTGCACCTTTAAGTCCTGGAGGAGAATTAACATTCAGAAAGAATGGCCATAAGGTAAAATAGCGCTAATTAGTTCAGCCATAGCCTTCTAAAAAGGATAGATGTTAACAAAAATGTTTCATATAGATGTTTTTTTTTTGTTTGTTTTTTTAGCATGTAATTTATTTATTTTTTAAATCGAAATATAAACATGACTGATAATTTTTTAATCTACTGTATAGTGTCTTGTTGCCACCATAGGGAGCCACAGTTTAATTGTTATTTTTAAACATAATTTAATTAGTGGTAAAGATTACATGTAAAGGGTAACTCTCACCCATTTTTTTTCATCTCTATCCATCATAAACACTCCAAAGTTTTGCTTGTATAATTCTGGTGTTGCACACATTGAAAGCTACTCTGAGCACAAATGTTTTCCGTACGGCTAAGATTAGTTTTATCACCGCATACTAAATACTAGACATTGCATAGATTTTGGAATTTCCTCATACTTCACATACATTCCCTGGGCTGTTATGAGCACTCCCTGAGTAAATGCAACCAATGCATTGGCAAAATAAGGTTGTGTAGAATAATATAAACTGTTCCAGGACTTATAACATGCTTGTTTTCTAGTACATGTCCATCACATACACTAATGTGATCACTTTATTTACACCTGCTTATTAAAGGGACACCTGAACAACTTCAGCTTAATGAGGTTGTTATTATTATGATATTTATAGAGCGCCGTCAAATTCCGCAGCGCTTTACAATGGGTGGACGAACAGACATGTAGTTGTAACCAGACAAGTTGGACACACAGGAACAGAGGGGTTGAGGGCCCTGCTCAATGAGCTTACATGCTAGAGGGAGTGGGGTAAAATGACACAAAAAGGTAAGGATAGTATTAGACTAGTGACAGTTGCAGAAGAGGAATCAGTCAGGAGCTATTAACAGTTTAATTGATACGCTTTTATGAAGAAGTGGGTTTTTAACGATTGAAGGAGTGGAGACTGGGTGAGCATCTAACGGAGGAGGGAAGAGAGTTCCACAGGAACGGTGCAGCCCTCGAGAAATCTTGAAGGCAAGCATCAGAGGTGGGAGTACGGACAGAAGATAGACGTAAGTCTTCAGCAGATCATAAGGGCCTAGACGGGACATACTTGTGTATAATGGAGGATAGTTAGGTGGGAGCAGCATTATGTAGAGATTTGAAAGCAAGAATTTCAGTTTTGGTCAAATTTAGTTTAAGGAAGTGGGCATCCATCCAGTTAGAAACAGGAGAGAGACAGTCAGAGATACTAGTCAAGAGGGACGGGGAGAGATCAGGAGAGGACAGGTAGATTTGCGTGTCATCCCCATAGAAATGATATTGGAAGTCAAAGGAGCTAATGAGTTTACCAAGGGAGGCAGTATAGATGGAGAACAGTAGGGGACCAAGGACTGAACCTTGGGGGGACACCAACAGAGAGGAGTTGGGGAGAAGAAGCAGAGCCAGAGAAAGAAACACTGAAAGAGCGCTGGGAGAGGTAGGAGGAGCACCAGGAGAGAGCAATATCTTGTAGACCAATATTGCGGAGGATGAGAAGAAGCTGTTGATGGTAAACAGTGTCAAAAGCCGCAGACAGGTCAAGGAGAATTAGGATAGAGTAGTGACCACAAGATTTTGCAGCGAGTAGATGATTGGATACTTTGGTCAGTGCTGCTTCCACAGAGTGGAAACCAGACTGAAGCGGGTCAGGTGAGAACTATAGCTCCCTGCAGCCTTTCTCATGTAAACACTGTATTTTCTGTTTGCAACTGGAGATGTTCCTAGCTTTCAATGTTGTCACTCAGAGTGAACCAGAGGGACTCAGATCTGCTGTCAGCAGAGCACAGGGCAGCACGTGCACAGCATCCTGTGATTCAGTATCTCCTCCCACTGCATGCAGACACTGAACTTTCCTCATAGAGATTCATTTCATCTCTATGAGGAGATGCTGGTTGGCCAGGGCTGTGTTTGAATTATGCTGGCTCTGCCCCTGATCTGCCTCTTTGTCAGTCTCAGCCAATCCAATGGGGAAGCACTGTGATTGGATCAGGCTACCACATGTCAGCAGACTGCTTGTGTTTGAGTCTAACAGCATGCAGATCTACAGCTACTGGCTTGAATACAGTAAGATTTTTACTATATTTATGGAGGCATGAGGGGCCCAGGGGGCTAGATGGTGTTAACACTATAGGGTCAGGAATACACGTTTGGTTTCCTGACCCTATAGTGATCCTTTAAAGGCAAATGGCAATTATTCCTGAAAATAAAATGATGTATTCTTGTATAACTAAATGTGAATAACTCTTCAGTGCATCTCCTGGCTTACCCTTGCTGCATGGGCACTGCCATCTTAAATCCACTTTGGTCAGACACATCACTTCACTAATGCCATGCTTAGTTTGAAGGTATAAAACAATCCCAGAGTGTTTTTTTTGGTTTTTTTTTTTTTTTTAAAGATATGCTGCCCTTTCCCATAATGTCAGGATCAGGAGTACTTCCTGGCTCTTGATGACCTGCGTGGCTTTTCTTTGGATAAGCGGTAGTTTCCATCGCACAAGGGTACATTTTAGATGCACTGAAAAGAGGTATTTACTGACTGGTGTACATTACAAAACATAGTACACAGTGACTAAAGTACATGTGTTTTGAGTATTTCGGAAACTTCTGATTTCCAGGAATGATTACCAACAGACTGAAGAGGTTACGAAAAATAGTGAGAAAAACAGAAATCATGTAGCGAGTGGCAGTTCTGTTGGTGAAAACCTCTTATTAAAGTGAGACGTCCGACTGTTTCAAGCTGACAGGCAGGTGACATTAACTGAAATAAACAGGCAGGACAACTGTCTACGGCAGCAGAAGACCATGTGCATTTTCCAACACTGCCTGCTAAGAACAGGAAATGAATTCTACAGTGGGAACAGGTGCATCAAATTGAGACAATAGAAGATTGGAACACTGCTCCTTGTCTGATATTGATTTCTGCTAGGACTTGCAGATGGCAGGATCAGCATTTGATTTTAAAAAGACTATGTAGGCACTAGGCCAATTTATCTCCATGAAGTGGACTGGGTGCTATGTCCATGTAGTTGAGCCTATTGTTTTAACTCTTTTAAACTTGGATATTTCAATCCGATGACCTCACAGAGACCATCAGATTGGCGCTACGTGGTGTTTTGCCGTACATGCACACTCCCCTTACAATGAAACTTTGGACACTTGACAGTGTGGTTCATGCAGATGGAGGAACAACGCACAATGGAAGACCTTCACTTTGGGGCCACTAATAAAATGACTGTGTATTTAGACATTTAAAGACACTGGTTATTGACCACTTCCAGGGAAGACTTCCAAGCCCAGTTATAGAGGGCATGTGACAGAAGAGTGAGCAACCAGATGCCACTTCCCTGTCCACACCCTCTCTCCTTCCCTTATCACGCACTGTAGATTGTTTCTCTTACCTTGTAGTTGATAAAGAATCTGATCTGTGCAGAGTGTGAGGATTGTTTACGGCCATGCAAATCTTTTTATGGACACCATATTCCCATCTTCTAATGGCTAGAAGATAGGTAGGATAACATGCCATATCAAACACATAAGTCAAAATTGTTCGTCAAACATGACGCCACATTCCATGTACTTGAAGGGCCACCACTGTCACCAGACTACAGACCTTCTTTATAGTGTGATGCAACAGAGGATTTGCAACCACCAAAACACAAAAACGCTATACTGTGGGTTTTTAGATCCTTGCCGAATGGCTTACAATTTAAATAGAAAGATAGATGATTAGGGCAAGTAGAACACTAGTAGACACGTTGCCAAATTGTAGTGCTTATGCAAGTGAATGTTTGCTTTGTAGAAGGCAATATCATATTGTACATTCGTCTAAATACAGTGTAATCTACACAAGTTGAAACTGATCAGAGTATGATACGAATTATCAAAAAAATATGTGAGCAGGCACTCGCTCATATTTTATGAATTAAGGACCAAATATCCACTGTCTTCTGGTTCTCTTGCACAATAGCTAAAAGGAGAGGGAAAATCATTTATAATTTTCACTAAAGTATGAATTGCAAGACATTCTATGTGAATTTCAAAGTTAGGCAAGATAGCTCAACAGGAAAAATTCACCAAGTCTGTTATATTTGGTTGTTTTTGACGTCAAATTTTGTAACTCCCTTTACATTTTCACAACCCCACATTTTGTAAGATAGTGGTTTGGGCCATATTTCTGTTTGAGAACACTGCACAACCTTTAAAAGGGTTTGGTGAGCTAATCCCTAAACAGATCTCCCAAATCTGTGATGGCCAACCTTGAGTAGCCATTCCCAAGTCTCATGACTGACGGTGCATTGTACGAAATGTATTTCAGCAACGTGGGGTGTGCTAAATTTAGCAATCAATGTACTAAACCTTTAAAACCTCACAAACCTTTGTTACAAACATAACAATTTGATAGGCTTCCACTCCAGGTTCCTAATCCTTTCCCGCTCGCACATATAAAATGTTTTATGTATACAGCTTTGAAGTTTAGGCCTTCCAAGACTAGTGGTTTACATAGACTTTCAGTCCCTTTAAAGTTTGTCTATTTGTATCTATGATGTGTAATCCTAGATAATCCCATGCAACATTGTACGTGCAATAATTCTGTCAAATTTAAAACTTCTTAAGTTCTCTGTTGGGCTCACTCAGTAGATGTCAACTGATGGTAATTTTATTTATTTTTATCTCCAGCGGTTGAAATTTGAAATTGCGGAGGTGATGACTGAAATCGATAACTTGACGTCAGTAGAAGAAAGGTATGATTTGCTGTTCTTAAATCCAAAATATTTGCTTAGCGTCTTTCACTAAATTGACAACCAACTTGCAGAATGTAGGACAAAATAAAGCAGTTGGGAGGAGGAAAGAAAATTCCTACAGTAAAGTCTCTAAAACTGTTAAGTGTCATGTGCAAATTGTTCAATTGCTGCACCTAAGATAAAAATCCCATTACCCTCAGGCATACAAAGGTTTAATATGATTGAGGCAGTAGCCTAGCACAATTTAAACGATCACTATAGTTTTGTTTTCCTGACCCTCATGGTCCCCCTTCCGTGGCGCTGAAGGGGTTAAAACCCCTTCAGCCACTTACCTTAATCCAGTGCCGGGCTCCCTCGGTGCTGGTGACCTCTCCTCCCCATTCGACATCAGCTCCCCCATCCGTCACTGGAGCCGAATGCTTGCCGCGCATGCATTCAAAGTGTCCATAGGAAAGCCTCCTGCCTCCAGCGTCACAGATGCGCCTCTAGTGGCTGTCCGGAAGACAGCCACTAGAGGCTTGATTAACCCCAAATGTAAACCTAGCAGTTTCTCTGAAACTGCTATATTTACATCTGAAGGGTTAAAGCCTGAGGGACCTGGCGCCAAGACCACTTCATTAAGCTGAAGTGGTCTGGGTGACTATAGTGTCCCTTTAAAGAACTTGTTTTGAATTAAGCTCTAGAATAATGAATTGTCCTGGGATTTACAATCCTACTTACCCTTATTAAACCGCAGTGATGGAGTACATACGCCCCACCTGAGACTTAGGGTTTTCCTGCTGGTAAACAATATGCCAGTGTACTAAATGTGTGAGATATTCCACTGAATGATGGAAGGGATTTTCAAATAATGGAAAAATATTTTTGAGCTTAAAATACACTAGGCTTATCAACAGCATGTCTATTTTGCGACACTTTTGCAGCACTATCAGAATGTTCACCAAAATTTGACTTGTCATAAAGTGAATCTCCTATTTTAGGCCAAGAGAGACAAATTGAAAGCATAGCTGGTTGTTTGAATGTGAAATTCACTTTGACACTCCGATTTTCTTGACCATTCATTCAGTAAAAGCACATAACACAAAAAATACAAACCATACACAATGTACATGTAAAAAAAGAGTGCTTATACCAAATAGGGTTCTTGATGGGGCTCTACGCGTTTAATCGATCCAACTTCCTCATGAGCTGCTTATCAAGAACCCTATTGTTTGGTATAAGCAGTCTTTTTTACATGTACATTGTGTATTGTTTGTATTTTTTGTTATGTGCTCTTACTGCAGTCTGTGAAGGAGTAGTGGGAGTTAGCTGCTGATCTTAGCGGCTTGACAAGCACCCTGCACTTTCCCTCCTACAGTATCATTTGCACTTTAGCACATGCACTTTATACTATTATAACTTGTATCATGTTTTATTAAAGCTGCTATATATATTGCAATATTTGCACGTGTTGTCAGGGCCAGATTAAGAGCCCAGAAGGCCTGGTGCTGACAATTATGAGGGGCCTAATTACAGAATCTTATCGACCAAAAACACTAAAACAGTCAAACCTCTCAACGTTATGTATCTGGTGGAGATGGTGCCAGAGGGAAACTCATAGGATGCAGTTATAAGAAAACACAGATTCTCTTACAATATGCTAATCTCTCTCTAATGCGTTCATCTTTCAAGTAAATCCATTCCTCCTAACAGCAGTGTCCAGTGAAGCAGGAAGTCAATGGGTGGTGTAAAAGGGTGGGCCACTGACAGGAATCACGTGACTAGAACTGCCAAAAGGAGCGAAAATGCCCAAAAAGGGGGCATGTCTGCCCAAAGAATTGGAAGGCCAGTCTGGCATCAATGTCCCCATATATCATAGTGTCAGTGTCCCCATGTCACCCAGTCCACTAGTCTCCCAGTGTCTGTGTCCTCATTGCTCAGTGTGTCCTGTGTCACTAGGATACTTGGGGACACTGAGACACTTGGAGACATGGGGATACGAGGACACAGACATGGAGACACAGACATTTGGGGACACTAAGACACTAGGGACACTGAGAAAAATGGAAACACAAACACTGGGAGCAATGGGGACACTATGGACACTTGCTGGGAGCCATGGGGACACAGTGTCATTAGTGTCTCAGTGCCCCCATGTCACCCTGCAGCCTTTCTCGCCATCCCTCACTTCCCTGAGCTGTAGTCGGTTTCTGCAGGCTGGGAGCTGCTGTCTGGACTCTGTGCTGTGTAGCTGCTCCCCCACGGATCAGTGAGTAGAGAGGGGCAGGGAGATGCTGTAACTTCCTATCCCTGCCTCTCTCCACACACAGTGACCCCTACTGGTCGGCGCTGGTATTGCAGAGTAATCTCTGTTTATACTGTGAAAAATACCTGCATTTGTATTGCCAGTATGACTGCAATATTGGCACCCACCAGGCAGCCTCAAATACTGGCTGTGACGGTAAAATACCAGTCAGGAGGAAAACCTAAGAGTAGGGTGTACAAAAAAATGTACAAAAATAAAATAAACGTAATTTTTTTATTTATTTTTTGAAATGGCCTATTCCATGGGCCTGGGCCTGGGCCTGGGCCTGGAGCTACTGCTCAATCAGCCCCTATGTTAATCCGGCCCTGCATGTTGTGCTGTTGCCTAATCTTGATTTTTATTTGATCTTTAATAAACTGAATGTTTTTTGATTGTTTCCTCTTTTTATGGGAATCCTCTTATTGGCAACTAAAGTGAGTGTGGCGCCCTGTTATCTGATATCTTATTCAGTTTTGTTTTTTTAATTTAACATGTAGTAGTAGTAGTAATGCCACCAGATATGTCTGCAGTAAATATTTTGTAATTTCAAAATTTCCCCCCCCCATAATAGCAAATCCACACAGAGGAATAAACAGATTGCCATGGGAAGAAAAAAATTCAATATGGATCCTAAAAAGGTAAGAATCTTTATAATAAGTATATTTTATTTACCATTTTGTTGTACAGCCTACATTGGTTTTCTTTTCTTTTTTTTCTTTTTTATTATTATTATTGCCATTTATATAGCACTAACAGATTCCATAGTGCTTTACAATATTCTCAGAGGGGGGATTTAACTATAAATAGAACATTTACAAGAAAATTTACCGGAACGATAGATTGAAAAGGACCCTGTTAATTTGTTTTTTTCCCCTTTGCTTTTTGATCGTTAAAGATTAAAAAGCAAAGTTTGAATATAAAAACATACTTCAGACTTTCGCGGATAGAATGTTTGTTTTGCATCTTGGAGACAGTCTCCTGTTAGGTGCTAGACAGAGCTATCTGGATTTTCATTTGTGCCTGTCCAGTCCTGCACTGCAAGAGACTAGAATTTTACGTTTATTCACTTAACTCCATGAGTCCATGTTGACTCATGTCTCTGCCATTATCTCCTTTAGTATACCAATATGAATATGTAACCCTAGAATTGGGCACATTGTAAAATTAAGAAATCCTATTACAGTAGCCAAAGCAGATAGCATTTCGGAGTATTTTTATATAATTTAAAGTGTAGAGATTTAAAATGTAATGGTCTGCTGCTTAAGATGCATACTGCTCAATACTAGATGCATAGCATTTTGGAATTGTGCCCACAAGCTCGGTAACATGTTCTAGGTGCGTAGTATTCTGGTATTGTGCCCATAAGCTTTGTACATGTTCTATGTCTGGAACCAAAGTCCAGGTCTGTGCCAATTGCAAACTTTTGTATAACTGAAGTAATCATCTTCCCTCCCTCCATCTCACTTTATTACCCAATCCTTCACTTGCCATCTTCCATCTCACCTTGTCCAGCCTTTGTCTTTCCTTATTTTTTTATTTTTTATTATTTTTTTTATTTATTTTTTTGCATGTGTAGTTACTTAACATTTTTAAAAAAAATGTATTAAACAAAGCGATTCAATACATATTTGACATGAATGAAGTGAACCTTTTTTTAAATATCCTTCGGTATATTTTAAATCTTCTTACACAAGACCTTGGAAACCCCATGTAAATCATTCCATTCCCGTCCCCGTGAGTCCTCACCTGTAAGATGCATACGCTATAAATCGTTCTGATAATGAGTGTCACAGCTGTATTTATTCTGATTTAGCTATTCTCGTATTTGTATTTTATTTTAATAGGGTATCCAGTTTCTCTTAGAGAATGATTTACTCCAGAACACTGCGGAGGATATTGCACAGTTCCTGTATAAAGGAGAAGGGCTGAATAAAACGGTTATTGGAGATTACCTGGGGGAAAGGTAATTTACATTTTTGGAATCTGCATATAAGGGTCTTCGCCTTGAAGTGCACTGGGCATGAGTAAAGTTCCTTCTTCAGCATTGGTTAGTAAACCATGTCTGAGAAAGCATGTCTTGAAGAAAACCTATAAGGATCAATCTGTTGTAGATTACTGGAAGCCTCAAAGACCAACTTCCTAATGGGTTTATACATGGCTTCCAAGAACTGTCACGTTTCTAGTTTTGATGGTTTAGAGCAGCGGCGACCAAAAGGTTAATTAATCCCCAGATATTGTTGAATTTCTGTTCCCATAGTGCTTTGCCATATTAAAGGCTGGTTAATCTTTATGGTAATTGTAGATCTACAAGAGCCACGAGTTACAGTAAATGTCTGCCACTACAGTGCATTGAACTGTATTATAAGATTTTAATTTATTTTTTAAAATTATTTTCTAATTCTTTATTCACCACTATTGTTTTGCTGCATGTTAACACCAACAGGGTGATTTACTAAAGTGTGAGTTGTTAGCAGTTCAAATAGAAGGTGTGGTGGGTACGTGGTCTGCGACCCATAGAGTTCTCGATCAATGTCTGGTTGCCCGGGGGTGGGGGTTTCTGGAGTATCAATGAAACAGTGCTGGGGGGTTTCCTTTCTCTTTGTGTCTTTCATACTTTTCCCAATACTAGGTCTTGTGCATTTGATTTTTGGGTGCTGATGTGGCCATATGGCATTTATCTAACTTATGACTATCTTGTATAACCAAACTCAGGGACATTTGTACAGCATAGGAAGGAATGCCCCCTCCACCACGGTTTCCAGAAAACCGATCACTTAGACAAATTCATGGGCAGCGTGTGCTCTGTGTTATGCAGTAGTCAAATGCTGAAGGTGGTAAATCAGATGATAAATCCTGCAGCATATGAGTTATTCATACTACAGGGCAGAACATTCTGGAGCTGTCAATCAAATTCTGTGTCCAAGAAAACGTGGTGGTGACCCTAATCGTAGGGATAGATGTATTGTCATTTACATAGGCTGTAATCCCTCTTAGATAGTTAACTTAGTGTGGTAGGGACCACCCACAGTAACGTGAGCTGAAATAGGATCCTATAACCTTTGTTTTACAGTATGTTTTAGTAATGGGTGACCTGCTTCTGAGGGTGATTTCATTATACTTCCATTTATTATCAATCCCCTCTTTAGGTACAGAAACATGTCTGGATAGTAAGAGCTATAAAATCCTCTGCACTGGCACATCTTTACCTAGAGAGAGAATCAAATGCTGCTATTTCTCTTCAAAGAGTCTAGATTAAGCAGAAACAGAGAAAGTACCCCTTATCTAGTTTTCAATTTGACTAATATTTCACGACTAATTAAGTCTATATAAGGAATGCAACATATGAATCCCATTCGACTTCTAGCATTATCACTGCTAGCTGCAGTGCTTTTATATCCACCATGAGATGCATGCAACCGATCCCCCTTCCCCTTCTTTTTTCCAGATGTTGCTGAACTACAACTCCCATGATTCTCATCCTATCTAGTTCATTCATCGAATGGTGGGAGTTGTAGTTCAGCAACATCTGGTGGGCCGGAGTCTGGGGAAGCCTGACATAGAGGAAGCACTATACGCTTAGCGTTAACAGATTTAAAGGAACATCATGATCATTTTGTGTGGATAGGGCCTAGAGACAAAAGTAAAGCCTTTCTAGCAAATTAATTCCATTTGGTGTTGCCTGGCCTCTTGCAATTGGATTGGAATTCCCACCCAGTTCACCACCCATGGGTAATTTTGAAAACCAGGCATTAACCAGGTCTGTTTTTGTTGACACATTGAGTTTAACACTTTAAGTGACATAGTAATCAGGCTGCTGTTCAACCCATTGTCAATGGGGGGTTAACAGCCACTTAGTATATCAATACAATAGGCGTCATGAGAATGGTCTGTGTTGGCGAGAGATTCTAATGAGCGACTGACCTCCAAGTCAGAGTTTACTAAAGTGTCACTCCATACAATCCATAAATGGTGACATTTCAGTTTCCAACACCCACAATATTTTCCTCTCACCCAAGATTTTGCTCTCTATTGTTATAGCGCAGTAGGAATATTAGGGGAAAAACACATTCTCTTGTTTTGCATCTTCTGTTCTGTACAGCATCCCTCACAAGGTCATTGGATCTATGAACTAGTCACAAGCTGGCAGCCTGGTGTAAATGTCCCTCTATTATGGTTTAACCTTTTCGGAATGACTAAGTCTTTTCTGAGATGTGCACATAGACCGAACACTGGTGAAATGTTAAAATCCATTGTGTTCGCACACGTTATGGACTATGGATTTTGGACCTCGCAAAAAGGATTTGCAAGCTCTGTGTAAAATGATGCGTGGGTAGAGTGGATTTAAAAGCATCAAGCTTGCTGTTGCTTGTTTAGTATTCTGCGTATCTGTGTCAGCAGTGCTAAAGTAAATTAATCATTGACTTTTTAAATTTTTTGTTTATATTATACAAGGCATATCTATCATATTATGTGTGCATACTTTGCTAGTTCAGACCACTGAATGTAATGTGATGTCCTCTAGAAACCTGTAATACAGGGCTTGGCATTGTAAGGAACCAGACTATATGTATTATAGATCGAGCAGGATTAACCATTTTATTCTCTTAGCCGGTGTACGGACCACCTAGGACCCTAGGGATAGACTGGAGACATGCATTTTCTTAGGCCCTATTCACCATCTGGGTCAAACATATAACCAGCCCACCCCCCTTTGGGGTCTTAATCCTTCTCTGTCTATAAATATATCAATCCTACTGCCAAGTGTTGATTACTAATTTGTTGGATACAATTTTAATTGGCTTTATTTTTAATAGCCTATAAAGGGATATAGAGTCTCTGATGTTACACATTTGAGTAGTATATAGTCATCACGGTCCTCACTTTGTCAAGCCCCGCTTTAATATCTTCCCTCGCCTCTGATTTGGACAATGCATTTCATATCTCGTCTTCTGTGTGGCCTTATCGGAGGGGAAAGATTAGGTTAGAGAGAGCCAGATGCAGATGTGATGCCCAAATTAAGCAAACTTAATCTGGACCAGTGTTACTGCAATTATTTATAGCACCTTGAACATGTCATTTGTACTTTGTGCAGAGGACAGAAACCATATATAGACAGCAAGGGCCAGCTCAGCTACTCTCAACACATAAGCAAACCAAAGTTTGTGGCTGGTTCAGAGTCATGGGGTTTGCAGATGAACTGACAAGGGAAATAAAGCAAATGATCTCTCTATCATTTCTCTATATGTTGTAGATATGCAGAAACTTGCACTATTTTTAGTATGGCAGGTTATTTATAACTGGGATGTTGATTTTGTTCTCTCTTTATATTTCCTTTTTTTTTTTTAAAGGGATGACTTTAATATTCTCGTCCTTCAAGCATTCGTTGAACTTCATGAGTTTGCAGATTTGAATCTTGTCCAGGCATTGAGGTTGGTACATTTCATTAAAGCACAATAGAATCCTCTGGCTTAGGAAACCTGGGGATCTGCGCAGCGAGATGGATATCTAAAATATTGCTTGGTCCAAGGTGGCTATACCTAATTTTAATTCACTATAAATGTGCACAGTAGGATGTTTCAAATAAATGAGTGTGGATTTAAAGAGGAACAATCCCTTCTAGAATTTACATCACTGAAAATGTGTGTGTGTCTTTAATTTCACATGATGCTCTGTTTTCTTTTAAATTTATATTGAAGATGTAGCAAATGGCATGACAGTCTAATTCACTCCAGGAACAGCCAAGGCATAAATTGCAAATAAGGAGGAGAAATAGAGGTGGAGAAATGGGGAGGGGGGGAGGGAAATAGATTTGGTGTATGTTTTCTTCCTTTTAATTTTTTTTTTTTTTTTTGTTTTGGTTTTTTTAACAAGGACACGTCTTTTTATATATATATATATATATATATATATATATATATAATTTTTTTTTTCAAGGGAGAGATCTAGAGAAAGACCTAAAAAAAACAGCAAAAACTTAAGCGCAAAGATACACACTGATAGGAACAACCATTAGGACAACATTTTAACATCAAGGCCTGAAAAAATATGCCATATTGTACTCGAAATGTTCACTTTTTGCGACACAGACAAAATGGGATAACATGTACACATAGCATGGGACAGAATGGAGACACACAGACAGACATTCATAGCATTCATTGTAAGCTCGTTTGAGCAGGATCTTCTTCACCTTTTGTCTGTTCTATTCCGTATGTAAATTTAAATCACTGTGGAGTGTGTTTGGAGTGTGTTTGTGCTGTATAAATGAAGATGATGGTGACAGTCAGACCGCTCCGCATCAGTTAAAGACAGCCTTAAACCTTGGTAGAGGGGTTTTGTTTTTTTTTGTTTTTTTTTAAATCAAACTTTTACAGAATAATAATATAATATCAGTCACATTTTTCCAATATAACAAGCTTTTTGTGTTTTTACAAATTTCTTTTAATGATATTCAAAATGAGACTTATTTTTCCTTTCTCCTGTCCATATTTGTTAATTCAGAAGAAAGCCAGATATGTTATATCTCTTGTTAACCACACTCTCTTCAAACCCCGTGTTGAGTGCAGTGACTCTGTCTTTGCAGGCAGTTCCTGTGGAGCTTTAGGCTGCCTGGTGAGGCTCAGAAGATTGACCGCATGATGGAGGCTTTTGCGTCACGTTATTGTCTTTGTAATCCTGGTGTTTTTCAGTCTACAGGTTAGTGGACGAATCACGTAGTACTGATATTTTATTTAGAGTCAATGGTGTATATTTCATATGAGAATTAAGACATCCTTTATCATAATGAGGTGCTTACCACAAACTTGCCTCACTGTCTGTGTCAACATGAATGGCCTCTTAAATGGAAGTTCCCAGTTCCAATTTGTGGCGTGATTGAAGAAGTAACCCCCTGACTAACGCTGTCATGACTTACCATAGTTTTGTCTGGGGGTGAAGTTGATTTACAAGTGAATGTTAAATCTTTAAGGTTTTTAACCCCTTAAGGACACATGACATGTGTGACATGTCATGATTCCCTTTTATTCCAGAAGTTTGGTCCTTAAGGGATTAAGCAAAGTATAAATCCACTTTCTCAAATGACCACTTTAAATAGATTTTTATTTTGTATATGAGCCATATCATAGATCCACCACATTTGAAACCATGCTAACTCAACAGTGTATTTGGGGAAAGAATAAAGGAAATTATGTAAAATTATAAACCGTAACCCCTTAAGGACCAAACTTCTGGAATAAAAGGGAATCATGACATGTCACACAGGGGTTAAAAAAAATAAAAATTATACAAAACAGAAAAGGGGACCCAGGAAGAGATTGAATAAACAAAGTATACACTTGTACTTGTTACACACAAGGCTTTACCTTTTCACCAGCATTCAGTCGTGGTGAGGTGGACATAAATCAATGGGGAACAACCTTGACAACAGTGGTTTATAAACTACATTTTCCATGATGTTTAACCAGCCTAAATCCTGCCAGGGTGCTCTTGAATTATCATGTAAATGATAACTGTGACTCTCTTTTTTTTCCAAGCATTGTCACAGAAATCTGGTGTACATTCCCGAGTTGGGAATTATCTAGTTCCCATACAACCATGATCAGCTGTGAAGTAAACGCTGGGTTTTGTGGCTAAATCAGTAGAATAGTGTTTCTCAACATTGCATTTCAGGGCCAATAATCCCATTGACCGCGCTGCTTGAAACCTAACTGTAGCTGATAAAAGTGCACATTTAGAAAACTTCCAATATATGTGTACTTTAACTGCACTATCAAATCTTCATTTCATAGCAGACTGCCATTCACTTAAGCTCATCTGTGTGCTTTCTGGTTTGTAACATCATTTGAACTGTTACCACGTTTGGGAGAATTCATGCACTTCTTTATTTCGGTTGCACATGTCATTTTTGTATTCTTGAACTTCTGCTACTTCTGTTTCCAGTTATTTGTAAAGGGAAGATCTTGTAAATCCATGTGTCTGTGCAGGATCTGTGGGGCCCCAGCTCCGTACACTGCCTAGAGACATTTAAAAGATATCTAGTATTCTTTTTGTGTGTCATCTGAAATCGAATATTTTGGTCAAATGTAATTGTGAGATTTAACCTTGTGTGATATGATGAAACAATTTCCGCAAAGAACACACAAATATGATCGCCTTGTGTTCCTTCGGAGTTCATTAATAGTGTGGTATTATAATTGAAACTATTTATTTGAGGAACAGAGTAAAAAAAATAAATCGAATTCTATTGGAAATTGCTGTAGGTTCAGTTTAGAAATTGTCATAAGATGTGACCAGCATGTGTTTCTTTACTGACCTAAAACTGACCTTCCTTAATTCCAGATACCTGTTATGTCCTGTCTTTTGCCATCATTATGCTTAACACCAGTTTGCACAACCCTAATGTGCGAGATAAGCCGTCGGTAGAGCGCTTTATAACCATGAATCGTGGCATTAATGAAGGAGGAGATCTTCCAGAAGAATTACTTCGGGTGAGTTACTCTTGTCATCACATCATCTTGTTGGATATCCAATTAAGCCAAATGTTGACTCTTGCAGATTTTCTATCCCCAAATCGTGCATTCTCTGGGTGATATAAAACACTTTATTTATGTAATGTACATTATTGATAAGTCTGGTTTTGATTTTGGGCGTATGGTGAGGTTGATTAGTTATAAATGTGTGTTGTACCTTAGCATGGGTCGTCAGAATGGTTCAGATTAAGCTGAACAACTGTTTTAGTTTCCAAAGTATTACCGTTCATAAATGTGCATTTTATAATGACTCTGTAACGAGGACGCCCAATATTGCATGTGCACTCAAGTCACGTGGCACGCCCAACTGTAACTTTTAATGTTACATTAACGGCAATAGGAAAACTCTAGAGTTGGATTTATTACATAACTCTGGTCCCCGAGCAGCTGCTGCTCATTTACAATCCTATCCGTCTCAAATTAAATTAAACTTGCAGGTTGTAGACGGCATACTCTGTTTCCTTTATCGTCTGGTGTTATTGAAATAATGTCATTGGAATGCAGCCGTAGGACTGGCTAATGGCCTCTGAAAATAAATATCCCTAGCTTTTCCTTCTTTATACCCCATGACATGCCCAACTTTTTTATTCTGCAGCAGGATATCATTAGGCTGTAACGAGAGTTCCATTCTTGTGAGGTTAGATATTTCAAAGCTGCAAAACCCTTCTAAATTAAGCTTTCTTGAGGGAATACCATGTGTTTTTTATTTTGCATTGCAATACCTTTTTTCCCCTCTCTTTCTTTGCTTTTTTAAATTATTATTAAAATTCTACTGCTTGCTGGTTCAAGTCTTGTAATCAAGCAGGAACATCTGGGGCAAGGATATTGCAATCTCTGAATGGTCATGCAATCGAATACCTTGATCGAATGAAATCTAACACATCCTTATCATTATTTGGGATACATTACCAGCTTTATGTTGCAAGTTTAACTGTTGGAACAAAATGATATCCAAGAGAATGGGGAAGCCATAATGGCTTGCTCTGTGGCATGGTACCCATTTTGTGCCATCTTAAACTAATTTGGGAAATTACACGTTTACAAATTGTAATGTGCATATCCGTCTGGTCCAAGACAGAACAGCAGTCAGCGTTCAGGCAAGAACACATTACTGGAACAACTTTGGCTTCCAGTGGTTACATAATAAACATAATCTCTGACATCTATTGAATGTTTTTTAGTTTGTGCTATAAGAAATGATTTTTATCAGATTAATTTAACAGGAACTGTCATGTTTGAGATAAAGTTAGACAAAGTTATCAGTTGAGCTGCCAGAATAGTATTCTTAATAGAAAAAAGTGTGTGTGTGTCTGTGTTAGTCCATCAGTCCAGCACTCCACTTTGCTTGAACCCCAGTCTTTTTTTTTTTTTAAATCTTTAATCTAGTCAGGCCACTTTCTTTAGAAACCACTGTGATGTGGCTATTTTGCATGGCAGGATGTGTGATGGATCCAAACACCAGACTAATCAAGCATGTCTAAAAGTTCATCTCAGATTCTCTCACAAAATACATTACTGAATTAAGGCCATTGGCCATCTTCAAGAAGATTGAAGATGGAGGGGGGGTGGGGGTTTAAATGTGGGGCACGTGATGCATGACTTGCATTAATAGTCACCACTTTGGGCATTTCCACACTTTGTATCGTTACAGTCTGAACAAATTCACAATAAAATATATTTTAATGCCAACATACCCAATACTTTGAAGGTGCAGGAAACTTTTTGTGCGGACACAAAAGAAGTAACATGATTACTTGAATAGTCTACTTGTGTGGAATTAAAACATATATGTTCTTGAAAATGCCTATTTCTGGAAAGACCCAGTGCTTGTTGTAGACCAGGGGTGCAGATAAGGTAGATCCCCAGGTTTTGTAGAACTACAATCCTGTTGATGCTTTGCATGCATTTACAATGACAAAGCATCATGGTAGCTGTAGTTTTAAAACATCTGGGGATCTATCTTTTGCAATCCGAATTATGAATCTAAAAACTTGTCCAGGAAGCTATCAAAAAGCTCACCACAATATACACTACGTCCACTTTAATGAAGCATTAATTTGCCAAATAATCCAGATGACGGATTTATTTAACATAATTTACGGACATTTTGTAGAAATGGTACCAGTGAGTATCGATAACGGAGACTGCGAAACGTTACAGCATTTAGGTAGAAAAAGAAAATGTAGCAAGGTAAGGGATCTAAAAGGAATTTATCTCTCCAGCAAGCATGTGTAAATAAGAATAAAAGTGTACCCAAGTTTGGCATAGATACTTAGTGCACATTATAGAAGCTTTCATTTTTTTTTTTTTTTATTACAAGTAGGAAAGGAAATGAAAAAGTAGAGAAAGGTAAACTTAGGGAAGTATCCCATGTTAGGAAAAAATAATCAATAGATTTACCATGTTCAGTTGAATAAGTAATTGCATATACTAGGTACGTGACTATATGTTTAAGGTTTTCAGTAGACTCATGAATGTCCACTGAAATCTAACTGGATTGAGATGCCATCAGGCTAGACTTCTGAAACTACTCTCCTTTGGCAGTGTGCAGTTGGTGTGTTTGCAATCCTGTAGTAAAATTCTTCTGCAGGATACAAATGATTAATAATTATGTTCCATTGGGTTTGACAATGGCAGGAGGGAAACATGACATTTTTAAAGGAGTGTAGAATAATGAGGACCCAAATAGTGTTGAATCTGCAGCCTATGATTCTCTAACCTGACGAAATGTTAGTGTTAAAGAGACCTCATGCAAATATAGAGCAATGGTAAGCTTCTACCATGAGCCTAATACCGGAGAATTCCTTGTGTTGATCTACTTGGGTCCGGTAGGTTTTTCCTTTAGCATTATTTTCTTCTACCTTGGTTCCTTTGTCATGAAACGCTGAGAGCGCTGAGCCTTGACGTTCCATCTGCTGGTGTTTTGCAGGTCCAGATATACTTGGCAAGCTTTTTTTTTTTTTTTTTGTAATCAGAGACTATCTTCAATATGTAAAAGCCCTGGGGAACGGTCTGGCT
The DNA here is from genome assembly GCA_933207985.1 of Pelobates cultripes. Lineage (NCBI taxonomy): Eukaryota > Metazoa > Chordata > Amphibia > Anura > Pelobatidae > Pelobates > Pelobates cultripes. Next base: position 120,232,608 of record OW240918.1, on the reverse strand, counting down.
ATTGTTTCCAGCAATTTGTTTTAAACTTGACATATGACATCAGTGGGAGATTCTAAAGACTGCAGTGCTAGATAACTTGTATGCCAGAAGGGGAATGATTCCCTTTTTTATTTAAATTTTTATTTTCCTCTTCACAGAACTTATATGAAAGTATTAAGAATGAACCCTTTAAAATTCCAGAGGATGATGGGAATGACTTGACACACACATTTTTCAACCCAGACCGAGAAGGCTGGCTCTTAAAATTAGGTAAGTGAAATTTTTTTTTTTTTCTTCTATTTTTCCATTTTTCGCTGTTGAATGCTGCACATGTCTTAAATTGTCTTTCTTTTAATGATCAAAAAGTAGCACGTTCCGTTGTCCTGGCATACATTTTAGTTGATCTGCAAGAAATAAGGATCTAATTAAACCTCTAAAATGGGCCGTGTTTATTTCCTCTCTATAATGTTTTTATGAACACTTGTGTCATTTATTATAACATCAAAATGTTCACATTGTTAAACAGCTTTGGAAGGAATTTATAGGTTTTCGTCTGCATGCTACGGTTCAGGAGAATCACTGTCCAAGGTTTATATAAGCTTATTTTTTCTCCTTTTCTGCAATAATTATTTGGGGATCTATTGTGTTTTTTTTTTTAATTTTTTTTTAACTTTATTGAAACTAGTCATAACCGGAGGTAAAATAAGTGCAAACGTTACATCTCAATAATATCTACTTTGACATATCAGTAGTGCCTGTTTATTTTGCTTATTTTGTTTTGCACATAATACATTGACTTTGTACAGTAATGATGATACAATTATAATATTAAACTGTAAAAAAAAAATCTTATTCCCCTGTGGAGGGGATTCCAAGCTCCCTAGTGCACACTCCCCAAACGTAATCAAATTGATTTGATTGATGACTGTTCTGGAAAATTGAACTACAGTGAATGTCAGGTTTTCAAACACTGGAGGGGGTAGCATATCCCACCCCCTCCCAAACTTATTCTGGTGAAATAAACACGTTTATTTAGAATAGATTTTTCTGGTAGTTCTGCATTTGTTTTTGTAGCTATAACTATTTCTTACATTCATATAACGGAGTCCATCATGAGCAAAGAGCAGCTTAATCATAGAGATGACCTGTCAGGTGCAGGCAGTTTCAATACACTTTTATTTTTTTTTTGCATTTCCCATGATGTTCAGCTGTGTCCCATACAGTAAAGCTGCACAACCTGCGTCAGATGAAGTCCCAGGTAGCAAATAGTTTAACAAAAATCATGAATTAATTCGTTAATAGGAGCGGAAATAAATTTATTTTTATTAATGCAAAGGAGGATTATTGTGGCCACATTATGCATTGCAACCTTTCAGGTTCTCCTATATCAAGGGAGGCATTGTGTACAGCTGTACTTTCATGCCTGCCAACATTTCAAATGGACAAAGAGGGACACTATAATTTTAGGGTTGTGACTTTGGGTGGAGCTGTTTTAGGTGACTCACTTATAACAATTTAAAGGACCACTATAGGCACCCAGACCACTTCAGCTTAATGAGATGGTCTGGGTGCCAGATCCATCTAGGATTAACCCTTTTTTAAATTTTTATAAACATAGCAGTTTCAGAGAAACTGCTATGTTTATAATATGGTTAATCCAGCCTCTAGTGGCTGTCTCTTGACAGCCACTAGAGGCGCTTGCGTGCTTCTCACTGTGAAAATCACAGTGAGAAGATGCCAGCGTCCATAGGAAAGCATTGTAAATGTTTTCCCATGAACTGGCTGAATGCGCGCGCGGCTCCTGCCGTCGCTATGGAGGAGGCGAGCTCCCCGCCCGGCGCTGGAGAAAGGTAAGATTTTAACCCCTTCCGCTCCCCAGAGCCCGGCGGGTGGGGGCACCCTCAGGGCACTATAGTGCCAGGAAAACAAGTGTTTTTCTGGCACTGTAGTGGTCCTTTAAGGAACTAAATTGTAATTTAGAACAAGAACAATGTATCTTATTTACACAGACTGATTTCTAAACACATTTATTGTCGTTTAAAGACACATGTGAGTATTACTGCTGTGGAGCTCTGTTATACACTCACACACCAACAACATGGAGCACCTAGAAAGAGGGACATTTGGATAAAAAAGAGAAATAAAGGCTACAATAGGGACACTTGGGAGGTATGTTCGTTTGCAGCAATGAATGGAAACGTTTCAGGGAGGGGAGGGAGAGACACAGTGGAACTGTTTTAGTGAAATGTAGCCTACTGATGGGTGCTTTGTCTTTTAAAAATAACTATCTGCTAATTGTACCCCAAATATAATGTCTAAAAAGATTTAGCATAACATGCTAATATTTTATGAATGATAAAATTTAATAAATTTGAATAGGAATGGAAGAAAGAAGCAATACATATCACACATTGATAATCATTTTTACATTTCCACCCTTTTTTGTTTTGTTTGGTAAATACATTGCAATATCTGTGCTCCGCAATCATTTTCTTTTAGCCCAACCTTACAAGCCGTGATAAACACTGCACTAAAACATTCAGTCATTTATAAAATTTGCAGTTGCCTAGAATTCATTTAACAATGCTGATCCTGGTATATTTGCTATTTGCCTTCACCCATCACTCTCATATTCATGAACAAATATACCATTTAAGGAGACGTTAGCCCTTTTCTTTTTATATGGTTTTATTCTGCTTTTAAACAGCCGAAAGGGTTACTCCATTGCACACATCATAACCACTACAGCCTGGACCAATCTCCTGGTAATGGGGCAAAATGTTTTGCAAAGATTTACCCTCTTACCTGGTCCCCGCAGGGCAGGGCCTTCTCTGTTGATGAACGCAGGGTATATGCACAGAATCCTCATTAGCTAGCCCTAAACTTTTGTTCTGCGCCAGCTAATGATGCCCTAATTATGCTGCTGGAGGTGGAGTTACAACTCTGACAGAGGTTAAACTCTTACTGAAACTCTGAACATACAGACTCCAGGAACCATGACCACTACAAATCACAGATGTGGTCATGGGGCTTAAAATAACACTTTAAACTACATGTCAAATCAGAAAAACATAAGTTGAAAAAAACATATCCCTAGTTATTTAAGAAACCACATCCTAAATATTTAAAACAAAAAGGAAGACCACAAGAGTCCTAAATAGGAGAGTAATGTAAAGAGGGGAATAGGGGTCCCTACCTTTTAATAATTCTAAAGATACACACAACAGGACAGGTGGGAAGAGGTATAGCAAAAGAGTCCTCCAGACTAGACACAGGGAACAGTTACTAAAAAACTGCCTGCTAAATGTCTAGGATCCTAAGAAGCACGCCCTCTAAATCTTCCCAAAACAGGGACCCTAATTGAAGAAAGGGGTAACTGAAGAAATAGGGGAAGGGAGCAATGAAAAGGGAGATGCCCCAAGGAGTAAATCTTATACAAAAAGCCCCTATAGAAGTCCACTTGCCCTAGTTACCTCGGCACTGTGATAAATCTGTGATAGAGCTTCTTTTTATTTTATTTTTTTATTTTATTTTATTTTATCTTTTTATTTTTATTTTTTTTATTTTCTTTGTTTTGCACTTTTTTGGTAGCACTGATGGATTGATTTAATTTATTTTATCAGTTATTACTTACCTTTGACAGGCAGGGACTGAGTCTTTTTGGTAGGCACTGGTGATTTATCACAGTGCCGAGGTAACTAGGGCAAGTGTGGACTTCTATAGGGGCTTTTTGTATAAGATTTACTCCTTGGGGCATCTCCCTTTTCATTGCTCCCTTCCCCTATTTCTTTAGTTACCCCTTTCTTCAATTAGGGTCCCTGTTTTGGGAAGATTTAGAGGGCGTGCTTCTTAGGATCCTAGACATTTAGCAGGCAGTTTTTTAGTAACTGTTCCCTGTGTCTAGTCTGGAGGACTCTCTTTTGCTGTACCTCTTCCCACCTGTCCTGTTGTGTGTATCTTTAGAATTATTAAAAGGTAGGGACCCCTATTCCCCTCTTTACATTACTCTCCTATTTAGGACTCTTGTGGTCCTCCTTTTTGTTTTAAGTCTTCTTATTGAGGGTTATTCCCTTTCTTGGGAGAGTAATTTCAGGACTCTATAGCACTCATTCATCGGTCGTAGTCACGACCCCTGAATCAGAGCTACTACTCCTTATTTCACATCCTAAATATGCATTTGGAAAAAAGAGAAAATCCACATAACAATGGGCGCCTTAACTGAATTGTTATGCCATGTCCCAATTTGTAATATAAATAAAAAAAACTGAACATCACTTGAAAAGGGTTAAGACGTGTTGGACACTTTTTTTTCAATGTTTAGTCAATGTTGCAATTTCAGGAAAAGGGATTGTTTCCTTTACAAGGACTCTTGGCGCAAAAATACATGCACGATCACAATATGAGCTGATGGAATTAGAGTAGCAGTGACCTATGCTATTAGGTGATATATTTTAAACTACGGAGCTTTGAAAACTGGTTTTACATGCAAAACATCTCTCACAATTTAAAGGGACTGTACTGTTATAACCTACAAATTGTAAATCTCTTCAAGTAGTGAATGAATGTGTGTTCTCTGTATAAAGATCATGAATCTTGCTTCAAGAAAAACGGTCAAATTCTGCAGTGTTTACTTCCTGGTGGCTGCCATTTTAGTTATTGTCGATCAGCAGCAGAGCTTACCTGACTGGAGATCTTGTTGCTTTCCCCAGCAATATGTCTGTGTTATGATGGTAGTTGTTACTGGGCATATCATTTATAGTACATGCTGCAAGCAAAGTGATATTTAACTGGGTAGGTGCTGCTACTGATCAAGGATCCCTTAATGGCACAATCCTAGCACCATAACAGTCGCAGGGTTTCTGGGAGTGCCCTGACCTCTTCCCAAGGAAAGTAGTGAAACTTCTAACTCCACGAGTTGAGGTGACTGGCACCCAACTGATTCCCAGGTATGTTGCTGTTCTCAACCAGTTCAGTTACCTTTTTTGAGAGGGCGCTAGGACACTTTTTTAGCGTCACTGACGCAGGCTGTAGTCACTGACGCAGGCTGTAGTGGTTATGGTGCTTTGATACTTCCTGTAAATGGCAGCATTAAGGGAGAGAACTCTGGGACAAAGTTTTCCTCTAACTGTATTTTCATATCATCACATCAGATATTTGTTTAGCTATAGGAAACTAATATTCAGAATTCTGACACTGTTGTAAATTTAGAAACTTGACAACCCTTTTCATGCACCTCATTCTCAAATTTGTTGACCTGTACCTAATGAGTTTCAAGTCATTAAATACCGATCGTTCACTGGGAATTTGTGCCAGGAGGTTAAAGGGACTTTTCTCAGCACCATAATAATTTTGCATCAACCTTCTTTTTTTTTTTTTCATGAAACCTATGCTGCATTTAACATAATATGAAAGTTTCATTTATCTTTTGTCCCTACAAAGCTTAACCCCTTAAGGACTGGACTGTTTTTGCGATGTTGTACATTTGCGACCAGGCATATTTTTACACTTTTGTGGTGTTTGTGTTTGGCTGTAATTTTCCGCTTTCTCATTTACTGTTCCCATACAAATTATATATTGTTTTTTTCAGGACAAAAGGGGCTTTCTTTACATACCATTATTTATATAATCTCATGTATTTTAATTTAAAAAAAATAAAAAAATATGATGAAAAATTGAAAAAAATACATGTTTTTTGACTTTTACTTGAAAAATCTTTTACTCATCTACAAAAGCGAATGAAAAAAACTGCTAAATAGATTCAAAATTTTGTCCTGAGTTTAAAAATACCTAGTGTTTACGTGCTTTTTTGCTTTTTTTTGCATGTTATAGGGCTATAGGTACAAGTAGGATATTGCGGTTTCAAAACATACATTTTAAAATTTATCAATAGTGACATTGTAACACTATTATCTGTCATAAATCTCTGAATAACACCCCACATGTACATATTTTTTTTAAAGTAGACAACCCAGGGTATTCAATATGGGGTATGTCCAGTCTTTTTTAGTAGCCACTTAGTCGAAAACACTGGCCAAAGTAAGCATTCATATTTGTTTGTGTGTGAAAAAAGTAAAAAAACTAAATTGAACGCTAATTTTGGCCAGTGTTTGTGACCAAGTGGTTACTAAAAAAGACTGGACATACCCCATTTGCAATACCTTGGGTTGTCTTCTTTTGCAAATGGTATGCCATCATGGGGGTAATTCTCATTCCTGGGCTACCATACGCTCTCAAAGGCAACGTAACCAACCTGGCCATTTTCAATGTAAAAATATTTGACCCATATATTTGACCTTGTAACTTTCAAAAATGCTATAAAACCTGTACATGGGGGGTACTGTTTTACTCGGGAGACATCGCTGAACACAAATATTAGTGTTTAAAAACTGGAAAAGTATCACAACAATTATATCATCAGTAAAAGTGCTGTTTGTGTGTGAAAAATGCAAAAAAAGTAACTTTCACTGACAATATCATCACTGTGATATGTTTTACTGTTTTGAATCACTAATATTTGTGTTCAGCGAAGTCTCCCGAGTAAAACAGTACCCCCCATGTACAGGTTTTAGGGTGTCGTAGAACGTTACAGGGTAAAATACAGTGCTAGCAAATTAAATTCTCTGGAATTTCGGCCTGGGTTGGCAGGCAGGTCCCTCAAATTGCAATCAATAAAATTACTGAATTATGTAAAAATATTACATAAATACGCACGTAGAATTTAAATATATATGCATATTTATATATTTGAAGTCTACGTGTATATTTATATAATTATTTATGTAATTTTGTATATGGACGTATGTATATTTCTTATTATTTTTATTTATTTTTATATACATAGATATATATACAAATTCATTCTAAGTGTATTTTGATATAAATATATATATATTAATTTTAAAATACAGTTAGAATAAAATTTCATATAGCTATATAATTTTTTTTAAATTTTTTATTATTATTTAAATTTTTTTATTTAATTTAAATTACTTATTATTTATATTTTATAATAATATATATATACAATATATATAGTTATTATATATATTATATATATACGTGTGTAATTTAATTATAAGTGTATTTTTATATTAATATAAGTACATATTAATATAAAAATACACTTAGTATGACATTATATATATATGATATATAGACATATATTATATAGATATAATATATGTCTATATATCATATATACACATATATAATTATTTATTTATTTTTTATTAACATTAACTTTATTTTTTTAATTGATTTTACACTAGCAGGGAGACTGCCTGTCAGCACAGACAGTCCCCCTGCAGGCAGACACATGGACACCTATTGTGACCATGTGATCGCTGTGTTAAGCGATCACATGGCCACAGGGGTCCTAATCTGCCGTGGGGAGACTGTCTGGGCTGCAGGCAGTCTCCCCACAACCGGAGCCACGCTGATCGCCGCCGGGGGAACGACGGCGATCAGGTAAGTAGCTCTGACCGTTAGGACGGTTCAGGACCGTCATCGGTCCTCAAGGCAAAAATGCCGATGACGGTCCTGAACCGTCCTCGGTCCTTAAGGGGTTAAAGGACCACTATAGTGCCAGTCAAACATACTTGTTTTTCTGGGTCTCTAGGTCCACCCCACCCTCAGGGCCCCCCTCCCGCCGGGCTCTAGGGGGTGGAACGGGTTAAATTTACCTTTTTCCAGTGCCGGTCGAGGGACTCTCCTCCTCCTTCTCGTCATCATTGGCTGAATGCGTATGCGCGGCACAAGCCGCGTGCGCATTCAGCCAGTCCATAGGAAAGCATTCTCAATGCTTTCCCATGGACGCTGGCGTCTTCTCACTGTGAAAATCACAGTGAGCAGCGCGGAAGTGCCTCTAGCGGCTGTCAGTGAGACAGCCACTAGAGGCTGGATTAACCCATAGGTAAACATAGCAATTTTTCTGAAACTGCTATGTTTATAGAAGAAAGGGTTAATCCTAGCTGGACCTGGCACCCAGACCACTTCATTAAGCTGAAGTGGTCTGGGTGCCTATAGTGGTCCTTTAATTTAATTTAATGCCAGTGTTGAGTAGTGCGCACTGGGCTCGCTGTTAAAATTTGTGAGTAATTTCACTTTGTCATTATCTGCCCAATTTGTGTAGCAGCAGAGGGGGCAGACTTGGTGCTGGAAGAGCTCAGAGCCCCATTGACTTAAAATTTAGAGTTGCTTGTAAAATGCTCTGAGATTTTTAATGTTTTTCTTTTTCTTTTCTTCAGTTATGTGTTGGTGACTTTCCTCTGTCTTACCCCAATAAACACTTTTTACATATGGGGGTGCAATATGCAGCAGAGGAGTTGTAAACCGTTTTTATTATATTATGTGTGCATCTTTTCAAATTGCTTTGCTTGCAAACTTTAATAATTTTCAGTTATGGTCCACACAGAGAATCCTGGGACATTTAGGGTTTGGTATTGGTCCCAGGCTGTGCCAAAACCGCTATACATCTTGTGCATCTTCTAAATGAAATGCTTGATTGGAGAAAAAAAAAGAAAAAATTGTGTTTTTTTTTTTAAAAGTTGCTTTTCTTTTCCTGATGTGACCATTCCTCTTTCTAATATTGTTGTTTCAGAGTATATTTTTGGAATAAATATGACCTAATGTGAGTGTGATCACTGTTCTCACATTGTGAACTCTGTAAGAACAAACCACAAAAGACTTGCTGAAAGCTAGAACAGGGAGAGCAGAAATACACAAAAAGACTGATTTTATAATGTCATGTGAGCGCATCTGCCCCCCCTTGCAGTACCCACGTACACCATACCACATTCTCATTGTGTGCTCTGCCTGTGCCACTAACCACATTTAACCTTTATTATTCTATTTGATTGTTCCAAAATTGGATGAGTAATATTTCCACTTGAGATGTTCTATCACGCTACTGGTCTATTCTTGCAGTGGATGATGGGAAGGATGTTGTATGTAGAGGAAATTAGCCTCTTACTCCTTCAGGCAGTATAATAATTGTACTGTTTGTACTCCATCAGTGTGTGTTATAACCAGCTGATGGACAGATGGTATTTTATTAGGGTAAACCCTAGTTAGAACCATCCCATACACTAGAACTGATGGTTAAATATATAAAACACGTTATTGCTACCAAGTTAAATGGTTATTCCAAATGAATAAACAGTGTTTGAATAAAACTATTCGATTAGAGTAACCCTGCTGGCACACCCTCCCCACCTTTACCAAAAAAAAAGTAACATAATAAAGAAATAATACTGAATCAATTAAAGCTTGTTTAACACGTTTGCATTACCTGTCATTACTCATTACCGTAACGAGCATTCATTTGCCGTCTGCTTGTATTTAATTTTACATTTTTCATAACGGTCACATAAATGAAGAGAATAGTGAGGTACCATTGCGTAGTTTTGGATTTTACAAAACTCTGCATGTAAACTGAAATTTTATTATTTACTCCTCCTATTGTAAGATCACTTTTTGCTTATATCAAATCTGGTATAAATAAACTACATTTTTGCGGTGGAAACAGTCAGCTGACAAGCGGTAACCTTGGAAATAACTCAAAGTAACCCAGTTTGTTTGAAGAAAAAAAAAAACAACCCAAAAACAAAACTTAATTCAACAAACCTAACACTGAACGGATGACCTAAGTATCTAAAATCTATGATCATATTTGTTTTACACAACTTTTAGTGGTGTAGAGTTCTCGCACCGTTCCTAACGATATATATTTAGGTCAGTCACTGTTTCTAACATGTATGTAGGGTCAAACATGTTACAAAGCTTGATACAGTTCTGTGTGTCAGACAGTAAGATGGCTGGTGTGTAGGAATATCTAGGAGTTAATGGGGAAAGTATCGAAAATTGAGCAAGGGCTATCATCTGAGTGTCTAACTGCCCTGCATTTATCTCAGGCATGTAGAAAGTTGAAACCAAAAGGAAAAACAAATTGCCTGCGCTCTTCCCAAATCCCTAGGCACATTTAACACATTTAAACTAATGGAGGTTATTTAGTTTGTCCAATGGCCATGAGAGAGTTTAGCCCACCTGCCACGTCAAGGCAAACCTCTCATGTAGAAAGTTGACTTTGCCAAATATAGGGCAAGCAACTATTGAGAAGTAAATTGATCCTCTTTTAAAAATAAGAACCGTTTAACTTTGCAGTTAGGTGGGTTTTTTTGTTTTGTTTGTTTTTTAAAGAAGATTTGTTTAATAAACTTTTAATTGGGTTTATTTCATAAACTGAATTGCAAAATTGGTATAAATTAGCCAAGCTGTGATTGCAGTTTTCCTGGAGAATTTTGTCATATCTGTTCAGCCTACATTTTACAAATTGAAGAATATATTCACTAAAGAGTGATTTGCAGGGTATGAAAAACTAGTCTTGGTGTCCCGATAAACCGTTTCACTACTTCATTTAACAGTATGGATCTTATCTAAACTTGGTTCACAAGATGCTTTTGGTTGAATAAAAATGGCTGCCAGATGTGTGACTGTGTGGAACACGCAAGAATATTCTACATTCTCATTTTACCCGATTTCTCTCTTTAAAAAAAATTAAAAATACAACGCTGTGTTTTACTATTATCTTATAGCGGTTTCATTTATAAAATATGGTTTTCTGCTTAAGAAATAATGCTTTAATCTACAGTGATTTTCTATTTTTTTTGTTTGGTATGTCTTTAATTTTTCCATATTATCTGTGAGTTTGTATTGGTTTGGCTATGAGTTTATTTTATTTTTTTATTATTATTTTAAAAAGTGGTTTAAATGTGCCCTTCTTGTTTTCCTTATGGCCTATGACCTTTCACCTTTCTGTTCTGTGACTGGCTGTCTCTGCTTATTCTGCATTAGGAGGTACGTACACAAATGCTTCCAGCCATGCACTTTTTTTTTCCTTTTTAGTTATATTTTTGTCATTCGCATTTTTTTTTTGCCATAGTATATATATATTTTTTTTTTTTTGCAAATTATATATATTTTACAAAAATCATGGATTTGAGCTTTTTTTCCCATAATCTCCATTTTGCATTTATTTAGATTTTTATTCATTTTTTTTTTTGGTTGAAAAATCATTTTGATTCTTCTGCCAAATACTGATTCTCTAATGCGCTGTTAACAAATAGTTAACAACCGTAGCTCTTTACCAGTCCCCATTTATAATAGTGCATTGGAAATGACGTCCTTTCTAATGCCAAATGGCTGTGTATGACCACTTAACATACTGAGTCAGCTAAATTAGTCCAGTGTTTCAAAAACTCCCAGTGTATCTGAAAATAAATACTCTGAATTCCCCATGGGAGGGAAAGAGCCAAATTATGTGATGGAGAGTGTATTCAACGCACTATTTAAAAGTCTGGTAAATACATTACAAAACGGATCTTGCTTTCTAACCTATGCTTTCATGATGCAAGCTAACATATAACCCAATCATTTAACGTAGTCCATGCAATATGATCATTACTTATTAATATGAAGACATTTATGCTGATGCCCACGATTTAGTGTGTCTAAATGTCCATGCAATTAATGTATGGTTTTATGTATGTGATTTTAGCTTAGAAACAGAAAATTATTAGTGGTCACTAGGAGTAAGAGGGCCATGGTTAAGAACCAAAGATGTATTTTTCAGACCCGAGGTATACATTTCTACATAATGGGAGGGAGGTTGTTGTTGTTTTTTTGTTTGTTTTTGTTTGTTTTTTTAAATACTCAAAATATCACAAAACTGTAACAAGTTGGGTACCAGTAGAGCTGGGTGACTTTTTCTTAGAATTTGTAAAAGACGAATATTAATGCAAAGCTCAAATAACCTTATGTCTAAATTGCATTAGATACAAAATGAACTAAACTATTCTTTCTTTGTATTTTACGTGTTTGGAACATACAAAGGAATCCCACATAGACTGATAGCATTGCAGTAAAACAGGAGATCATGCTAGCAAAGGAGCCTAATTTCAAGGTCAAAATCTTTTGAGGGCCAAAGGCAAATTCAATATATTCTAACTATTCTACTCTTGGATAAATTCAACCTGTTTCTAGGAAAACACTGTTAAATGGTGATCTTTGGGTTCCTAGAACACGAGCGAGAAAATCTGCATCTGCTGTGCCTGACTTGTTTTGGACCTTGTAATGGATATTGACCATCAGTAACTTTTTGATTTGTAATAAGAGTAAACATTCACCCACCTTGATAACAGTATGCATTGGAGCCATTCAACATTATTAGATTTGTATCAATATATTATCTGTTCTCCCAGTATGGGCTCTTGACAAGATAAATGCTTACTGTTTAGTACCAGACAGGGTGATCATCCCTGGATCTAATGGGATTTTGACACTCGAGTTTCGGGAGCTTATAGAGAATGATGTAATAGATTCAGTGAATGCCAGTTTTGTGGGTGAAAATACTTTATTTTAAGGATTCCAGATGAGAATGGTCAGACTTGTTCAAGCTCACAGACCATGGATTATGGATAAAACCATTCCAACAACCATGCTCCGAAAGGTACCTGAAGGTGCAGTGGGCATGTTCTTAACAAAACTGGAAGATTGGAAAATTGGTAGTGACTTCGATTAACTCCAGTGATTCACAGACCCCAGATCTCCGTTCTGTATACAACTAAGAATGGGATCTTCATGGCACAAATGCATGGCCAGTATATCTGCAGGAACTATTATGCTATTTAGGCAGCATGTGGACTACACATCCTAATATTTTTTTCCATACATGAAGCGACCGTACTGATCATTGGGTAGCTTCCCATCCTCCAGAGTTGGAATAGATAGGATAAAATCAAACCGATGAACTCCAACCTTGCTCAGCCTATTCACTTGCTATAGGTGCGTTTGGACATGGGTGTCCACACCAACTGTTCTGTTTCCACTGCCACTGCTTCCTGGTTAGCTAAATCAGTTTAATTGCCTACTAGGTGTTCCCCGATTTAATCCAGGACTTACTGCTTAGCTGCTACATAACTGCTCCTCACCTCTGGCCGACGGGTATTGGTTGCAAATTTATGAATTGGCGACTAGGCAAATACCATTGTAGTGCCTTGTAGTGCACTCTGCATGGGCACATAGTCCACGAGTTGACCTGCACTGTGAGACTGATTATAATTTAAGAGCAAGGAGGACTGTTACAATGTTATAAGAAAATAATTCTACTCCTTCCTGATTACTGCACCAGTTCTAAAAGATTTAACAGGAGCTGGTGTTTAGGTAGAAATTGGGTATATGAGTGAAATACTATATTGGAAGAAAAATGTACTGCAGTGTATGTAGATATTTTTTTGCTTCGATGTTCTGAATCATGAATTTCTGTTAATTTGTAACCTCCAAAATCCTTGCTTTAGTCCGTTGGCTACAAAGAAAACTCCTGAAGTTCTTGAAGCATCATGTGTAGGACAAATGATTCAGGAGCTGACACGTGCTTGCTTTCTTTTTATAATTTAAATTAATTACTCAGCAGCAGAGCAGAGAGTACTTCCTGAACATTTCGAACCGTTATAGACCTTTGGAGACTCTGCTCCCCACAGGTTAAGGATTATGATTCCACAGGGACCATAAGCACCCCCAACCCTTTTTTAGTCTTTATATAGGGATGGTGATTGGAGGCCATATTTGCCCAAGTATCTTCATGGTGCCTTACAATTAATCCAGTTGTGCTTTCCAAAAGTGGTTATTCTATAAGAATTTGTTATGGTTCTTCTTTTCAAAAGGTCGAGTATTTGGTAATGAACTAACTGTGGCTAATTGTGCATTGGCAAGTTATTATTTAAGAAAAAATTTGGCCCACGTAACTAAATGGTGTCTTCTAAACCCATATTGCAGATAGTTCTTCTTTTAATCCATATTTACTGATTTTAGTAGTACTGACTTCTAGTAGTAGGAATGCTTTGGGGTACCTGCAGTGTCTCTGGCTTGGATTTCTAGAATACAATCTGATACACTACGTTTTCTGGAATACAAAGCTGATTTGCTTAGAGGAAAACTCACTCTCTTAAACTGTGCTCTTTTCTGCTCATAAACCCCAAATCTTGCATAAATGTGTTTCTTTCAATATTTTATTCTGAAAATAGACTTTTATTAAAAATAAAAAATAAAATGTTACTTCTGTGAATTTGGATTTTCAGCCGTTTGAGCATGACCGCATCAAAAAAACTGAACTGGACTACATCATGCTTATGTTTTCATATTGGGAGTTTTACAGGTGGTAAAAAGACTGGGTCGTGCAGTAGGGGACATAGGGAGAATGATGGCGACTGGGTGAGCTCTTCCAAACAGGGACTGTGTTGATCTGGCAACATATTTGGGTGATTTATAAATAGAACATTTGTGTGGCACTGCTGTGAAATTGGTGCAGTCACCATGAAAACCAATGGCACGTTCCTCTTTTTATAAAATTGGTTGATCTCAATGTTCTGTTTTCGCATAAGAAGTGTACGTAGTATGATTATACTACTGATGGCTAATAGTTGGCACTGCAGCTGTTGTTGACTGGATGCTTAGAATCTTGGGAAACATAGTCCACAGCCGCTGCATTATCAAAAAAATAATGAAAATCACTTGATCTAAAGAAATCAACAGTCCTTTCTGTTCATTGTTGGTTTTGTTTTTTTGACAATCCACTTTGTATTTTTAAAACAAACAAACAAAACCATTAGATCTGTTACTGTTTTAAATTACCACCCCCTTTTTTTTATTTTTTTTTATTTAAGCCCTGAGGACAGTGAATGTAAATAAAGCAATTACTGCTATCTACCATCTCATGATTTCTCTATTAAAACCACTGAAACCAGTGCATTTCACAGAGAAGCCGTGAATGCACCCAGATTACTGTCCATGCTGACACTGGGCATAAAATGGAATCCGTAATTGAATCTTTTTAGTCCGAAGCCCTTTATGAATGACAGCCAGTACTAGATGTGAAAACGGCAAAATGTAAACGGTGCAATTTCTCAGTAACGTTGTTTAATCACCAAAGTGATTTGGGTGCTTAGACTGCCCCATTAATACAATATTTAGAATGGATCCAAATCTCCAGGCACAGCTATAAGGATTTGGTTAAAAAGACTGCACTGTAACAAAGTGGTGTTCAATCTCTTCTACCTTCTCAGCATTTATAGTATTTAAAAATTATATATTTTTTTTCCCCCTGTTTTGTAGCTAGGAAATAGTTAAGTCTGACCTTCCATAAAAACAAATCCAAGCGGAAACATCTGTCAGCAGAGTCCCTAATGGATAAAAGATTATACTGCTCCAGAGCCCACCTCTTTCACTGTTCTGCCAGGTCTGTCTAGCACAAACAAGGCTTAAGGAGACTGTTTTAACCATTAGCTTTATATACGTCGCTTTGACAGAATCCACAACTTTTAAATATGTGACGTTTCAAAGAAAAAGGACACATTTACACTGTTTCTCTATTTTGTATTGTTTATTTAAAAGATAAAAAAAAAAAAAAAAAGTTTATCCAGAAAATCTGTTGTGGACAAGGCACTCACCTGGCAATATATACAAATTGTATGTTACCATATTATTATTTTTTTTTAATTCTTTATTTTTGGTTAGTAGGTGAGTTACAATGTACTTTTTTAGAAGCAAATATGCATTGCGTATAGCAGAAAGGGCAGAAAAGTAAGTACAAACATTGTCAGTTTCACATTGATATGCCACCTTGTCCCTGTGAAAAATTACTTGCGTACTGACGACTTCATATTATCTCAATTTGTATACTTCTTCACCTTCAACAATTAACATTTAACAATTAACAATCCACTGTTTCCAGGAGAATTATTGTGGATGCATACGGTGTCTAGTGGTCTACTTCCGTTTGGTAGACTTGTACCTTTTCATGGTGGCTTACTCCCCCTGGAGAGTTTAGGAACAGAGAGGTAGTGAGGAGAGAAAAGAGAGAGAGAGAGGAAAAAGTCTTTCTCGTGGTTGGGTCGGAGTAAAGCGGAGTTTGCTGGTTCTCATGCTCTTTTTTGTCCTATCAGCTTGCCGGTCTCTTGGAGGTTTGTTAGCCTGGCGGGTGCCATCCCAGGTACCATGATTCCCTGGCCATTGGGTGGGGAGTAGGATGTGCGTTAGTCATGTGAGTGTGTGTATAATGTCTCTATTTCCTTCCCTTCTCCTAGTCTCCCCAGTCCCCAGCCGTCCAGAGTTCCCATACTTTTTTGTGTGCCTTTAGTGTGCCCCTGATTTGGGCTGTTAGTCGGTCCATTACGTGGGCGTCTTTTATCTTATTTATGACTGTGTTAATCTGGGGAATATCCGGCTTGAGCCAGCTCTGTGCCATTGTTTGTCTAGCTGCTAGGGTGATTTTGTTTAACAATTTTTGTTCCGTTCTCGGCCAGTTATCTATTGGTCTGGATAGAAGGAACACCCACGGGTCTATGTTGATCTGTCTTTGTTACACCCTCTCTAGCAAGCTCCGCACCCCCACCCAGAAGGTTTTTGCTTCGTGGCAGTCCCACCACATGTGCTTATAGGTCCCCTTATGCCCGCACATCCCCGAATAGCCCTGATCTGAGTGCTTAACATACCCAAAAAGCACTCAGATCAGTTCTGTAGTTTGTAGTTGCCATCGAGGGAAAGTTTTGACCGGCCAGCCACGCGGTGTAAGCCGAAAATAGTTCCAGAGGAATCATGGTAAGGGCCGGTCTCAGTTCGAGAGATTTTGTATGAAAAACACATACAACATACGAAGGATTTCAAGTGTCGAATGCCCCTCCCCCCCCCCCAAATCGGTAGTACGTATCTCACAAACGCTGTTTGTATGGGTGGTTGGGAACTTGAACGTGTAGCAGTTCCATCTTCACCAGTGTTCGCGGAAGTGCCTGGCCGCAATAAGTTCCAGGCACTCTATGACCAAGTACCACTGCCTGCGTTCTGGAGTCAAAATGACCACCATCCATTCTGTTGACCACATGTGTTCGGTGCGTTTGGCCATCCAGGGGAGCATTCTATTGTTTCCATTGTGGTTTTTGTACTGGATACTTTGTATTCCATATTCTAATGAGGTGTTGGGGTGGTCCTCGTTCGGGAACCAAACCAGGTGGGTTCGAACAAATAAACGAACAAAAAGGAAATGAAATGTGCTGAACCAAGTGATGGGGTATTGCTTCACAGACCTAATTAAAATTGATGCAACAAACAAACCTATATAGTGCCAGGAAAACTAGTTTGTTCTTTTAAATTTCTTTTAAATACCTTTTAAAATGGTATTTCCTTAGTTGACAGCCTACATATTGACTATTTCAGTTCTGTACCAAACCAGAAACTTTTATGCTGTGCACCACGGACACCACTACCTCACATGACTTGGCACACTTGTTGCTATAGATTTAATGAAAGTCAGGCTGAAAACTCTATCTTCCAATGAAATAATATAAATTTGGATTATGTCATTGGCATCATCAGGTTATGGTTGGGGCTAAGGTAGGGCTGTCCTTAGTTTTGTCTGCATGATGTGTGCAGCAAAATATTTTTTTCTTAAACTGATATATTTTTAGACCTGCCCAATCTCATCCTGTGAGTGTTGGTAATAGATTGGGTTTTGTTTTTGAAATCTGAATGCCATTTTCCCCCTCAGTGAATAGTGGCATCAAGCGACCAGCTATTCATTAAGGAGAGAGATTGTCGAGTGTCCTTTAGTGCCTTTGTGTTGTGTTGCTTGAAGGACAATTGCCTGTTAACAAATAAGCCCTGCTTTCTGTGATTGCCTTCTGTTCTTCAGGGACAATATAAAACCAAGGGGATCTGCTGATTGACAATCAATATTCTCAAGTAATCCTGAGGAATTGGAATTATCAGAAAGTGTGCTCACATTCAGATCAACATATTCTGTATTGAACTGTATTCCTCAAAGGATATTCAAAACAACTTAATGACAGCAGTTTTGGTGTATAAATCGCGCCCCTGCAGTCTTATTTGTCTGCTGTATTTGAGTTAAATCCTTTTGTTTATGCAGACATTGTGGTTTCATTTTACAGCGCAATGTGTTTACTTTAGAAGGTCTTATCTCTTGCTCTGTTAATTGGACTTTAACCACCTACAGAAGGCTGCTGCAGACAATTAAGAGCATGATTTGAGAAATTCTGAACACTTGGCAATAAGCGAAGCTAATAAATGTAGACTTATTTTAGAAAGTGTGTATGGAGACTGAAGCGGAAGTTACTTTTGTAGTCTTTTAATTGCTTTTCCAAAAATTGTACTGTCAGTTTTCTGATAAGATAATTAAACAAGTATATTGGCTGTAAAATGTATTAGTACTTTTATTTTTTGTTTTAGCAATGTACCTGAGTACTAATTGCTGGGAGGCATATTTTAACTTTTTAAATCCTTACCAGTAGCTCCGAATATTATCCACATCAATTTGGCTAATTCATTAAATACAGTTAATGGACAACATTCTATAACTGGAGCTATTTTCAAGAACATCCCGCTGCTACACTTTTAGTGCAGTTTTCTTCATAATAACTTAGAATGTTTTAAAATTTGGTTGCCTGCCCTTTGGTAAAATGGCTAACTGCTAATTTGACTTTTCAAAGGTGATTGCCTTGGATTGTGATATTTTTATTTTTTAAATATTCATTGTAAGTTTTATTATTGACCTTGTGACAAGTGCAATAATTGTTATTGGCACAGGTGCCATTCTTGCCCTCTTCATCATGACCAACCCATTTGGCTGCGCACTTGGGGGAAGCAAGTTAATGTCTATAAAGTAAAGTAATTCTTTAGGTTTTTTTTTTTAATGGAAAATGTCCGGTATCTTTCATGTACAGAGAGATCATGGCTGGCTGGGGAGCAGGAAAAGTAAAAGTTTTTAACACCAATAGATCTTTTACGGCTTAGTGTTTCTTTAAATACTCCGCACACGCAGTAGTGAAACCAATCTACCTACCTGGTCGCTGTCAGGGTAAACATGTGGCTAATTGTGCAGGGGAGACTGATTTTAATGTGTGCACAGGCTAGGTTGGTGCTCGCTGAAGACTTGTAGATGGGGGTTTTAACGGTGACTCATAGGTGAAGAATATAATGCAATTTCTGGTTTCATGTAATACCTTCTTAACATCATTATTTGTAATGACATTACCTTCTAACTAGATTAGGCTGTGGGTAATGGATGCAGCATACAATAACAAAAACGCCCTTCAAATACCAGAATAACCTGGTAAAAACACAATTTCTTGGGCAGAAAAAATAAAAACAAATTGCAGATTTTTAAGAAGCAATTGTTTTTTTTTATCCTTAGCCTTTCTGACATCAAGGAGCATGAGTTCCCATAGCTTTAAACACCCATGCTTAAAAATTCACCCTTTGGCTCTGCATTTCCATTGGCTGATTATTTTTGGCGTCATCTTCACTGTTGTGTCCAGACATTTGTTTTTATTTTATTTATTTTTTTAATAGTTTTGTTTTTGCAGTTGTCCTCGATTAGCATTGCCTCCTTCCCAAGTCTCTTTTAATTCGATTTGTCCACCAAAGTGATCTCCTCTGACTAGAGAGGGGCCTCTAATATATCATGAATAAAAAAAAACAAAAAACCTCTCTAACTATTTCAAAGAATCCTCGACCTCAAATAATATGGAAATATTTGATAAAAACAAAAATATATAGACAACACGATTTTCTAGACTTAATCTTAGTATGCTAATTATGACATTGTGTCTGAATGACATTTCATTTAAGATTGCTTTTTAAAAAAAATTTATGCGCTATTAAATGATGCAAGAACTTGCAGTGTTAAAGAAATGTTAGCATCCGGCGCTTTCAGTTAAATTTATAGCACGGCCACGTTTTCCAAATAACAAATGCTTATATCTAACTTTAAATATTTTGTGTGTGTGTGTGTAGATCTCATTTAATTGAAAGCACCCGATATCCTTTCTTTAACATAGCAAGTTCTTGCGTCATGTAATAGTGCAGAACTATAAAAGATATATTCTATCTCTCTCGATCTATCAAATCTCACGTCAGTAATTCCCTGACGTCGAAGTGTTCTGGTCTGGGATTGGTTAATTTTTTTTTTAATGTACCTGAAAAGATTAATTTCACACGTTACTATGTATATTTTGACGGCCTGATAAAATCGGGATTCAGCAAATTGTTTTGCAGATCTAATGTACGGTCTGCTCCAAAGGAATTTTCGCGGCCCAGAAATTCAAAGTTTAAATGCAGAAGTGCGTGTTTGAAGGGCATTATGGGAATGAGCCATTGAAGGGATTTCTAATGAGCCGATGCTTTGTTTCTTTAGGAGGAAGAGTTAAAACGTGGAAACGAAGGTGGTTTATCTTGACAGATAACTGTCTGTATTACTTTGAATACACAACAGTAAGTACCTTGTACCCTTTAACAATTAATACACACAACCGTCCCTGTCCTACCATTGGCACAACACAATTCCAATAACTGTGTTTTTCCCATGTGTGCATTATTAATATAATTTAATTCTCGCAAGGAAACTTCCATATCTGTGTGTAAAGGCTTTTTTTTTTGTAATTATCATTTTTAAAAGTTGCCAGATGAGAAGGCAATTTCTGCATTATGCTTTCTCTCCTAGTCCTCTGTCTCCCTCTGCTGGTAGAAAATACATTTTATTTTTCTTCTTGGACCCTAGCTGCTAGCAGAGGTACATGGCCTGTTGCAATTATTACTGATGTGAACGGTACAAAGTCTTATTTCCTGCATGTCTGTTTTAACAGGATAAAGAGCCAAGAGGAATAATTCCTTTGGAAAATCTGAGTATTCGAGAAGTTGAAGATCCTCGAAAACCTGTAAGAAACATTTCCACATTTAATTTTTTTTTTTTTTTTTTTATTTAAACATACTCTAGATACGTGGTGTTTGTGTTTATTTCAGTATCTGGACGTTTTAACATAATTTTGGAACGTAGCCACAAATATCTATTATTGTGGTTGCGAAACAGCTTGTTGGATGGTCACTATTTAAATACTGTGCATTTTGACATATTAGCGCTTTGATCTTGTGTTTATTTTTTCTCTAAACACAGAATTGCTTTGAGCTGTTCAATCCAAGTCACAAAGGACAAGTCATCAAAGCCTGTAAAACCGAAGCTGATGGCCGTGTGGTCGAGGGTAACCATGTTGTGTACAGAATATCTGCACCAACCCCTGAAGAAAAGGAGGAATGGATCAAATCCATTAAGTGAGTGATATTGTTTGGAATCTAGTCGGACTCCTGGCCACAATACTCAAGGCATGGACCATAAGGGACACTAGTGTGACACATTGACTAGAATCACGCAGGGGTTTTCTCTCTAAATGCTGCGTTGAAATTAAAACTGAATTGCAATATTTAGGCTAAATTAACCACAGGGCGAATTTAGTAACGCATTTTTCCAAATACCTTTATTTTTGTTTATTTTTTACTACATTTTGCAATTTGGTTTTCAACTCAACACAAATCTGAGTTAGTTGAATAAAGTTCCCTATTTAACCCCTTAAGGACCAAACTTCTGGAATAAAAGGGAATCATGACATGTCACACATGTCATGTGTCCTTAATGGGTTAAAGGAACACTCCAAGCACTATAACCACTGCAGCTTGCTGTAGTGATTATGGTGCCAGAAGTGCCCTGCCGTCCCTACATTGTAAGTAGTCAAACCATTTTAGAACAGATTGACTTCTTCCCATTGCTACCCACCTTCACTACTAATGATGCAGAGCTGGAAGCACTTATGTAGCAGCTTCTATTTGCTCTCTTGTGCAAAGCGCACATTGGCTGAGAACATCAGCTTATCAATCTCGGCCAGTAAGCTAAAATGGTTTAACTACTGACCATGGGAGGCATGAGGACCGTCCTGGTACCATAACAAACTACGAGGAGCTGTGTAGAGATCACACCCGTATCTGAAACATTGTGGGAGATTTATTTGTGAAATGATATTCTTATCCACCCTTTCAGTACAAGACAAAAACATACTTACTTCTGCATAGCCTGTTGTTGTCTCTACTGGATTATTTGGTTTTGGTATGATTTATTTATTTATTTTACATTTCTCCAAAAGCGTTACCAGGGGTTGTAAAAAATATTATTTTTATTTTTTTTTTCAAGTCAGTTTTTTCGATTTTGGTTCTTTTAGTCTAAATTTTGAATTTCAGTTTCAAGTCCTGACAATTTACACATTGATGACTACCTAAATAAATTTTCATTTATCCTGTAAAATGGGCTGTGATGAGGTGCAAACCTTAGCTCAAAGTAGCTGAGTTTGAGAAAACCCCAAAACTTACTGTGACGCGCTCTCCAAGTGATCGTAAAGGTTTATTGTCCCAGCAAATTCTGTTTAATAAGAATTTCCCCTTCTTTATTTTGTAGAGCAAGCATCAGCAAGGATCCTTTCTACGATATGCTGGCAACAAGAAAGAGAAGAATTGCAAATAAAAAATGAGCATTGTCTATCTCAACATCCCCCCTAGTTCATGGGCCTCTTAATAACCAGGATGTTTCATGACCTTTACCGAGAAGAAATACACCAGATCTTATTAATGGTATTTTTACGGACTTTGAGAAGCTAGCACTGTTAGGAAATCATTGGGCTGTTTTTAGCATTTTGTGTTTATAATTTTTATTTTTTTTACTTTGATACTATGTTTAAGTCCACACTTCTCAGTCATGTGTAAAGCGGAATGATAACTACCCCAATGTAAATAATTAACGTTCCATTCATTTGGAATGAGATTTGCCTCCAAAACACATTAACACCTTTATTCCAAATGAATAGAATGTCTGCTTTATGTTATATAAATCCTGTTTAAGTATTTGCAAATGTATATTTCCTAGAGTGGCAGCTAAATAGACGGTACTATATAAATATATTAGTTTATATACATCTATATTCTATCTGATGGGTTGCAAGTTTAATATTGCATGGTGCCCGTTTTCTACAGTAATCCTGTAAATATTACAGACCTATTTTGCTGTGAGCAGGTCACACGGAGCTTCTGTCAGTACATCATCTGAGTTCTGCTCCTTGATTCTGCCAAGACAAATCTTAACCACTTAATTGTCAAGGGCAGAAAATATCCATTGTAACAAACCAGCCTTTAATGTTCCTGTATCGAAATGGAATGTCCAACACATTCAATACTGTATAGATCTGCAATTCTAAACAAGTAGGACACTCCATCCTGGCGTCCTGTCTTCTGGGACCAGAGTCTGCTGATGATGTGAAATACCATTGGTCCTTAAGGGGGGGGATAAAGCCATGTTCAGGGTTCTAGCGCTGTCTACAAGGAGAAAAGCTGTTTCTGAATGTAGTTTCAGAAGAAAAACCTTTTCTTCTATGGAATCTATAAGCTAAATGTACCTGTCTTGCACTGCTCGGCGTTGTCATAGTACATAAAATATACTCCTTGCTGCAGGAATTGGTCTGTGCTGATAAAGTGCTAATCAATGTATTTTATCACTATTGGTGGAAAAATGTGCATTTTTTTTTTTTTTATAGCAGCACTGTACAAATACATATTCTTTTTCTGTCTTTATCAGGAAATAGGACAAATGCAGTCTAGTACTGCCGCAAGATGTTTACTGTATGTTACTGTAAAATTATAAACAATTTTGCCTTAACGTAACTGCCCCTATAAAGCCCATACGTGTTCGTTATGGGCACAGTTCTGTATGGGCTCCTGATTTATTTTTATTTTTTTCCTAGAGATTGTACAGGTCTGAGTTTGTTTTAGCTGCCTTATTCACAGCTATGCATTCTCGTATTCTCATAATATTTAATTCTAAAGTCTACAGACCTATAAAACTTGTATGAACAGGCTCGGTTTGGTAGAAAGTGGCCTCTGCTACGATTTTTCCTTCATAAAATATACTTTTTTGACATTTGTGTCCCAGGATTTATGAGGTTTCTCTGTCCCGTAGCTGAATGGAAGCCTTTGCTCCCATGTTTTGCCAGACGAGTTAAAAGGCGTGTTTAGATTTTTCAAATTCATATAGCCGTGTCTTGTACGTTCAGATGGCAAATAGCACTAATTTAACGTGTGTTTATTCCGCAAAAAAAAAAATCTATTCTACTTTTGCCTTAAAATAAGAATAATTGTGGGAAAATAAATTTAATTTTTTTTTTCTCCATTTTTTTTCTTGAATACCCTGTATTAATCCATCAACAATTCTCACTCCTTTGCCACTTCCGCAGGGTGATGAAAGCCTGTTATTATCATATTTTTCTGGAAATCTTTCTAAATAAAATAGCCATTCTGTTTTCCTCCTGTAATTTCATGAGCAGTGTGATCACCAGAACTGTTGCACTCTATTCCCAAGATCAGAAGTAATATAGAGGATAAGGTCCTATAAAATCTTATGTTTTATTACAAATCTTTCTTACTTCCTAATGCCGCAGATCTAAGGGTTACCAGATTCACCGTATTTTACTGGACGCATGTGGAGTGCAGTGGATGAATGTGTAGAATTCCCATGCTGCATAGGTGAAATGAATCAAAGGCCACACAAATGAATCGCCTTGTTTAATTAATAAGGTTTCCTAGTGCAGCATGTGAATGCTTCATACAGGAGGATAGAGAGCATCTTATGCACTACCCTTCCTTATGCACAATGTGATATGTCTCCATTCTCTTAGAACTAGAATCTCCTGAATGAAATGGGCTGAATTTCAATATAGATAATACACAATAGAATTATTTTTAAAGGGAACCTATCATTAAAATGTGTATGATGTATTCTTTTTAATAATGCCTTATAAAACCTTTTTGAGTTCTTCATTAAACAATGAATGGCAGTGAACTGACCTCTGATTTTCACAAATTTAGATGTAATCATTGAACACCTCAAGTTTAGGTATTTGGCCATGGGTTAGTTAATAAACCCATGTTTACGACTGTCTTATTCATTCTACATTACACTATTTGATCATTGATTTTATAATGTATAATTCCTCCCTTTAATTACATAAGTCTATACAGTCACTGAATATATATTTGTGTAGCTGCTAATAGCCAGACACTTGCAAAATAAGGTTCTCAATTTCTGTAGTAATGTTTCACCATTTGTAAGCTTGCTCATGCAGGAGTTATAAATAAAGCTGTGTTTTATTTTTTGCATTTTTTTCCTGTTAAATCAGGTTATAAGTTCCCTATAAACGTATGTGCAAACGCAAAGTTCATACCATCAGCATTTGTTACTGAAGTAAGAAGTGAATTCTCGTGAATCTAGCTAATTTCAAATTCTACGCTAAAATAGCCTAACTAAAAATATAGCTCACTTGGAGACTATTTCCAGCTTGGCTGCTTTAGAACAAAATGTAAAATCCCAGACTATTTACTTTAGATAATAACCCTGTAACCTATCCAGGCTTCCACTGTTACCGTCAAAACAAACCTTAATAAAGATCACACCATAAACATGTTCATTCTAAGCAATTTTATACTGCATTACTCCGGTCCGTCTCTAAGAATTTAAGACTGTTACGTTCAAATTTCTCTTCAGCATGCGATATGTTTTACCAGCATTTCCATTGGTCAAATTGTTCATTTTTGAAACTGCATTTGTTGCATCGTAACATGAAAAGATAGTCATTTTTTCCCCAAGATTCAGCTGGCCTGAATCTTGCACTCTAACACAACTAAACCCTGGTACATTTTTCTATGCCATTTAACCTGTTGTGCTTTTACAATAAAACATTTGTATTTTAGACAAAGCAATGTACAGCAACTGCTCTACTGTAAAATATATAAATAAATAAATGTATAATATTATGCAAACGGGTCACTCGTAGACCGGACATGACAGTAAAAATGTGGCGTTGTATCAATCTTATTTATTTTTAGTAAATTCAGAATGTTTCTATTTGCGTTAAAATGTAATTTTAATGTGTAAATATTGTACAGCTATATATCTCGTTTACTGATGTGCATAAATGTAAACCAATTATTTGCATGACAATTCTGTAACTTTTTAAGAGTATTACTGGATTCAGTTGATTTTACAGGACAAATCGGTTGCAAATACTGTAAAATTGTCTTGGAATATAATTAAAGAATTATATTAGTGAAAGACTCCAGTTGTTCGGTTTCTTTATTTTCAAAGGTATGTTGTAATTGGATTACTTGTGAAATGTTTAAGTCTGCGCTATTAGGTTTACATCCTTGCCCACCTTGTATTAAAAGGTTACTCAAACTACCATTACCACTTCAGTGATTGGAGTCTGTATGTACAACATTTCTCTATAAAACGCCACACGTACAGAATTTAACTTTTCTGCTGCCGGAGGTATAATTCCACTGGGGTGTCGTCATGCACAACTTTCATTAGCCACACATTTCGGGAGACATTGTGGAAAAGGTAAGAAGTCAACGTCCTTGCAAGGGCTATGCATCATCACATTATTGTGACAGGCTTTTCTGCAATTGAGCCATGGGGGATATTTATCTGTGTTGACATTTTTATGTGTATTTTTCAAACCAATGGAATTTTTGTTTGGGGGGGCCGGGGGGTAGGATTTTGTACCCTATCCATCATTTTTGAATATATGGATTTTTGTTTCCTACAGACTCAATGGATTTATGAATTTTCCACCACACTGTTTTATGACTTTAAAGTGATGGGTTTCACTTTCTCTTTTTACTGCCATTCTAAACTTGGCGGTCTTCTGTAACAAATCTATTTCTCCAGAAACTGGCAGAATTTATTATAAAGAAAACCCAGTTTAGATCACTTTAATAAATCTGATTTAAAAAATCTCATTTTGTGGGATGGGAAAAACCAACAAGAATTGCTGTTCCCTATATAGATGTCCCTTGCAAGATGTGTCTGAAATGTTTTGCTTTCAAATCTGTCGGGGGTTATTTACTAACTCGTGAATTTGGGGAATTTCAAGGTAAATATCAGATTTTAAGATGAAATGGTGTTATTGTCAGGGTTATCCACTTTTAGGCTAAAATAATTAAACTGAAAACATAGATAACTTAGATTTAATTTTTTTTTATTTTGTTCTAAAATGTGCAAGTTAATTTTTAAATTAAGGACAGTTCTTACTTTAGATCCGAGGCTCCCAACCTTTTTCACACTTCAATCAAAGGTAAAAAGGCAAGTATGCCTTGGAAATGTTTTCTCTATTCGCAGCTTATGTTTTTACTTAAGGATTGAGGTAATTGTCCGTGTGTGTGTGTGTGTGTGTGTGTGTGTGTGTGTATATATATGTATGTATATAGTGTGTGTGTGTGTGTGTGTGTATATATATATATATATATATATATATATATATATATATATATATATATATATATATATATATATATATGTATGTATGTATGTAGAAAGGCCATTAGGCTTGAATTTGTGGGAGGAGTAAGTCCCCTACTTAAGCTCCCAGCCCCTACTCACCGCTGCCGCTCAGCTGATTGTCCTTAGCAACCAGCACTTCCGGTCCAGCTTCCCGCCAGAACTGTACCTGTTTCCAGCAGCCAGACGCCCTGTGCAATCCTCCGTCCGTCCGAGGTCCTTCCACTCCGTTTCCCTCCGGTCGAGGTACCCGACTTCCGGTCACGAGACCGGCGCGTTCACGTAAGCAAGGCGTGGGAATTAGCGTTCGCTATTTCCCCGCCGTTCGGGCCTAAAAACGTAGGGGTAGGCTCCCTCTTTCGCATTTTCACGAATACACGCTTTCGTTAATATCTCCATTCGCGCCAAAAAAACGCACGAACGTTCGGCTCATTTCGCTATCATTTTATGCTTTTTCGTACGGAAACAACCGAATAAATATTTCATGTTTAAGCTCATTATTATCTGTATTCACTTTTCCGTTCGGTTATTTCTGCACCAACCTATTCGTATGGTCAAATTCACGTACACCATCTTACTAATTTACATTCGGTTATTTCTATTCTTTTAAGCTAAGCTTGCATAAGTTCTAATCACAGTCCTACTATTATTTATTCCTTCATATGAGTTTGCGGTTACATTATATGGTTAACTACCAGCCCTGTGTTTTTCTACCTTGTTAAACCATTTAAAGTATTTTTCTGTAATAAACATAATGTTCACCACGATTCATAACTTCATACGTGTCTAAATTCAAGCTATACCATTCTTTCCTTATAACACTCAGATAAGTCTTTTTAAACACTATTTTCAAGTTATACCCTTTACACATAATCCGTACTATTCCTTGCACATAAATCACGCTGTCACATCTTTTGGCTTTTACAGATTGCATCGGTCTCTTGCTTTTCTGCATTAAAAGTTGTTATTTCAAGGTCCTTTTATTACAGGAACAGGTATGGTTTTTTATCACCTTGAGTTATCAGGTTTTATCAATTATCTCCACACCTATTGCTAACTATGGAATTTGTCTTGGTTAAACCCTTAGATCCTTGTATTAATCTAAGCTTCCACCGTTTCTACGCAGTTAACCTGCCACGATTAAACAATCTCTGTACTTTAAACAAAGGTATAGTTCACTCTCTTTTCAATACTAGACCTCACGCGGTCTCAACTCCATTACTACCTTCCCTCAGGCTTACGCCCAGGATACGTTATCTCTTTACTACTTGTCTACACAGACTTTCGGTCATACGGCCACCAGGCTCAAGAAGACACCAAAACCTGACACGGTACTCAGCCATACCTTCAGGTACTTACATCCTTACTCAAGTACGTCCATTCGCTACCCCAAGGCCTCATTCTGCCTTCTCACTCATATCCAAAATCATCCCATTCCTACACCTAAACCTCCCAGATCCCTCAATGCAGGATCTCACGTCGTGCCCCTTACAAACCTTCTCCCTATACTATTCATACGACATCACGATACGTATAAACACATCAACATCTGTCTTAAACCCCCAGGATTCTTCCTCAAAGACAACATTTAAGACAAGACTCTCTACACTTACCAGGAGGCTCCAGATACCATTTGCGACCAGTCAAGGTTAGTATCCACACACCATTCCAGTCCTCTAACTTTACCCTTTAGCATACTATCGAACTGGCTATACGGCACAGGCTAATGCCTTAGCCCACCCTATCAGGAAATCTGATCCCGCGAGGCCTACCACCCCCACCCCACCTCAACACGGAGGTACGGCCCCACGCCCAAATCATAGTTATAAGCCTCGCATGCCTTACTACAGGGCTCTAGTTAGGGCCTCACCTGTCACGGCCACACGTTTTGATTTCTCTTATCGTCACCGAGAGGCCAACATCCCGCCACCACGTCTGTGGCACCTACGTCATAAGCCAAATCATAGGTAGAGCCTCTCATCGCCACTTGGCATTAGCAGGGCCTCACCTATCCAGTCATTCAACAGTTAAGTTTTTCGCCTCGGCATCTAGCATTAAAGTCCAGTTCTTCAAGACACACCACTCCCCATACCCCCCCCCCTTTCTTACCTCACTCCCCTTCTAATATATCTTTCACATAATCATTCCTTTTTAGAATGTCCCAAGAACCAATTCCAACCGAAGAACTGACAGAAGAAGCACCATTCACGCCAATCAGACCCGTGTCTCCAGGCGAATCACTCACTCTTTCAACCCCCACGTCCTTGAGAGCATGGACTATTCCCAAAATCACAGCCGAGCTTAGGCTCAGGGGAATCCCCTTTCCGGCCACAGCTAGAAAGGCAGAACTTTACAGGCTGCCACCAAGTTCCCGAGCCTCGGCCGGGAACTAGCTCTCAAGGACAACCACCAAGTAACAGCACGGCCACCCAGGATACCCTGGCAGATATCTTGGCCAATCTACAGGCCCTCAATAGCAGGCTGTCTAAAGTGGAGAGCGCCATCTCCTCCTCAGGTACTAACACCGTAGTCCCAGTCTCTACCACGGCTGTACCTGCCATACCTTCATGTCCCTCTATACTCCCCCCTCCAGCACCTGGCACAGCCATCACACCTTTCGAGTCACCAGCACACTCCGTCCCAGATTCTATCAGGAAAGATATCCTTGACGGGAAGGATGTGTGTCTGGTGTCTTTACTCATAGCCTCTCAGGATGTACTCGAGAACAAGGCATACAATTATGGTGACATCTCTGTTGTGCTTAAAACGAGGGATCCCAGGCTTAATAAAAATTGTCTATCCCACAGTTTGTGATAGCTTTCGGGATATACCGCGACGTCATTTGCACGGTGTATCCCCATAGGAGAGAAGAGCTAGATCTCTATCTCCACAAGGTAGTGGATCTAGGCATCAAGTACGGGGGCTCTTCCTTCTATGACTACCACAAGTCAGTCTCAGCGAAGGCGGCGACCCATCTCAAGCAGTTCAACATTAGAATGAACTGGGGTCAGATGGACACTGAACTTTTCTGTCGCCACTTCGCCGGACTCAGGCCCCCGGCTTGTGCCATCTGTAATTCCACATCCCACATGGCGGACTTATGTCCCGTCGAACCAGATCCCACCACCTCCACTCTCACCCCTCACCCCACGTTCACACCTCACTCCTCTTTCACCCCTCACAAGCCAGCGGGTGGTCTCCGGGATAAGCTGGGTAGGCCCATCTCCTTTTTAGGTAAAGCACAGGTGTGCAATAATTTCAACGCAGGCTCCTGCAGTTTCAGCGCCTGTAGATTATTGCACATCTGCTCCATATGTTTCAGGGCACATACCAAGACCATGTGTCCAGCCAGGTTGTCACCAAACAAATGACTAACCGACATAAATATCGACAACCTGGTTTTTTATCTAAGGTGTCACCCCAGCAGGCACTTAGTGGATTTTCTCACCACAGGTTTCTCACAAGGGTTTCACACAGGCATAATAGCCATTCCCCCAGGTACACTAGAATGTCCTAATCTCCAGTCTGCACGTTTAGACCCAGTCGCTGTAGACACTCTCATTTCCGCAGAAACCACAAACGGTTTCATGATCGGTCCTTTCACCTCTTCACCGTTTTCCTCCTGGCGCACTAACCCTATTGGTATTGCTATTCACAAATATTCTAATAAAAAACGTCTCATTATCGATTTATCGGCACCGCACTCCTCTTTTGTTCCAAGCATAAACGCACTCATTCCAGCAGACGAATTCTCTCTGCAGTACGTCACCATCGACGACGCCATACAGTCCATCATGACATCTGGTAATCGACCCTGGCTCAGCAAAACAGACATCACTAACGCCTTTAAATTACTGCCCATACACCCCTCACTCTGGCACTTACACGGTGTTAAATGGCGAGGGTATTATTACTTCTCAACACGACTCACTTTTGGTTCCGAAGCAGCCCCAAACTTTTCGACATTTTCGCAGAGTCACTATGCTGGCTGCTTCTGAACGTCATCAGGTGTCACTCCGTTATTCACTATCTAGATGACTTTCTACTGATAGAGCCAGGGTCATCAACACCCACAGCAATCAATAGTACTACCGCACTTTTTTCCACACTTGGAGTCCCTTTGTCCCCAGCCAAAACTATAGGACCCACAACAAAGTTGACCTTTTTAGGCATAGAGCTCGATTCTGTCAAACTCAGAGCTAGCCTTCCACACGACAAACTTTCACGATTGAGAGGGGAGATAGACACGTTCCTGCGGAATGACGTTTGCACCAGGAGAGAACTTCAGTCCCTTCTTGGATCTCTGAACTTCGCCATGCGCATCATTCCGCAGGGAAGGTCTTTTATTTCCAGACTTCTTTGCCTGCTCCATGGAGTCCCGGACTCCGGCACAGTTTCTTTGGACCCCCACGCCAAGGCTGACTTGGCTATGTGGGGGAAGTTTTTGAAAGACTGGAATGGTATCTCCATGTTTATCCCCCCTCTCTCCACCTCTTCACCCATCATCCACACAGACGCAGCAGCCAACACCGGTTTCGCAGCCATTTTCGGGAACCACTGGTTTAGGGGCCACTGGCCCACTGAGACGGATGCCTTGCCAGGATTCAGGGAGACCTCAACCCTATTTGAAATTTACCCCATTGTGGCGGCCGCACACACCTGGGGTCATCTCTGGTCCGGCAAGGCAGTAAAATGCTACTCAGATAACTCGGCAGCTTGCGATATTATTAACAAAGGGCGCTCATCATCCCTGACCATCATGCGGCTGATTCGCAAGTTGACCTGGCTGGCAGCATCCAATCAGTTTCACTTAGTATGTTCTCACATCCCGGGTATTCACAACACCGCCGCTGACGCTCTTTCTCGTTCTCGATTCCAGGCATTTTCTCAGGCACTCCCAGCGGCTCACCATCAGCCATCCAGGACACCACGGTTTCACGAACTAATATTGGATTAAGCACACTCTTGCTTCACGCTAGATCACTCACTCACCAAGCATTATCACCCAACACTGCTATCACTTACAATAGGGCACTTAACATATTTAACAAATTCACTGCAGAATTCGGGCTACAAGGTGACTTTTCTATCCAAACCATGGTGTCTTTTGCCTCTTTCTGCCACCTACACCTTAATCTGTCACACAACACCATTAAACTTTACCTCACCGGGGTTCAGCACCACAGCCTCACCAATTTTCCTAACAGCACCCCCTTTTTGTCTTCATACCCCATAAAAAAGGTCTTGAAAGGTATATCAAAGGTTTCACCACCACTCGCAAGCACTAGATTACCCATAGACGGGCCTATCTTCAGGTCTCTTAGCAATCTCCTTGACACAGCCCCATTTGATAGCTACACCAATACGGTGATAAAATCTGCCATATATCTCGCTTTCTACGGTTTTCTCAGACCTAGAGAGTTCACAGTGATTTGTCAAGGAGATATCGCACGATGCCTTAAAACTTCACACCTCACCAAGGTAGAGGATCACTACCTCCTTTCTATCCCTACCACTAAAACCAACCGGTCTATACATCCTACAATAATTCCTCTCTTCCCTACTGATAATGCCTGGTGTCCGGTGAAAGTTCTCGACCAACTACGGTCAACTTTTCGCACTCACCTGCCAGACTCTCCGCTCTTAACATTACAAGGGCACCCGCTTACCACGGCAAAATTGATGTCACATGTCAGAACCCTGTTATCTAAGCTCGGACACAATCCGGCTGCATTCTCCGGGCACTCCTTCCGCATAGGAGCCGCCTCAGCAGCCTCAAGCACAAACGCACCGGTCCACATCATCAAAAGGCTCGGGCGATGGAAATCCTCCATATATAACGCATATATTCCGCAACCAGAGAAAGAGCTTCGCCAAGCTTTCAGAAACTTGGTCTTGTAAAATGCAATAAAGTGTGTATTTTCTCGAATTTATCTTTTGCCCTCTTTTATTTACAGGCCCACTCGTACGTTGGTTTCGGCACACCACAACCAACTTTGCTCACAGTTACTATCCATCACGTATTTAAATTCCGAGCACAAGTAGAAAGGCCATTAGGCCTGAATTTGTGGGAGGAGTAAGTCCCCTACTTAAGCTCCCAGCCCCTACTCACCGCTGCCGCTCAGCTGATTGTCCCCACCCACCTACACCCTGTTTTAACTACATTATCCTTGGTGGGCCCTCTTTTATTTACAGGCCCACTCGTACGTTGGTTTCGGCACACCACAACCAACTTTGCTCACAGTCACTATCCATCACGTATTTAAATTCCGAGCACAAATATATATATATATATATATATATATATATATATGTGTGTGTGTGTATATATATAATGTATATGTTACCATGTATTCGCAAGTAGTATTGACGATAGGAGTATATGTCCCCTTTTTGCCGCTTGGCATTATGGTCACTCTTATTTTGGCAGAACCATATCACATCTCTGTGATCGGAGCTTGATGTTTACATCAAAGCTCTGCTTCACTGCAGCATTGGTGCCCGAAGGGTGTGTTCGCTAAAAGGATCTGCCGATTACTGAATCGGCAGATACGATATCTTTGTTTACATCACATGTTAGCTGACCAAGTTGTACACATTAATGGGTGTTCCTCCCACCATCAGCACCCTATCAGATAGCTTATGTGATCGCGACTAAATGAAACAAATCATTATGGGACTGGTTTTTTGTTTTTTTTTTGTTTTCCTTTCAAATACACTTCATTTTTAATATTGATTGAATACATATAAAGTTAATTAGAAGTGTTTTATTTTAGTATATTAGCAATCGCTATGATATTTGGGTAATAAAGATGTTGTTTTATCATACAATTAGATTGGAATCATACACATGTTTCATTAGTCATGTGAGCATTATGATGTCATAAGCCTGCCTTTTTTTTTGTATATTGTATCTTCAGAAGCCCTATAAATAGGCTTTTTCAAGTGATCACATTAAAAGGTCCTGCATCTATTTCCGGTTCAAAGGTCATCAACACAACCTGCCTAAACTCCAAACAAGCTGGTCTTGGCCTAGTTTGGCCCACGCAAGTATTCATTTTACCTCATTGTGGTTCACAGTCGCCTCACTCGCAGCCCATGGGGCACCGCTGTGTCCTGCCCAGCCGTGGCTTTTTTAACCAATGTTTGTTTGTTTTTCTTAAACTAAACCGTAAGTTTGTTTAGCCATACAGTTATGGCGAATTTCACTTCTAACGCAAATTCAACCTAATTAAATCGTACATAGCATCACCGCGATGCCTCATTCTGCTTACTGTATTTGGCCCTCACTAGGCCATATCCACTTTTTTCATATGCAATTCAATCTGTCACTCTATAATCTGTTTTCTCTGTCTTCCCTCTGGGCATTCATGCCTTTATTGGGGCCTACATTGTTTAGTAAACATGTGGCTAGGTGTTGCAACTGTCTGTCTAAATTTATGCTGGGCCTATACATGTGGTTAAGGAATAGATCTATAAACTTGTATGAACATTCTCTGTACACATTAAACGTTAAATTCCTTATCCTCTTTAATGGGGAATATTTTCTTAATGACTTAAAAAAATAAATAAAAAAAAAATTCATTAAAATGTATCATGCATTGGTTAGTCACCCTACATTTCAATGTTTTCTTTAAGGTTGTACTTTTGGATTCAGGCACTCTTTATGCATACATTGTTTGGTAATTAGGTGGCTAGGTGTTGCAACTGACTGTCTAAATTTGTCAGGCCCAGACCTGGGTCTACATTTGTGGTTGAGGAAATAGTCATATAAACCTGTGTATATGTATTCTCTGCACACATAAACGTTACAATTTCTGATTCTCTCTAAAGGTGAATATCTTCTAAATGTCTAAAATCTTCTTACTAAATTACCTCAAACTTTGTATCATATGCATTTTAGTTAGGCACCCCTGCATTTTAATGTTTGTCTCCCCTCTTGGCATTCAGGCACTCATTAGGCCTACATTGTTTAGTAATTTACTGTTTAGTAGATATGCCCCAAATGACCGCATGCATGTATTTATGTAATTGTCACTGGGATATAACCTATATACGGCTAACTAAACCTGCAGTTCTTTTGTCTGCTGCTTTTGCGTTCTCTGCCTTTCTAACCCCATGCAGACTTTCTTTGTACGGTCTACTTGCATTAGGAACATCATTCAGTCATGTTCAGTTTAAGCAGTTATGTTTGATGCTAATATTACTGAGATATTCTACCATTATTCTAGCATTTGATTTTGTTTTCAACCGTAATCTTCCATGCCAGCTGTTAAGCATTCCGCATTTAGGCTTATAGCTCCTGTCTCTTCCTATGTATTATGTACGGCCATTGTGGCCGCTATCCTGTTAAGCCACTGGCATTCTAGAGGCCTCTGTTCCCGTTTTGATTCTGTCTTGAAACACCTTGTTTTATTTGGCTCAGTGGGTATGTATTATATGATGTTTTATAAGTGTTTACATACGGTTTATATTCTGTTTACCATTTGATAAACTAGATTATTAGTAACTATTGGATTCTCTACCATCTCATCACCAACATGTCTTAGTAACAGTTTCTTCAAAAACACCACAACCATTCTGTAGCGGAGAGATAGAATAATCCACAGTATCTCCGCTGGGTAACAGGAACAGCATAAAATAATCCAGGTAAATGAATACAGCATAAAATAATCGCGGTAGCGTTATAAGAATCCTTCCTTCCCAAGAACTAGACGACACGTAGGCTGGGAGTCAACTGAGGTTTTATTCACAGGTCACAGTATTTGTGATTCCCCATGCAAGGGGTTTCCCTACTGACATTCCAGGGGTGGTACAGTAGGGGACTACATGCGGAACTTAACAAACTGGACATTTCTCCCATTATGCACTGCTGTACGAGAGGGATACTCCCACTAGAATATACAGTTAATGTGATTATCCCTCCGTGCAGCAGAACCAACATTTCACATTAAAATACATAACTTTTACATCATTCACTTTATTTAAACGAATGGACGTTCGGTAGATAGCTGGGGTCTGAGCGCACAGTTCGTGAGAATACTGCTCCGATCCCAGCATAACTAACCGAACGCTGCACGAAATACACATTATTTTCTAGTTGCATTTAAAATACCGATTAAACGTAGGGGAATAAACTACCGAATGACCGGGGCTCCCGAACGGCCTGGAAGTCCAGCGGTATTCGTGCCGTCGAGTAGCCGATTTTAGTTCCAGGCGCTCGACGACCAAATACCGCTGGGCTAACAAAGGATCTAAGATGGCCGACCGCCGCGTGGTTGGTAGCCGAACGACGGCCACCTAGGAAAGCAATTAACTACCAATTGCAATAATATTTGACCTCCTGTGTGTGGTCTCCCATTCGGCAGTTTATTCGTTTCACGAACAGTGTTGAAATTCACTGTTCGTGAAACTATTGTAGGAATGCTGGTGGCTTTATGCCGCCAGCGTACGAATGCTCTTGTTCGGCTGAAATACAGTAATAGGTAAACGCTTGGTTCTTCAGGCTTAAAGCAACAGCAATACATTGATACCAATACAGTCTTAAGTGGCTAGATTTGCCACACATTCTTTGATTCACATACTATCTGAACCTGCATTAATCCCAGCATAGCCACCCTATAAATCAAGCTACCTCATGGTTTTATATACATGTTTCCACTCATGGCCCCACTATGCCTTTATATATCATATACCCCGCAGTGGGCAACCTGCCACAGGTTAATTCGGCACCTCGTTTAAGCATTTAATTTGAATTACATGTGTCTTACTAGTGTTGCATACTGCTCCATCATACTACTTGTTACTGACAACATACCTATCCTTAACACCCTCATTGGGCCATTTCTCATGGGGTAACTGTAATTCTCATTGAATATATTATCTTTACCTCACATTAAGCACTTTGGTTCACCTGTATCTATTTAGGCATGTCCATTATCTCCTTAGTAGGTCTTATATTGAACTGCTCACATATAGCAAAGGTTGTGAGTAAATGATTTCTTGGTTTTGTTTCAGGTCCAATGCCTTCACATGCGGCCGTACTGGGTCTTCATTACATTCCCATCACATAGTCCTTTGTGGGCGGTCCAATATGACCAATTTACCCCTCATTTGGGCTTTGCATAAGTACCTTCCTGCTTCGCGGGGGTTATATATACCACTTTTTCTTGCAACATTTCATTACACCACTTAGTCTCGCTTGGCCTAAACCAACCGCCCTATACACCCCTACCTCGGCCTGCAAAACGCACTGGTATTGTTTAGACATTGAATTACTTCACATATTGTGTCACTTCATTCTTGCACAGTATTGGCAACGTTATGTCGCAAGTCACCTAATCGAGACACCAAATAATCTATTGTGTTGGCTGTATACTTGTCATCCTTTGGCATGGACCTTGTAGTTTACCCTTCACTGAATGCCATGCTACCACCCTTCTAGCTAACTACTCTCCCTACCTTTACAAATGGACTGGACCAAATACCAGGGCATCACTAGTGGCCATTTCACAACTCCAACACCATGGTATGCTTATCCTTATGTTCGTTCCATACATCCATACCCCTCATACCGCCCTATTTCTCCAACCAGCAGCTACAAGATGTGTAACAAGATGGTGCTGGAATGTGTAGGGGAGGCTCCATGTTAGTAATGACATCACGCCCAGTAGGATGGAATTAGATGAGACTCCTTAAAGTGTAACCAATTGTTGATGTATTTTCTCTGTTATCTATAATTATGCATGTGACGTATTTCTGTCTTCATAAGGGGCTCCCGTCCCCTGATTAAACATTTCTGAAGTTTTTCATGAACCTGAAACTTGTGTCCGGTGTGAAATTACTCTAGGAAGCGTGCACGCATACAATTTCAATAATTTGGAACAGGGGCAGATATTCAAATAATCAAACACTTGATTTGATCCATAACAAGCTCAGGACTGACATTAAGCATTCTGTCTTCTGCTACAATACATCTACACATGGTTCTCACTGCAATACAATTACACACGGCCCTTCAGGGGCAATAACTACGGAATTTAAGCCCCTCATTTGGGCAATTACATACATCAAATTCCTGATATGAGGGAAAAAAATAAAAATACAACCTTTCATACTACATTCCATTATTACACACTGCCTTGTTAGGCCCACGCAAGGCTTTCCTATAGAGCCATCTCTCGACACTCCCAAGAACCTAGAACCGATCCCTACAGATTTAGCATATTCAGCCCTCTTCGTTCTGTCACTATTTTTAACTGTTAACTTCCTAGTTCTGGTATATTGCTTCATCTGGTACGCTATGGGATTCGATTATGTGGTGGTTGTCTATTTCTCTTGGTGTTCTTTCTCATACATACTTCAGGTCCTTCTAGTGGAACAATGCGCAGTGGGAAGTCTATATTCAGTACATCAGGTATTCAGCATTTGAGATCATCTGTTAATTTTCAGTTACAATGTTATGTTTTGATATGCCTTTCTGTCACTGTGCCTACTTGCTCCAAATTTGTGGCTGTTTATCGTCAACTCAATACATCGTGATTGTACCCTCGCCTTGACATATACTCAACATGTTGATCAATTATTCCTGCCACCTGCTTTTATGGCCTCTTACATATCGAAACACGCTAGGAGCATAGCAGTATGTCACATCTCACCAGGTATATTTCATACCGACAACTGTATGTATGCTCACCTGGCTCACCTCTTATACAGTTCAATTTCCTTTGGTTAGTTGGTATCAGATATCAAGAGTATTATGTGTTCTGGGCTCATTGCACTTACGTTACCTACCTTACCAGCAATCTTGCCGTTGCATTTTCACAGTGTTGTCATAGTTCTAGATTATGAAATCCTTAGTGGGATTTAGGTTTTGGACCACAGTACACATTTTCTTTTGCCCATACCTTTCTAGTCACTTATACTTACCATCAACTCACTCACTCTACACAACTTATGTTTCACTTGGTCTGGCTGTTAGGGTTCCCTTAGTGGCCATAGGTAGTTTTTCCGGCTTCTTGTGCCATTATTTAGCAGTACCACGAAGGCAACACCCATCCTTTTATGGAGGTATTCGCCCCTCGGGCCAAACCATAGTTACTGCTTTGCATGTCTGCCTTCTTGGCAAAAGCAGTTAGGGCCTCACCTGTCACAGCCAACTTATATTGAATCTCCTTTTAAACCTCACCGAGAGGCCAACACCCCGCCACAATGCTTGGTGACAAATGTACCCAATGGGCCAAATCATAGGTAGAGCCTCTCATCGCCACTGGGTAACTAGTTAGGTTCCCAAGTCACCAATTCAGCTTAATTGTTTCGCCACTTGGCATAACATAGGTCAGCCTGTATCTTGGTTATAAATGCTGATAAAAATGTAAAGTATTGATTGCGTAATGTCAACACGTAAGTTTTAAACTATTAACTTTTTGCCCTCTTTTTACAGGCCTACCCGAACGTCTGTTTCGGCACACCACAACCGACTTATGCACCACTAACATAACTCTGCTTATTGTCCCGACCACAAATGGAAAGGCTGAACCTGTGGGCGGAGCAGATAGTTGTGGGAGGGGTTATTCAGGCCCATAAATACAAAGCCTGCCCCTTCCTCTGGGCTGAGGCTGTCTGGTTCAGCCCACCCACCACTCCCTTTATAAAGCCATTCAAATTGGTGGGCCCTCTTTTCACAGGCCTACCCGAACATCTTTTTCAGTATACCACAACCGATTTATGCACCACTAACATAACTCTGCTTATTGTCCTGACCACAAATATGAAAAAACATTTAAAAGGTTTGCTTATAATTTTTACACAGCCAGTGGAACTAATTAAAAAGAACTTAAAATAGATTCAGATCAGGCTTTTAACAATCATGAGAAGTCTTAATGCAAACCCTATATCAAATGTATCAAACAGGGGGCATAAAGGCTGCGCCAGAAATTATAAAACCAAATGTTTTATAACGTATATAGAAAAAAAATGAAAAAGCTATTTTTGTTTGCAGAAAATCCCAGAATAACACAAATAAATAAAACATCTATGGTCCTACTTACAATTGATAGAGCTTGACCTAGTTCTAGTCTGAATGGCATACAGTGGTACAATCCCCACTTATAGGATACATGAGACAGTGTAGGTAGGCAGATGTATCATCGGTATGAAGATCTTAAAAATTATAAAATAGACAGCAATAGTGTTCACAGTATAAAGGTACCAGGATAGAATAAAGAATAGGTACTCACATTTAATTGGGCAGACTAACTGCTCAATGTGTAGGCGTAAGTGGTATAATCCCCACCATGGATTCTTTTGGAGTAGTCCTCACTGGAACTTAAAATCGGATGCCCGAATGTAGCATGCTACCTTCTTATGTGATGTCACATAGAGTGCAATGAAATAGATGTTACCCCCCCCCCCCCATTTCCCATCCAACTTTTCTCTTCTGTACCCCCTCCCCCCCCAACTGCAATG
Organism: Pelobates cultripes; assembly: GCA_933207985.1. Taxonomy (NCBI): domain Eukaryota; kingdom Metazoa; phylum Chordata; class Amphibia; order Anura; family Pelobatidae; genus Pelobates; species Pelobates cultripes. The sequence goes on along the minus strand of OW240918.1, from coordinate 120,191,897 downwards.
CATTTTTTCTGTACTGTTTTATGTAAAAATGTGCTGTTTGCTATGCCACGAAAATTATTGTTTCTGTACCACTTGCTTCCGGTGTCGTGGTGAAGTAAGCCAGTTTGTTATCCGATGCACAACAAAATAAAGAATTAAAAAATATATATTTTCTACCTGGCATCCGATTAATTTTAAAGTAAAATGGCACGCTCACAGTGGAAAGAGGCCAAAATACCTTTATTAAAATACAATTTAAAACAAACTTAAAATATCCACAACGTGTTTCACCAAAGTGGCTTTCTCCACTTTGTCACCATCTACTGGACGTTCTTTAGAATTACAACAAAAACAACCAAGTAAAATAAGGCGCTGTGAATAATTGTATAACTGAAAATTATATCAAAAAAGGCAAGCAGCACTAATAGAAGTGAAAAATAGCTCTAAAAACACTCTATAAAATTGAATAGAAAAAAGTGTGTCGTGCCTTTAAGGATATTGTTTCATATATACATCTGTATATGTGTACTTATATACATAAAGTGCAATCAGATCAAATACACTAGACAGTGTGAATATATAATGTATCTTGTGCCTCTCAAGCAATGTGCGTTGGTGATAAAATATGCAGAGAGGAGGACACTTACTTCTAAAACTTGAAATGGAGGATAAATTTGTATATCCTTCCAAATTATGGTAATACAAATCAGGCCAAAACAAAGAAAAGGGGAGACAGGAAAAAAACTTTGCTCTAACTTTGACAGCCCAGATATCTCAAGGTGCAGGACCACGTTGGAACAGGCAGGACGGCAACTGGATACAATTAAATCCTTTGTCAGGAGGGTCTGAGGACTTGCCTTATAGGGGAAGAGCTTGTGATTTTAAAAGTATTTTCTGTTCCCAATAAAGGATTTAATTGTATCCAGTTGCCGTCCTGCCTGTTCCAACGTGGTCCTGCACCTTGAGATATCTGGGCTGTCAAAGTTAGAGCAGACTTTTACTGCTCCACGCTTGGGAGTTGATTGGTCAATTATTTTTTTTGCTTGTCACAGATTTACACTATATATACACTATATATACACTATATTTACACTGTATATATTATTTTTCCTGTCTCCCCTTTTCTTTGTTTTGGCCTGATTTGTATTACCATAATTTGGAAGGATATACAAATTTATCCTCCATTTCAAGTTTTAGAAGTAAGTGTCCTCCTCTCTACATATTTTATCACCAATGCACATTGCTTGAGAGGCACAAGATCCATTATATATGCACACTGTATAGTGTATTTGGGATTGCACTTTTACATGATCGGTTTGCACTTTATGTACATAAGTACACATATACAGATGTATATATGAAACAATATCCTTAAAGGCACAACACTTTTTTCTATTCAGTTCCTTAGAATTACACTTATTTTAGTGTAATTCTGAATGAGTCAAGTTCCCAGCAACAGTCCATATTGGCTGGGCACAGGCTTGTTGACCCTGATTGATTTCCACAAAGCTGCTTGCAATTTATGCCGGCTTCCAGCACTAAAAACCGCTCATCTAAAAGTCTGGGGTCACTAAAAATTCAGACAGAAGGGAGCCCCAGGTATCCAATAACCCTGCACACACCAAATCTGCAGGATGTGTTGTTAACCCCTAAAATCATTAAAGTCCATTATAATTAGGACAAACCCATTTCTATTAAAAATAAAAAGGGAGGGAGTGGGGGAAGGTCTGCGGCCTTAGGATGTGTGAGCTGTGTGGCAGGGACAGGTTGCCTTGGCAGCCGCACAGCTCACACACGCAGGGACGGGCAGCCACAGAACTTTAAAACCATCTAAAATAAATGTGGTGGAGCAAAACACCGCCTCCACCCACTGCTGCACATCGAGGAGAAGCAGGATGGAGTCCTTGCTTCCCCAACAACTACACAGCATGGACTTAAAGGGACACTCCAGTGCCAGGAAAACAAACCGTTTTCCTGGCACTGCAGGTCCCCTCTCCCTCCCACCACCCATCCCATGTTGCTGAAGGGGTGAAAACCCCTTCAGTGACTTACCTGAGACCCCCGCCGATGTCCCTCAGTGGTGGTTTCGGGTCTGCCCATGCTCCTCCCCCGCCGACATCACCTGTCGTGGGAGACCGATCGCGCATGCGCGGCCCGCCAGCGGGGGAGACCTAATGCCGCGCATTAGACCTCTCCATAGCAAAACATTAAAAATGCTTTTAATCCTTTCCTATGGGAATTGAGCGACGCTCTAGCACAGAAAACCTGTGCTAGAATCCAGAAGGTTATCTCTAGTGGCTGTCTAGTAGACAGTCACTAGAGGAGGAGTTAATCCTGCAATGTAAATATTGCAGTTTATGAAAACTGCAATATTTACAGCTGCAGGGTTAAGGGTAGTGGGAGTTGGCACCCAGACCACTCCAATGGGCAGAAGTGGTCTGGGTGCCTGGAGTGTCCCTTTAATCCACTACTCCTCCAGCTCAAGCTGACTGTAAGTAAGTAAGTGAGTGAGTGAGTGTGTATACTGCCTGTTACTGTGTGCGAGTGACTATTGGCCTGGGACTGGATGCTGAAGACTGTTGTAAGGGGCTGAGTAGGGGCTTTAGAGGGAGAGGCAGTTTTTGGGAGGAGGGGAGGGGTGCAGGAGTTTTGTAGAACGGGGGCAGGAGAGGGGTTTTGACGGGAGTCCAAACACAGGATCCGACACCTTTAAGGGAACTTAATAAAGAAGAGAAAGGCTCTACAATAAAATTGAAACACTTAATCTCACCATCTGGAAGCATGCATCATTAATCCGCTTTGTTGATTCATTTATTTATTGGATTAATTGCATGCTGATTAGAGGGATTACCAAAGACAAAGCAACCCATGTGACAATATAGGCCAAAAACCTAGATTAAAGAGGAATAGGCATCAGTAATGTAGGAATCAATTTACAACTACAAAGCATCTAAACATGGCACGGATTGTCTCATATTTTCTTAATTTTTTATTTTATTTTTTTAACACTGGGAGGTTATGGGCGAGCTTGCTGCTAGGGGATGGCGACAGCGGGTTCTGTAAGGATGAGGGAGTCTGTTATAGTAAATCCATTACTATTCGGCCAGTGAACAAGTGGCAGTTGCAAATTGAATTCACTACTAAATCTACAGAGGCTGTTACTGTCAATATATTAGATTGTGCCGAGAGAGAGTTAGTTACAATGAATCCATTACTATACGGTCAGGGCAGAGACGGACAGTTACAATGTATCCATTACTGTACGGTCAGGGGAGAGAGACAGTTACAATGTAACCATTACTATACGGTCGAGACAGAGAGAGACAGTTACAATGTAACCATTACTATACGGTCAGGGCAGAGACGGACAGTTACAATGAATCCATTACCATACGGTCAGGGCAGTGAGAGAGACAGTTACAATGTATCCATTACTATACGGTCAAGGCCGAGAGAGACAGACAGTTACAATGTAATCATTACTATACGGTCAGGGCAGAGACGGACAGTTACAATGAATCCATTACCATACGGTCAGGGCAGTGAGAGAGACAGTTACAATGTATCCATTACTATACGGTCAGGGGAGAGAGACAGTTACAATGTAACCATTACTATACGGTCAGGGCAGAGAGAGACAGTTACAATGTAATCATTACTATACGGTCAGGGCAGTGAGAGAGACAGTTACAATGTATCCATTACTATACGGTCAGGGCAGAGAGAGACAGTTACAATGTATCCATTACTATACGGTCAGGGCAGAGACGGACAGTTACAATGTAATCATTACTATACGGTCAGGGCAGTGAGAGAGACAGTTACAATGTATCCATTACTATACGGTCAGGGCAGAGAGAGACAGTTACAATGTAACCATTACTATACGGTCAGGGCAGAGAGAGACAGAGAGAGACAGTTACAATGTAACCATTACTATACGGTCGAGACAGAGAGAGACAGTTACAATGTATCCATTACTATACGGTCGAGACAGAGAGAGACAGTTACAATGTATCCATTACTATACGGTCAGGGCCGAGACGGACAGTTACAATGAATCCATTACCATACGGTCAGGGCAGTGAGAGAGACAGTTACAATGTATCCATTACTATACGGTCAAGGCCGAGAGAGACAGACAGTTACAATGTAATCATTACTATACGGTCAGGGCAGAGAGAGACAGTTACAATGAGTACCCTGCGGTGTCTTTTTTTTTCTTGGACACATCTGGGTAATCCCTAAATCCTGGACTGTTAAGGGATATTTGAGGACTGGGTTGGGAACCCCTGCTATAAGGTCAGGGCCGAGATGGACAGTTACAATGAGTCCATTGCTATACGGTCGTGGCCCAGCGCGGTAGTTGCAGTACATATATTAGTCTTCAATGGATGCACTACAAGTGCCACAACCATACACCAACATCAGCTTATTTTAGACTACACCTTTTGTATTGCATTGCAACTCTTAATTAACTATTAATCCCAAATGGAAAAAAACAGATGCACACTTAGCAGTTCTGGAACAGTTCAGATATAGTCACCATTTAGCTATATTTTCTTAAGTTTTACCATTAGGAGTTTACTGATTAATGTTGAGAATTAGCAAAGGAAATATGGAGAATGGGACAGGAAAACCTTGCAATAGATGAAGAGACATTAAGATACACTATCAGCCCCAACCTATGTACATGTTGAGAGGTCTTGTGGAATTTATGCCTCGAGGCATCAGAGCCGGATGGTTTGTGCTATCTGGCACCAAGACATTAGCAGTAGATCCTTTAAGTCCTGCAAGTTTCGAGGTGGGGCCTCCATGGAATGGAGTTGTTGTTCCAGCACATCCCACAGATGCTCAATTGTAATGAAATCCATGGAATTTGGAGGCTAAAGCAACACATTAAACGTTTGTAATGCCCCTTAAACTAGTCCTTAATTTTTGTAGTGTGGCAGATTCCGTTATTCTGCTGTAAGAGGCCATTACCGTAAATCGGGGTTTATGGTCTGCAACAATCTCTAGGTAGGCGGTATGTGTCAAAATAAAATCCACATGAATGCCAGGACCCAAGATTTCCCAGCAGTACATTGCCCCTAACAGAACATTGACTCCTCTGGCCTGCCTTCTTCCTATAGTACAGGGGTTCTCAACGTTAGTCCTCAGGATCCCCTACCAGTCCAGGGTTTGGGGATTACCTGGGTGTGTCTAAGGTGTTTAGAAAAAGAAAAAAAACACCTTAGAATCTAAGGTGTTTTTTTCCCTTTTTCTAAACACCTGAGACACACCCAGGTAATCCCCAAATCCTGGACTGGTAGGGGATCCTGAGGACTAACGTTGAGAACCCCTGCTATAGTACATCCTACTGCCATCTCTTCCACCAGTAAACAAACGAAAACCTGATCAGACCAGGCAACTTTTTATTGCTCCGTGGTCCAATTCCTGACGCTCACATCCCTATTGACGATGCTTTTGGCCATGGACAGGGCATTCTGACTGGTATACAGCTACCCAGCAAACTGCATTGCACTTTTTGTTCTGACACATTTCTCCTATGCCCATCATTACGTTGTTTTTTGATTGTGTTTTTTGTTTTTTGTTTTTTAGCAATTTGAGCTACAGTAGATCTTCTGTATGATCAGACTAGACGGAACAAACTCTCTAGAATTGCTTTTCAATGTGTGTCTCCTATGGATGTTGCAGGAATTATAGCACTGATATCTCTTTAATAAAAACTGCATACCTAATTCAATTTCTCCAATACAACCCTCCTATTTGCCTTTCAGTTAATCCCCATTATATGCAATAAAATTATTCGTATATATTTCAGTATCTGACCAAGTATTGCAGAAATTGCAATGATACTTCTTGGAATCCCATACATAACGAGTGGAACAGTATCCATTAATACAAATGACATTGGCTGAAATAATGCCTAACCCAATCGCTTGGACACATTTCAGATGGATCAAATACATGTAATGGGTAAAGATTTATTTATTTTCAACCCTGGATTTAAATTTTGTTTTGTGTTTTCCCCTTCGGAATATCTCTTAAAATGTATTTAGAGAAGCTTGTTTAGCTTTGAACCCCCTGCAGGTAGAGGTTTAATAGCATGAAATTAGAATGAGGGCACACAGAGATTGTCCCAGAACATTAAACGAATTAGAATGGCAGGGGTTACTTCCACCAGTCTTTTTAAACATGGTAATGGTTTAACTTATGTTCATAAAGTCTGAGATGCGAAATGCGTCCAGTGTTTCTTTAACTTCATTTTATTGCCGTGCCCCTTCACCCTGGTGTAGAGATTTTAGTCCTTGTCACGGAATTTGGTCAGAATACGCCATGTACAATTTTTTAAATAAACCTCCATAGCAAGGATTTTCTTCTCATTTTTTAATTGGGTTCACTCCTAATGACAGGGATCTTTTAGGTATGGAGGCTACCTGGAACCTTCCCTGGGGTTGATAGAATAGGAGGCAGGGACAAGCCCAATCGTATGTAAAGCAAGGAGTATTTTAGTTTTTAAGTCTTCTCTGTTGGTTCTGAGCAATTTCCGTTTATTGTTCATAGTCGTGGCTATGACAAATCGGCAATGTCCTATGGGCTGACTGCAGATATCAGTTGTGTCTAAGGTTGTCAATCCTAAAATACCCAGGATAGACAAATGCATATGAAAGTAAAGAAACGCACACTCATAAGGGGCAGAAAAAACCCCGCACCGCAAGATATATTAACACACTCTGTAACTACAGTAATAACACAAAACCCAAAAAAGATGAAAGCATAAAAAAAGTTTACAGATCTGGTAATATTAATAGAATCCATAGGAATATGTAAAAAGAAATCACAAAGGAATCCAATAGAATATGTGCTTAAAATAATGACTGCTTACTCACATTTGGTAGAGCCATGACCAGCTCCTTTTAAGAAGGAAAGGGACCATGCAACCTAGAAGGTAGTAATAGGCAAAACAATAGTGCGCTCTGCCTTTGTAAAACAAATATGTAAAAAATACTCCCAATAAATAGAGCAGACAAACCACTCTACGTAATAGATGCCAAAAGTATGATTCCCACCCAGGATTCTTTTGTTGCTGTGCAGGTAATGACCAGGATGCCAGAAAATACAGTTAAAATAAAGTAAAACCAACAAAGGTAAGGGCACAATACATAAAGCAAAGTAACCAAATAGCCTTATAAAATTCAAAAAAATAGTTCCCACGACACGTTTTACCACACAGGGCTTTATCAAGTGGAGAGGAGAAAAAAAAAAAAAACATTCTGGCAGGCTGGGATGTTTATAGGTTACACAGATACACAAAAGTTCAAATGTGGCACCAAACAATTACATATTCATGTGGCCAGTCAGCGGACACATTGCTATTATCAACATATGCAATAAAACTAGACATAAGATGCCAAATTTCAGCAGGATGTCTACCTGCAAACCTTTGTTGTGCTTTGGCCTATTTACAGTGGTATCTAATTTATAAGACTTTGGATCGTTGATATTGTTATTTTTTTTCAATGCACTTATCTTTTCTGGTTTTGCGTTTTTACGGTGTTATATTTGGGGAATAGCCTTTTTTCTGTTTTCAATCAACATTTTAAGGGTTCAAGGATTCCCTTTTCGTTGGTTTGCTGCTTTTTTGTTAGCTCAGTAGCTTAGTGCAGATCCCTTTCTCGGTTTTCCTTTTTATTGTTTTTTTCCATGTTACATCATTTTTTTCCTCCACTATAGAAACATAGAATGTGACGGCAGATAAGAACCATTCGGCTCATCCAGTCTGCCCAATTTTCTAAATACTTTCATTAGTCCCTAGCCTTATCTTATAGTTAGGATAGCCTTATGCCTATCCCACGCATGCTTAAACTCCTTTACTGTGTTAACCTCTACCACTTCAGCTGGAAGGCTATTCCATGCATCCACTACCCTCTCAGTAAAGTAATACTTCCTGATATTATTTTTAAACCTTTGTCCCTCTAATTTAAGACTATGTCCTCTTGTTGTGGTAGTTTTTCTTCTTTTAAATATAGTCTCCTCCTTTACTGTGTTGATTCCCTTTATATATTTAAATGTTTCTATCATATCCCCCCTGTCTCGTCTTTCCTCCAAGCTATACATGTTAAGATCCTTTAACCTTTCCTGGTAAGTTTTATCCCACAATCCATGAACCAGTTTAGTAGCCCTTCTCTGAACTCTCTCTAAGGTACCAATATCCTTCTGAAGATACGGTCTCCAGTACTGTGTACAATACTCCAAGTGAGGTCGCACCAGTGTTCTGTACAATGGCATTAGCACTTCCCTCTTTCTACTGCTAATACCTCTCCCTATACAACCAATTCTGCTAGCATTTCCTGCTGCTCTTACATTGTCTGCCTACCTTTAAGTCATCAGAAATAATCTCCCCTAAATCCCTTTCCTCATATGTTGAGGTTAGGACTCTATCAAATATTCTGTACTTTGCCTTTGGGTTTTTACGTCCAAGATGCATTATCTTGCACTTATCCACATTAAATGTCAGTTGCCACAATTCTGACCATTTTTCTAGTTTACCTAAATCATTTGTCATTTGGCTTATCCCTCCTGGAACATCAACCCTGTTACATATCTTAGTATCATCAGCAAAAAGACATACCTTACCATCAAGATCTTCTGCAATATCACTAATAAAAATATTAAAGAGAATGGGTCCAAGTACAGATCCCTGAGGTACCCCACTGGTGACAAGTCCAAGCTTCGAATATATTCCATTAACTACAACCCTCTGTTGCCTGTCACTCAGCCACTGCCTTACCCATTCAACAATATTGGAATCCAAACTGGAAGATTGCAGTTTATTATTATTAAGCCTTCTATGTGCAACAGTGTCAAAAGCCTTACTGAAATCTAGGTAAGCAATGTCTACTGCACCACCCTGATCTATAATTTTAGTTACCCAATTGAAAAAAAAAAATCAATAAGATTAGTTTGGCATGATCTCCCTGAAGTAAACCCATGTTGTCTCTGATGTTGAAATCCATGTGTTTTTAGATGTTCATCAATCCTATCCTTTAACATGGTTTCCATCACTTTCCCCACTACTGAAGGAAGGCTTACTAGCCTATAGTTGCCCGACTCCTCCCTATTACCTTTCTTGTAAATGGGCACAACATTGGCTAACTTCCAATCTTCTGGGACTACTCCTGTTAATGATTGGTTAAATAAATATGTTAATGGTTTTGCTAGTACACCACTAAGCTCTTTTAATAGCTTTGGGTGTATTCCATCAGGTCCCATTGACTTATTTGTCTTTACTTTTGACAGTTGAAATAGAACCTCTTCCTCTGTAAACTCACATGTAATAAATGACTAATTTATCTTTTTTCTCAACTGAGGTCCCTTTCCTTCATTTTCATCTGTAAATACAGAACAAAAATATTAATTGAGGCAGTCAGCTAGACCTTTATCCTCACCTACATACCTTTCTTCTTTTGTTTTTAATCTAACTAATCCTCGTTTTCCTTTTCTTTTCTCATTTATGTATCTAAAAAATGTTTTGTACCCCTTTTTTACTGACTGTGCTATTTTCTCTTCTGTGTGTGATTTGGAAGCTCTAACTTGCTTAGCCTCTTTCTGCCTAATCTTATAGATCATTTTGTCTTCCTCACTCTGGGTTTTTTTATAATTCCTAAATGCTAACTTTTTGTTTTTAACTATTTTGGCCACATCTGCAGAGTACCACAGTGGTTTCTTGAATTTTTTGCTTTAACGGACAAACCTAATGCAATTTTCTGTTGCCTTCAATAGCGCAACTTTTAAATAATCCCATTTCTCTTGGACTCTATTTAAATTGCTCCAGTCTGATAATGACTCCTCTACCCATATTCTAATTTTAGAAAAGTCTGCTTTTCTAACGTCTAAAACTTTAGTTTTTGTGTGGTGTGACTCAGTCACTGTTCTTATATTAAACCACACTGACTGATGATCACTGGATCCTAAACTTTCACCTACAGTAATATCTGATACCAAATCTCCATTTGTTAACACTAAATCTAGTATGGCCTCTTTACGAGTTGGCTCCTCAACAACTTGTTTTAGAGACAATCCCAGTAGGGAGTTTAGAATATGTGTGCTCCTGGCACAAGTAGCTAATTTTGTTTTCCAATTTACATCAGGGAGATTAAAGTCACCCATGATGATAGCTAAAATGAAAATGAAGGTGGAAGTTATTTCCTCAACTAGTAGATTATCTAACTCGTCAATTTGTCCTGGGGGCCTATAAATCACACCTACACGAGTTACTGTGTGATTACCAAATTCTAATGTAGCCCAAACAGACTCTATGTTTGCCTCACTAACTTTTATTAGGCTAGATTTTATGCTATCCTTCACATACAAGGCTACCCCTCCCCCTTTCTTGCCTTCCCTATCTTTCCTATATAAAGAGTACCCTGGTATTGCTATGTCCCAGTCATTTTTCTCATTGTACCATGTCTCAGTAACAGCGACTAAATCTAAATCAGTTGCCATTATTGCCACAAGTTCATGGCTCTTATTCCCTAAACTGCGAGCATTTGTAGACATGACTAATCTTATTGTTTTTTTAACACACTTGCTACAGGTACCTTCTGTCCTTGTTTTGGGGGACAATTGGATTGATGTTTTATCACCCCCTCCTAGTTTAAATACATCCTAGCAAAACCTCTGAACTGCTCACTGAGAACATTTGTTCCCTTTTGAGAAAGATGCAAACCATCTTTTTTGTACAACTTATCTCCATTCCAAACAGAGCTACCATGAGAAATAAAGCCAAATCCTTGCTCCCGACACCATTCACCAAGCCACAATTTAAAGTCCCTAATACGCATCCGCCTGTCGTTCTGAGTGTTATGCACAGGCAGAATTTCAGAGAATGACAGTGTGGAAGCAATCTGCCGTATATTATTGGCAAAAACCCTAAAAACTTCCTCAACCTCTGAAACCTCATTGCAAGCCAAGTCATTTGTCCCTAGATGGCCAAGTACATCCAATTCCCCTTCCTGCTTTGCTTGCTTAACAATATTACAGATACGTCTCCTGTCTCTGTGAGCAGTAGCTCCGGGAAGACACCTCACAAGACCACCATTGTCCATCTCCACACCTCTTATAATGGAATCCAACAACAACTGCTTTCTATTAGGCCTCACCATAATCTCCAAGCCGGTCTCCACAACACCACTAGCCTCAGTGCCTCTTTCCACAACACCATTACACTCAGTGCAGAAAATGAATTATGAAGAGCAACAGACTGTGAAAAATGCATTTTATCCACAACTCCAAGTCTACCAGATCCTACAGTAATCCATCTGCCATTCCTAGTATGTCTCTGCGGCAGTGGCTTTGCAGCAGTTCAAGTCTGAGTTTGTTCACCAGATAATTTACAAATCTCAGACTTCAAGAATACAATCTCCTGCCGCAAGATAGAGAACTGTCTACAGATTAGACAACAACCAAACCTCCAAAAAGTGGAACGTGAAACAAATGCATAGCAATTGTTACACTGAACTAAGTCTGCCATTCCAATTAGGAGAATAATTTAAATCTAACAAATCTTAACTTTTTATTTATCCTCCTGAATACCTCAGATTACCTCCAGTTTATCTCCAGAATATCTCCAACTACACACTTAGAAGCAACACTCTCCAGAATATCTCCAACTACACACTTAGAAGCAACACTCTCCAGAATATCTCCAACTACACACTTAGAAACAGCACTTAGAAGTAGCAACCAAGCTATATTAGCCAAGCTAATGACAACAAGCCTTATATAACTCCTAAAATCACCACCCACTAGGAATGTTTAACACCTGGGTAGGCCTCTGCTTATTTGCAAACAATAGCTAATTAACCAGCAATCAATAGCAAGTAACTAGCTTAATCAAATCAAATGCCTTTTCCTGGCTAATCATGGCAGCATTTAACATATGGGTTTAGCTCCTCCCTCTAACCCTCAGGACAGGAAACACAATCAATTAAACAATTAAGCATACCTTCCCCTTGTATAATAGGAACCCCATCAGCCATCACACCTCAGTCTTTTTTCCTGTCCTCATAGCCCTAGGACAGTTATTTTATTTTTTTCTCCCTGAATTTTAAAGGGCAGAAAGACATCAGAAGTTTCTTCGATGCTGTGTAAAAGGGGAGCACTTCCAGTTTCAGGCTCTTCCCTTTGGGATAAGTACGGCCCCGAGAACCTTCTCAAAGATACTGGTCACGGTAATTGCTTTCCTGAGGAAGATGGATGTAGCCATTTACCACTACCTCGACGACATTCTGGTAGTGGCCTCAGACTTCGAGATGTTACTCCAACACAGACATCTAGTACTCGAGACTCTCTCTCGGTTTGGGTGGCTAATCAACCACGAGAAGAGTCATTTAAAACCTTCAAGGGAGCTGGTGTTCTTAGGAGCATGCTTCAATACCCTCAATGCGATGGTATCTCTCGCCCAAGAAAGAAAATTGAAGCTGCAGGATCGTATGCAGGTTTTTCTTCAGAAGGCTTCTGCTTCCGCAAGGGAGTTTATGAAACTCCTGGGTACCCTGACCTCTACTATAGACCTGGTCAGATGGGCGCATTGGAATCTTCGTCCTCTTCAGCAGCATCTCCTGAAAAACTTCAAATCCAGCTCAGACGACTGGGAGAAGCAGATCCACATTCCTCTCAGCCTGAAAAGGAAGCTTCATTGGTGGATGAAAGAAGAAAACATCTCCAGAGGTTTTCCTTTGAAGGAAGTCGACTGGGTAGTCATCACGACAGATGCCAGTCAGTTCGGTTGAGGTGCTCATCTGGGAAATTCCTTTGTCCAGGCAGAATGGACTCAGAATGCTCAGCACCTGCCTTCAAATATAAGGGAATTGAGAGCAACGTTTCTGGCTCTTCTTCATTTTCGGCATCTGATCAAAAGAGCCTGGGTGAAGTTGAGAGTGGACAACAGAACGGCTGCCGCCTATATCAACCATCAAGGAGGCACCAGGAGTGTTTCACTGATGAAAGAAGTATCAGCAATCATGACCTAGGCACAAATACATGTGGAAGGTCTACGTGCGGTCTATCTTTTAGGAAAGGAGAATGTCTTGGCGGACTTCCTCAGCAGACACCTGGTAGAAGCCACGGAATGGCACCTGTCAAGGACGGTGTTTCAGCAATTGGTCCAGAGGTGGGGTCTTCCCCAAGTGGATCTCATGGCTACAGCTCAGAACACTCAAGTTCCTTGTTTTGTTTCAAGGAGATTCCATCCGAGGGCGCTGGATCAAGATGCTCTATCAATCAAATGGCACTTTCATCTGGTATATGTCTTTCCCCCAGTTCCTCTCATTCAAGCTGTTCTGAGGAAGATTTCCAGGGAACGTTGCAGGGTGATTGCAGTGATCCCCTTCTGGCCAAGACGTCCTTGGTTTCCTCTTCTGAGGAGGTTGGCATTGGAGGATCCTTGGGAGATTCCAGTCTCGGAGAATCTGCTGACACAAGGCCCGGTGGTTCATCCAGAACCTTACAAGCTCAGGCTTCATGCTTGGCTTCTGAAAGGCAATCCCTGAAGAAACAGGGCTTATCGGAACAGGTGGTGGCTACCCTTTTATGTTCCAGGAAGATCTCCACTTCATCTACTTACCACAGAATATGGGAAGCCTTTGCGGTCTGGTTAAATTCTTCTATACAGAACATGGGTACTCCTACAGTCTCTCAAGTTTTAGGTTTTCTACAAGTGGGCCTGGAGAAGGGTCTTAGTCTTAACACCCTGAAAGTTCACTGTTCAGCTATCTCGGCTCTCTCTGGCATTCGATGGGCACTTCATCCTATGGTGGTTCGTTTTTTCAAGGCCGTTGTACGGATTAGACCTCCTATCAGACAACTGGCGTCTCCTTGGAATTTGCCTCTGGTACTGCAGGCCCTAACGGAGTCTCCCTTCGAACCTATTGGGAGCATACATTTGCAGATCCTTTCTCAGAAGACTCTATTATTACTGGCTCTAGTCTCTGCCAGAAGAATGTCTGACATCAGAGCTTTATCAGCCGAGGAACCTTACACTTCATTCTTTGATGATAGGGTCGTTCTCCGACCGAGGCCTGAATTTCTTCCCAAGGTTGTTACATCTTTCCATCTCAATCAGGAAATTATCTTGCCTGCCTATTTTCAGCATCCTTCTACCCCTGAGGAATCAAGGTGTCATATGCTGGATCTTCGTAGATGTTTACTGATGTATATAGAACGCTCTGCTGCTTGGAGGAAATCCTCTCAATTATTCATTATACCTTGGGGTTCTCGCAAAGGTGACGCCACCTCAGTCTCCACTCTTCGTTCCTGGACGGTTTCGGCTATCTCCAGGGCTTATGGAGCGTGTGGTGTTCCTGTTCCGAAAAACATCAGGGCTCATTCCACAAGATCTATCGCTACTTCATGGGCTGCAGAGTCAGGAGTTCCTGCAGAGAGCATCTGTAAGGCTGCCAATTGGTCTTCTCTAAAGACCTTTGTAAAACACTACAAAGTGGATATTGCTTCCCGCTCGGATTCGGAGTTTGGCCTGTCGGTCCTGAACTCCTTTAATCCTCATAGATGATCTCTATATTAAACTATTTTTGTAGCATGCATTTCCCTCCCTGTGTTGTTATTGCTTGGGGAATCCCATATGTTAAATGCTGCCATGATTAGCCAGGAATAGGGAAAATTTATTCATACTTACCGTAATTTTCTTTTCCTGGCTATTATTCATGGCAGCATTTGGTTTCCCACCCTCTATTGGATATGCTTCTTGTTACTTGACTGAGGTGTGATGGCTGATGGGGTTCCTATTATACAAGGGGAAGGTATGCTTAATTGTTTAATTGATTGTGTTTCCTGTCCTGAGGGTTAGAGGGAGGAGCTAAACCCATATGTTAAATGCTGCCATGAATAATAGCCAGGAAAAGAAAATTACGGTAAGTATGAATACATTTTCCCTAATAATTACCAACAGGAATTCAAACCTTGTGCAATCAGTAACCTTTTCCAACAGATGAATCTTACCTGTAACAATAGAAAAGAAAGCTCTTAGCACAACTCTTAGACAGTTGAAGCTTCTGTAAAACTCTCCAGAATATCTCCAACTACACACTTAGAAGTAGCACCAAGCTATGACACTTTGTTAGGTGTTTTTATAAAAGCATCAAATAGTTTGTCGGTTTGTAATAGAGGTACCAGTGAGCGTCATTGGGTAATCTACGTAGGCTGCTTAGGCGACCTTTCTAGTAGCCAAGGTAGCTACTTTACAGCCTCATTCTTACTCTCTGACCGACTTTAGTATCTCGATATTGCGTAATGTAGATGAGATCTTTATTTAATGTGTTTTATCCCATAACTTGATCTAGCTAGTTAACATTTATTGGTATAATCAATGCTTTGTGTATATCCTCTAGCATTATTACCAGTTTGACAATGTATTTAGTTTTATACAGAATGTGTATATTTAATCCATATATGGAAATGGACATACTGGCAGCCATTGGCGGTTTCGAATAACCAAAACCTTCTCCGTTCACATATCCATTTTAGATCGGTCCTTCTATTTTATCTTTTGGTGCAGCAGACAATTTAAACGAAAAAAAAACACAAAGTACAAATATACCTAACCCACCGACTAATAGGAAATAGGCAAAAGTACTTAACTGTGATGCAAAAAATAGGTGCAGCTTTCCAAGAGGTTTCCCCCAAACGAACCTCAAATACAGATATGCGTATGAACAAAAATGGAATACAGCCATAGGACCAGGCTCGCTCCCCAGTCATGCCCGCACCACACAAAGAGGTCCTTCCATCTGCGCATGTAAAGGTTGGCATAACTGGGGGCGAACCTGGTCCCCATGGCGTTTCCAGTCAATTGGAGGTAAAATTTACCCTTGTGAAAAAATGTAAAGTTATGCTCAAGTATAAATGTAATTGCTGCTGAGATAAACCCTTTTAAGGGAATCATCAACTTCTGGGTCTTGGTTAACAATGCCCAGTTTATGATGTATAACAGTGTACAATGATGTAACATCTAATGTTGCCCAACTATATTCATCTTTCCATTTAATACTTTCAAACTCTTGTAGAATGGCAGTGGTATCCTTAATATATGAAAGAGCACCGTGAGCATATTTTTGAAGCCTTGCATCAATAAAGGATAGGATTTGCTGTGATAGAATTAATGCCACTAATAATTGGGCGTCCAGGTGGAAACAACTGATTTTTGTGGAGTTTTGTTAAAAAAATAAGATAGGAATTACAGGATATTTATTAAACAAGAATTGAAATTTTTTTTTAGATATATTTTCTAAAGCTCTTAATAACAGACTTTTTAACAAGGAATTAAATGTTCCAGTAGGATCTTTAGAAAGTTCAACATATGTCTCCGTTTGGCCCAAAATGTTGACTTTGTATTTCCACTTCATTTGAAGACAGAAGTCCCTATTTGTGGAAGGTGAACACCTCTCCAGACCCCATTGTGGGTTTAAAGGCGCATTACTCTTCATTATCTCGTGAGTGCAACCATTGGGGGTCATATTTAATTGCTAAAATTAGTTATACAGCTGTATTCCATTTTTGTTCATACGCACAATTTATTTAAATTAGCACCACTGCTTTTTTCAGCACAGTAAATGTTGCAGTGGCGTTTACAGAGCTGTACGAATAAGGAACTCTTACTAATGTAAATACAGTTAAATCATACTGATATATAAAAAAAAAAAAAAAAAAGTTTAAAACTGCTATAGCAATCTCTTCCATTTTGCTGTCAGCATTGCAGTGCAGAGTCCATTCACTCCTCTCCCTGACTTCAAATAGTACAGGAAGTTTAAATGGACTGCCTAATTTTTACAATAGGAGCGGGAAAAAAAAAAAAAAAAAAAAAAAAAAAAAAAAAAAAAAAAAAAAATATCTAAATTTTCAGCAACTTTACAGGCATTTTATTAACTAGTGGCTTCTGACAGAGAAATTTGGTCATATACAGGCTTGTAATCAAGACTAGAGTACACATGGGGTGAGAAACATCAACTAGATTATACAGTAAAATACATGAAAATAAAAACATGTTTATACTTGATTCTGGTATTGAAGATGTCAATGTAGCAAGTAAATAAAATAAAAACTCAAGACAAGATCATTTTAACCTTTTATATACTAAAATTGACATGCTACATCAGTGAGGGTCCCCCCACACAATTCAAATGTATATTTTGTATTTTAAGAAAAAAAACCAAAAAAAAAAAAAACCAATAGATTATGCAGATGTTAAAATCATACTAAATCCATATTTTCTCTTATTTCTCCATCTCCTGATACAGGAATGGAAAAGAAAAAAAGAAAAATCCCAAAATGAGAGTCTATATAAATTTTTTTTTTTTTTTTTTAAATAGAACCCCATCTTTAAATAAAATCACAGTATGAAGAGCCGACTTTAACTTTAAACTAATTGTAAGTCAAGTCAAAACTCGTTTAAAGTTGCTTTCGGCAGCAAACAGGTTACCCGAAGTCCATAGCAAAATAAATATAAAAAAAATAAAAAATAAAAGTTAAATTATCCCCTCTCCCCAAAAAATAAGTAAAAATTTAAACATTCATGATGTAGAAAGAGGGAAAAAATAAAATAAATAGTATATCCTACTTTGTTGGATTCCCAGAAAGAAAAAGGCAAAGAAACAAGTTTTCCATGTATGAATAGAATCTCTCCAAAGTCCAACTCTGTATGAATGGTGTCAAAAAAATTTTTTTTTTTTTTTTTACATCGACTGTCCTGAGACAAGAGAAAGCAGCACTTGTAGGATGTGTTGCAAAATCTTATTCATACTGTTCTTTTCACAGATGTTCTGTAGTAGAGAAAAATGCTTAAAAAATAAAATAAAATTATAAAAAAGTCAGTTGTAAAATACAGTATTTCATCAAAAGCACCCAAAAAAGTCCGTGTTCATTGATGAAAGCCAGTCCTAGGAATGTGTTTTTTTTTTTTTTTTTAAGTCCATTTGTTCTCCACAGCCAGTTTGGATGATTAATTGTGGAGAGTTGGGCTGACAAAAAGCTTGTAGACTCAATTCGGTAAATCATGATTTTCTACAAATATTTTTTAAAGAGGATAAAGTACCATATAATGGATGCAACAGATCATTCTGAGGAGAAAACGTGTCCAAAAAAAAAAAAAAGAATAAAAATAAATTTAAAAATATGCAGACAGTCAGCAAGCAGGTTATAAACACTTCAGTATAGGTGCAGGTACCAAATAAATAATAACTTTTGCACACATTCAGTTGTTAGCTACCATACCACAATCCATTGTTTAGTAAATAACATATATACATATATATACATACACACACATATATACATATATATATATACACATACATATATATATATATATACATACACATACATATATATATATATATATATACATACACATACATATATATATATATATACATACACACATATATATATATATATACATACACACATATATATATATATATACATACACACATATATATATATATATATACATACACACATATATATATATATATACATACACACATACATACACACATACACACATACATACATACATACATACATACATACATACATACATACATACATACATACGCTATATTCTCTGAAGAGCCACAGTAGGGATACGTATCTGTTTCCAGCGGATGTATACAAAAATTTTAATTCCCAGAAGTTTTAAAAGTACAAATACGTTGACTATATTTAGAACAGCAAAGCATGAATGAGGTTGCAGTTCTAGAACAGGCATAGGCAATCTTCAGCACTCCAGATGTTTTGGACTACACCTCCCATGATGCTTTGCCAGCATTATGGGGGATGTAGTCCACAACATCTGGAGTGCCAAAAGTGGCCTATCCTTGTTCTAGAACATCTGGGGGGTCTACATTTTGGGAAGTCAGGGGGTGGACCACACCACACATCTGAGTGCAGGACAGTTTCTGCAGATACGTACTACTTTAAAAACAATGAATTTTCCCCAAGAGATCTTTTCGAATACATTTAGGGTTAATTACTAAAGTGAATATTGTTGGGAATTCAAAGTTAATTGCAAATTTGAGATCAAAATCGCACAACTGGAAAAAAAACTCCCCAAATCAGCAAGGTTTCCAGTGTGGCTAGTTTGCCCTTCAATTTAAAATGTACTTTACATTCATAACAATTCTCACCACTTAAGTTAATAAACCTGTTGATCTCTATGGAATAAGGCAGGCTTCCCTAAACTCCAGCCCTCCAGATGTTGCTGAACTACAATTCCCATGATTCTCAGCCTATTTCATTCATAGAATCATGGTTGTAGTTCAGCAACATCAGGAGGGCCGGAGTTTTGGGAAGCCTGAAATAAGGCCTTGTGTGCACAGTATGTTTTAAAAGTGAAGGACTCCATTTCTACTGATTTCCATTTGATTTCTAGATGCCCTCTTGCAGCATAGAATATGTAAAGCGGTATATACTGAATGAGTCATAAATCAGTAGATTTATGATTGTTAAATCTCAAGGAAGTTGCCTACTTGAAATGTTAACCGACACACCCAACTCTCAATGATCACTACAATTTTCACTTCTACTCCTCTATGGAGTAGATCAGTTTTTTTCTGAGAGATCAGTTTTGTTTTGTTTTTTTAAACTATTGATTTAAAACAACCAGGAATCTTACACCTCATTTTCTGTTCAGATCTTTATCTTTTCAAAGCCATCCAAACTTTAATGGTAATATGTTAGGCAATGAGCAATAGTTGCAATGTAAGCTTATGATTCAGTCTATCACTGCCATCCAAGTGAAATGTCAACATTGTCTGAGTGGCAGTAAAGACTTTGGATGTTGGGAGACCAGTGGCTTTTGTCAAAAAAACTAATTTAAGAAATACCCAAAGACAAAAGCCCCACAAAACAGAAGCAGAATTGGTTGTGGGAAAAATAAAACCCACAGCAAAAATAGAAAAAAATAAAAATAAATTTTTTTAAAAACCCACAAACTAAAAAATAAATTAAATTAAAAAAAAAGCTCTGGCACGGAAAAATATATTTTTTATTGAAGGAAAAATAAAAACAAAAAACCCCTGAAAAACAGGACCTTACTTTCAGTCTTAAAGGCCACATTTTCTACGTTGTAGTATGCATTAGTTTGTGTCTGGCATCATATTTTTCACAGTTCCCTAGCACGTTAGTGTATTTACGTTTTCTTTCATTCAACACATCAATTTCTTTTTGCTTGTGCAAGTCCTCAAATTTTCGCTTTTTGGAATGAATATCATTGTGGTAGTGATCATCTACATTGCTAGAATCCTCATGGTAGTACTTATTAGACTGTCGTGGAAGAGAATGAGTGTAGTATGGATTATGCCTTGGGCCATAGAAGTGCTCTCGTCCCTTATTTCGATCATGATACTGCCACCCACTGCGGTAATCCCTGTAGGATTTGTTGGGATAGTCTCGGTCATCATAGTGCCTTTCTTTGGCATCTCTGAAAGCAGATGAATAATAATCAGAATATTTGTAATCATCGCATCTTCTGGTTTTATCTGGATAGTTTCTCTCATGGCTGCGAGAACGACTGTGTTTTGAATGATCAAACTTTCTAGAATAGTCATCTTTGTCTCTACTTCTTGACCTTGCCCTGTAATGGCTGTGGTAGTCTTTGTATGAATATGAATTATTTCTATAGTTGTTTCTATGTCTGTATTCATTACAATAAGATGGTCGGTAACGATCAGGTGTCCTACTCCCTCTATTATGGGAATGACGTTCTTTGCTATGGCCATTTGTTTTAGACTTCTCATCCACTCGATCATTACTATCAGAGCGGCATCTTTCATTTCGGATGTGTTCCCTTTTAACGCGCTTGGTATCCGCAAAAACAATTTGCTTCTTCTCCGCAATGACCTGCCTCTCGCTTGATTTATTTTCATGATCGCTAGTGTGTTCAAAGGGCTGTGCCTTTTGAGTTAAGTCTTGGTGCGCACAATATCCATTTTTGGAGAAGCTCACCGAAGTTTCAATCTCTTGTTTTTGATTTGATTCTGTAAGTGATACAGAACCTTCACTTTCAGAAATATCTAATAAGTGGGTGGAAGACTCACTGCCGTAGCCATTGGTAGACGGGGCATTTATCATGCAACCGTCAATTTCAGTACTGGTATTCTCACTTCTTGGTTTCTCCTCAGACCCAGAAGATGATTCTGCATTCATCTTTGCACCATTCTCAGGCTGGACTTTAACATGTTCTGATGCAAATGAAGACCTTCTGTCGTCAATGGTATCATTTCCTGAGTCTTGCATGCTGTATACATAGAATGAAAAGTTAAACAGTTGACGACAATGTTAAGACAAAAGACAAAAAAAAACAAAAAACAAAAAAAACAAAACACATTTTACAAATACTTTCTTACCTTTTCTCGGATGGCTGTCCATTTTGTACGTTCGTAAACGTTAACTGAAATTCTCTCTCTTCTTTAGTCAACTGTGATATAGAATTAACCTAGAAAAGGGAATAAATACAGCAAAAACTCAAAAAGGAGAAATGTGTATACAATCAAGTGCTTAAATATAAAGCGAATAGCAATAAAAAAAAAAAATAATAAAAAAAAAATCTATAAAATGTGTACATACAATTTTTATTTTCCTTACCCTTGCATTAAGAATATATCAGAGATATACATCATAAACATAAAGGTAAACTTCCTACATTGGCCATCTAAACTATATTTGTCTTTGTTTTTAAATAGTGAAAACTAATAAGATACATTCTTATGGGTCTGAGCCTGAAAATACTAGCTTTTTACACAATGCTTTTGTTTTTTAAGGCAGCATCACACTTTCCACAGGATCGGATTCTAAGCTGGAATAAAAAAAAAAAAAATAGAAAATCTCCAATAGTGTAATATGTAATAACCACTTGCTCCTATATTAAAACAAATAAACAAAAGGGTCACTATAGCCAACAAAACAACTTTAGCTTAATGAAGCGGGTTGTGTATAGATCATACCATTTAGGAGTTAAATCACTTGCTTCTGTTTATGCAGCCCTAGCCACAGCTGCCCTGGCTGTGACCAATACAGCCTGCATTGAAACATAATAGTTTCATTTTCAATCAGACGTAACTTACTTTAAAAGTTTTTGTAAACTGAGCTTTAATTATATACAGGAGGCTCCTGCAGGGTCTAGCAAACTATTAACAGAGCGAGAGATAGGAAATCCCAAATTAAACCATTTGCAACAAAGAAAGTTTAAACATTAGATGACTCTTTACAGGAAGTGTTTAGGAAAGCTGTGTAAGTCACATGCAGGGAGGTGTGGCTAGGGATGTATGAACAAGGTGATTTAACTCCTAAACGGCAGAGAATTGAGCAGTGAGACTGCAGGGGCATAATCTGTACACCAAAACTGCTTCATTAAAGTTAAAGTTGTTTGGGGACTATAGTATACCTTTAAGCTCACCTATTCTAGAGCCAATAATTCTGGCTCTAAGTTTTAAGGCCGGATGCCCCTTAATGATGTGGCAAGAACCGAAGATCAAAGCTGGACAGTGAATATTACTTAATAACACTTTACTAAAAACAAAACAGCTTTTTGCAAACCGTAAATCCCCCCCAAAAAAAACTGTGCTGTTGTCCCAGAGACCGTCCATATTTAAATTCACGCACTGAGTTTGCCTCCCTATTGTAGATATACTAATTTGTAGCAATTCCAAAAGGAGACATTTAAAAAAAAATATAAGGCTTAAGAAACAATACCATTTAAAAAAAAAAAATATATATTTTAAATAAAATGGAAGTTAAATTAAAAAAGTTTAATAGGAAAAATATTTTGGACAAAAGAAACCTCTCAGTTTGAAAATGTTCACTTCTGTTCTTTTCCAATAGAATTCTTTACGAATGTTCATTTTAAACTAGGATCTCCTCTAAATATTAATATTGTTTTTTTCAACAGTATTTAAAAATTGCAGTTGCAGAAAACTGGCAACTCATTTATAATCACTTGTTTTTGTTCTTTCTCAACAAAGTATCTCTGTGTTAATTTCCAATTGATGATTATAAAGCCAGCGGACAAGGAAAGGGGGGGGGGCATTGTGCTGATGACAACTAAGAACTATGTAGAGCAGTCAAAGATTATTAGAAGATAAAACCAAATATAGGAAATTAAAATGGGACTCTACAAGGGAAATAAAAGAAAGATTCCATCAATTCTTTAAAAAGGGCCACAAGATAGGATATAGCGATAATCCAAACAAACCCAAGTTATCTTAAAAATACTGGGGATGTTTTTTTTTGTTTGTTTGTTTTTACAAGTAACTGAAGGGATTAAGTAGAGTAATGAATATTTAGTTACTGCACAGGTAATCTCCCTCTATACGATCAGATCACATGTAAGGGGCTGCACAGCAGTAAAATATTTTTTAGAGCAAGCTAGTCACTTTAAAACTGAGAAAATTACTTTCATAATTGAAGGTATAAATCTTATTTTAACAAAAGACCCCTATCTGCAGAACGACGATGGGGACGCGAGCGTGCGTGCATCCCATCATTTTAAAACTGCACATAACGGGGATCCAAAAGTGTTACAATTTAAGGGCATTCAGAAGATTTTAGGAAATGTGCGATGAGGTGACATCATGAGAAGTCTTGGTCATCAGAAATGAGGTGGATTTTTAGCTTAGGAACTCTGCAACCAATGGGTTTAAACAAGGATTTTGAATTCTACTCCCTTTTTATAATGGTCTTCCAATGTTTTTAACTATTTTTTATGTATATTTCTCAGGTATAATCATGTATATTGTCTAAGGCAAAGGAAAGTTTTTTTTTTACTGTAAGAACAATAAGGATGTGGAATTCTCTGCCTGAAAAGTGGTTTTATCAGAGTCCATACAGATGTTCAAACAGCTACTAGATGCATACTTGCAAAAACAGAATATTCAAGGATATAATCTTTCAATGTAGGGTAATAACTGCTTGATCCAAGGATAAATCTGACTGTCATTCTGGGGTCAAGAAGGAATTTTTTTCCTAGCTTGTTGCACAATTGTGCTTCAAACTGGGTTTTTTGGCCTTCTTTTGGATCAACAGCAAAAAACAAATGTGAGGAAGGCTGAACTTGATTGACACAAGTCTCTTTTCAGCTATGTAACTGTACACAATATTTGTACATGAATTATTTTGGTCCAAAACCAGGATTGTCACTGATGCTGATGTTAAACTTTTCCCCTTTAACACTCCTTTTTTTGTATAACCCATAAAACTCATAAGATTGTCAAATTGAAGGGAGGAAATTTAATAAAAAAATATTTTTAAAAAGCATAAAAGCGCTGAGTACCAGTATTTTCAGGCTCAGACCCTTGTGAGTGTATCGCATTACCTTTAACTATTTAAAACTTTCTGCATTGACCATCTACACTACATGTCTTTTTGGTTTATGATGTATATTCCTGATATATTCTTAATGCAAGGGTATTGGGGAAACAAAACAATGCATGTAAACATTTTATCGCACTCCACTTTTTTCCACACTGTATCACTTTTTTTTTTTTTTTTTTAATACTAACGTGTGCTCAAGGGAACCAAAGTTATGAAATCCGAAATAAATGCAGTAAAATATAAAATGGCAAAAGGGGCATTATGCAGGTAACTGTGTACTGTGAACTAAAAATAATACAATCCACTTACATTCTCATTATTGATACTGGGAGAAGCACATCCTCTGAGATGCTCTTTATTGTGAATTAAGAGTCCATTTGTGTTGAGGTTGGACACTCCATTCCTTACAAAATTTACCATAGAAACAGATACCTCCTCCTTTTGGGTAACGGTTAAGGTGGTTTCATTACTAGGAGTATTATTAGAAGTGCCAAGTCCATTTGTACCAACAGGCTCACTTGCAGAAGTGCCATGCCATTTCTTTGGCCTATTCAGTTCTTCCTCAGATTCTTCAGACGATTCCCCAACATAAGGAACCAGCATTTTAGAATGACCATTCACTATTGAATTAGGATAGGGCTTGTGTGGCACTGGTTTATGTACATAAGGTGTAGAAGCTGCTGAGGTAGAGTGCCCTGTAATTGGTTTGGTTACTGTGGATGATGCAGTAGTAGTAGATACAGAGTCTGCCTTTTGAGAGATTGACAAGGAATGTGCGTTGTGGTTCGGGAGCTTGCTTATATTTATAGTGATTTTCTGCTTCTTGGTAGATGTATTGATAGATTGTCTGTTAATGGGCGTGTTGTTAAAGGATGATCTTTTTGGATTCATGCCGTTTATCATGGAATTATTAAGTGCCATTTTTGGTGACCGGTTACCATTAACAGGTTTTCCATTCTACAATAAACAAGTTAAAGAGATGTAAACGTATGAGCAACTGGGAAGCAGTCTTATAGTCTGAATTAAATATATCATTTGTATATAAAAAAAAAAAATAAAAAAAACCCCAACAACAAAACTAGCTAAAAATGGTTCTTGTTTTCCTTGTTTGTAAATTCTAACAAAAGTAACTCTAGAAAACACCATAGTCCAATATGAGCTGGGAGTCTTTTTTTGAGAGGTCATTATTATGGGATTAGCAAATATTACTGGCATTTGCGTCCAATAGGATGCAAAGCACCTCATTTGCTGTTTTCCTTGGGTGTACCAAGATACTGAACACACAGTTCCAGTACAGTACTATCCAATGGATAGTTATGGATTACCTGTAATAATAATAAAAAAAAAACAAAAAAAAAAACACAACACAGAACAGACATGCAGAGGAAGTGCTCTATCACAGCATCACTAAGTCTCACCTTTATCACGTGTGTGGGTCCTATAAAGGATTTGCTGCTGCCTCCTCTCTGGCTACTACTTGGCTGTGGAGAGGTTGGCCGAGCAGTATGCACAGTGTAAACGCCGGATCCATTCTGCGTATTCTGTGAATTCTGAGACCTACAAAACACAAATATGTGACGACTGGATATTAAACACATGGATTCCATTCCTCCCCTTTCCCTCCCCAGCAGAAATTCTAAAAAAAAAAAAAAAATAGAGATCTATATATATATATATATCTCTTTTTTTTATTTTTTTTTTTTAAAACAAGAGCCAGTTAACTACCTGATGTAAAACAGCAAATAAGCCTGTTGGTTTAACACCGTACGGATATCAGCACTGGATACAACGGAATCATTCATTAGATACCACTGGTCATTGCTGGCCTGGGAAGAAAAACAGGTTTATTTGTGAAATTGTACAGGTGAGCTGATGTTCCTTAAAGCAATTAAAGGATGTCAATAGTCAACCGTTGCTTGATCGTAGGTTTTACCTTAATGTATGAATAATAATGTCCACCATGGCAACTAAAGCCAGTATGAACAAGGACAGCATACAAATGATAAATAATTGGTTCGCCATTGGGGTGGGAGGTGTATGGACGGACATCAAGATATTCTGGATATTTAACCTCCTGCAAAGGGGGAATAAAAAACAAACAAAAAAAACACAACCTATTTTAGAGACAAAGATCAAAACCATATCAACTAGAGTAAACTAAACACCAATTAAAATGAACAACGCCAGTGACAAAACACAAAAAGGTAATTTGGAGACTCAAAGTCGGCACACGAAGTGATGACAATACAAACATGCCTATCATGGAACGAGTTGACTTCCATTTTGTTTGGGCCTTCTTCTGTGACAAAAGGCATATATACGTGTATTTAAAAGACTGAGAATTTGTCAGTCATACATACATGTACACGAAGGGACAAAAATTGAAATACTGGTTAACAGGTTTGTGCAACACTATGAAAAATATTTAACCCTTCTAAAATGGTTGTGCATAAGAATGATATAAACCATGTGCCTTGGGATCCAAGCCTTCTGCACAGCCAACATTCCATTATAAAGCATTGTGTGTTGTCTTATCAAAGTTCTACTGTAGTTTAGGATTTCAGTAAAGACTGTACACAAAATGACCTTTGTGCGCTCAGTTAGAACAGTTTACAACTAAAGCCACTGCATTTTGGGTTATGGTAATAAAGTTACTTTTTTACTCTTGTAATTAGAATTAAGCAACACTCACTTTGGATAGTTTTCCTCCAGAGAAGCTTGCAAACCTCTTGAGTGACAGAGTGAGCACATTTGAGGTTTGGTGGATAGTAAATCTCTTAGAAGCAGTCACCATTTGCTTACACCTGCAAAGTAAAAGAGGATAAGTAAACGCTACAAAAAAAATGGCTGGGAGGGATGGGAAGGAAACAGCAGGAACACTGGAAGTATAGATATAAAATGTTCTCATGTCCAACTTAATCCTAATAGACATTGCTATAGAACACAATATTACTTACTTTCCACACTTATAAGCGTTATCCCCTTCCAGTAGTTCTGGCTTAACAAAATGCTCCAATGCTTTGTTTATGCCGTGGGAGGACTAGAAAGGAAAAAAAAAAAAACACACATAATGTTCAACAGAAAGTACATGGCACCTTTGTAGTTCCTACCAGGAAATGCTATTTGTAAAGGAAATAAAGCAATGTACCAAATATCTTTACATGTGCTAGCTTGAGACAAAATAACCAAAGAAATGCGGATCAAAATTTGGCTGAATACACTTTAAAATAAAATGTTAAAAAAAAGACAATTTCTACGTTTTCTTGAAAAATGTCATTAATTTTTTTTAAAACTGAAGATGTATTTATGGTTCAGAACTTCAAGTGTTAAGTAGTAACCGGGTCTAAGTGGTACTTGAAAAAGCCAAACGCTTGCACGCAGCACTTTGTTTTTAATTCAAGAAGGGACCACAGGGTGTGAATGGAGGGATGCATGGGTATGGAGTGGCTGAATGCCTGGCTATTTTGGTGAAACACAAACAATGTTAGAGTTCAAAGCGAATTTCACATTTCAGTTCAAAAACCTGAAATTTACCGTGGCGGATGGCAGAGCAAAGGATAGTGCTAGAAATACAGCTTTGTATTCCTGCCACTATAGTATCCCTTTAAAAAGGTTGCAGTGATTCTCTGCGGTTATTACTGGAGGTAACGTATTCATTACTTACATTTTATTAAATAATGTGGTTACTTTTAAGAAACACACAACCTCTTCCCTTTTCTAAAAACCAGCATGACTTTTTGAAACCTGATTAACATAAAGATTAATCTGAACACAGTTTATATACACGTTAGGAACATAGCCAGTGAATTTACACTTTACTTACCTTAATCTCCAGAGTGAGATCAAGATACTGGTCATAGGTGTCTGAAACCGCTTTACAGTTGAGACATTTCACTACAATAGAATAAAAGGAGTTGTAAAACCATGGGAATTTTTATGTTCACAATTAATGTGTTCGTAGCATATAAACTGGGCTAGTAGATTTAGCTTACAAAACGTACTCACCTCTAGAACGAAGATAACCACCAAATATTTGGTGAACAAGAGTTGTTGCTTGTGTGTTTCTACCAAACCTAAAAAAAAAAAAAAACTATCAGATATTGGCTTATACCCAACTATTGTTCAAGTACCTTAAAAATAAAAAGGCATTCATAATTTGGCATCTGCCCTCTGAAGACGTAGAGCCAATACTGTGATGTGCTAGAGCTAGACCATAAATCACACAAGTTACGCTAAAAGCAAAATAAATGGACATGTGTCTAAATCACTATATCTCAATGCAGTGGTTATTGTGAATAGATGCTATCCCCTTTCTCGGATAATGTAAAACACTGTCGATTCTGAGAAATAGCAAGGCTTACATTTGTCGGACAGTCACTTCCTAATATAAAAGGTCTTCACATATGGCATACACCGTATGACATTATGAAATCAAAATAATGAAAAATTATGCCTGAGAGACAGTTACAAAAAGCACTCAGAAGACATACTTCCAGAGTAAGAAGTATTGGAACCAAAGCTCTCTCTGTGGTCATCAATTGTAGGCTTCGTCATGACATCCTTGGAGAATCAGGACCTTAAACAATTTATGCAAGATCTGAAAGTCGAGGGGCCACTGAATAACTTGAACAGCTGGGTCCTCTTACAACACTCCTAGAACAGCCCAAAAAACAACACCCAACTGCACCCCATTTTTTGTTTTCTTTGATGGTAGGTGCATAATGTAAATGAGTAAATGGGTTTTTAAAAAGTATTTCAAAGTGTTTCTTTAAAAGGGAAACTATAAGCACCAAAAAACTCTAGCTTAATGGAGTTGTTCTGGTGGAAATATACACCTGCAGGCCAAATCATCAAGTATTTACCATTTATGAGTTAAATCACTTTGTCTATGTAGCCCTAGTCAAACATCTCATGCAAGTGACTTAAACAGGCTCTCTACATACTCACTGTAAAGCGAGATCAAATATTGAAGCTTCCTTCATTGCAGTGTGTTTAATTTGACATTTCTAATCTCATTCTCTGTTAATAGCCTGCAGGAAAATTCTGTGTGATTAAAGCCCAACTGACAGAGCAGTAGATAAGTACTTCTAAAGCAACACACTGTGCTGCTACATCCAATTGAAACTGAACAATTTTCTTCATGTTGGCTTTGTGATTAACATCAAGGGGAGATGTAGCTAGGGCTGCATAAACAGAAACAAAAGATTGCAGGGGCATGATTTATACACCAAAACGGTTTCATTAAGCTACAAAGTGGTTTTGGTGCTTAAAATATCCTTTTCATTTTATAAGCCAAGGGCTATTTTGGTACTCAAATGGGACACTATAGAAGGTTACAATGCGCTAGTCACCGTTTAGGTGATCAGGTCCCCGCTGCAAGGTTAAAAAAGGTGCATTTACTCACCTTTGGTCCCTTGCAGCACTGGTCTCCAATGTGCTGCTCTGCCTCTTTGTCTGAAATCATCAAGATTGACAATCTTAGCCAATCCAAAGCTTTCACATAGGAAAGCATTGGGTGGCTTGTGCGCATGCATGGCATAGCATCACTTCAATCACGTGGTCTCTAGTCTCTTATCCACGCATTTAACATTCAGATATGTAACTTACCTGTAACAACCTTTAAGACATGATTTTTGAAGCTCTTCTACAGTAAAACGAAGGAATTCATGTGCATCTTCCTGACTACCGTAACGGAAGTGCTTTGCAATACCTAAAAGACAAAGAAAATAAATAGAACTAAAATAGCTTTTCCTGATGTAGCAATTAAAAGCTGCTTCCTAAGGATGGGCAAAGAAGCACATTTGCAGACTTTAAAGTGGCAGCATAAATTGTAACAGCATATAGAGTAGTTGCATTTACTTGAAGGGATACTATAAACATCAAAACAACTTTAGCTTAAGAAAGCAGTTTTAGTGTATAGATCATGCCTTTGCTGCCTCACTGCCATTTAGGAGTTTAACCCCTTAAGGACCAAACGTCTGGAATAAAAGGGAATCATGACATGTCACACATGTTATGTGTCCTTAAGGAGTTAATCACCATAGTATCTGTACCACAAGCCACACCTCCCTGGCTGTGATACAGCCTACATGAAGAAAAAAAAATATATATATAAGTTTTCATTTTCAGACAACTTGATTTACAAGTTTGTATCTCTTGCCCTGTAAATTGAGCTTTAAAAATCACATACAGGTGGCTCCTGCAGGGTCTAGTAGGCTCCAGAGCAGGAGATAAATTCAAGATTAAAGGTATTCTCCAGTGTCAGGAAAAATTAGTTTTCCTGGCACTGCAGGACCCTCTAGTGCCCCTCTCCCTCCCACCCCAAGTTGCTGAAGGGGTCAAAACTCCTTTCAGTTACTTACCTGAGTCCAGCGCCAATGTCCCTCGGTGCTGGGTCAGGCTCCGCCTACGCTCCTCCCTTGCCGCCAGGGGAGACCTGATGGCGTGCACGGAAATGGCGCGCACGGCAATGGCGCCTCGCACGCCTATTAGACCTCCCCATAGGAAAGCATTACACAATGCTTTCCTATGGGGATTTCCGTGACGCTGAAAGTCCTCACATAGCGAGAGGACGTCCAGCGTCATTTTAAACCACTTTTCGTGTTCTATGAACACGGAAGTCTCCTCTAGTGGCTGTCTAGTACAAGAGGCGGTTCCGCACTTCTCACTGTGAAATTGACAGTGAGAAGACGCCAGCGCCCATAGGAAAGCATTGAGAATGCTTTCCTATGGACTGAATGTGCGCGTGGCTCTTGCCGCGCATGCAGTCGAAGAGGGAGGAGAGTCCCCAGCGCTGGAGAAAGGCAAGCGTTTAACCCCTTCCTCCACCTAGAGCCCAGCGGGAGTGGGACCCTGAGGGTGAGGGGGACCTAAAGACAATACAGTGCCAGGAAAACAAGTGTTTTCCTAGCACTATAGTGGTCCATTAAGGGTAGTGGGAGTTGGCACCCAGACCACTCCAAAGGGCAGAAGTGTTCAGGGTGCCTGGAGTATCCCAATAAACAGACTGTGCAGTAGAGGAACCTAAAATACTTATGTCCATTTTCAGGAAGTGTTTAGAAAGGCTGTGGAAGTCACATTCAGGAAGGTGTGACAAGAGCAAATAAACAAAGTGGTGATTTAACGTTCTGAATCTTAACTGTGATATTTTTATTGAAGGAACGTGATCTGTACACCAAAACGGCTTCATTCGGCTAAAATGGTTTTGGTGCCCACAGTGTTTATTTAAAGAAGAACCTAAAACAATATAAAAACTACAACTAAGCATTTTACTGAATGCAATCATAAATTCTAGGTGACTCAAACACAATTTTGTTCAGTGAGGAATTAATATTGCTCATTCATATCCTGAATGACAAAATGGCTAACAAAGGGATGTAGTAGGATATAGTATATGGTAGTAATATATTCACGTACATTTTAGGTGAAATGTTGCCAATTATTAGTTAATGCATACAAATCAAACCGGTAACACTAGATAATGGTCACATGACCCATAACTCCAAGCAATTTGTTATGACTCAGCTTGTCTTTTGCATGTTGTTTATGGTATAATTAAAGATAAATAAGACCAAACATCATACACACTTAATGGTAAAAAGTATTACCAACAGATGGGAAGTCAGCCTTGTACTCTAGTACACAATTGAGCTACATACTGGTTTGGCAAGGTCCTGTTTGAATTCACCTTTCCAGGTGACTGCATGGAATTGTTATTCCCACTGAAAAATTGATACAATTCTGGGCATTGTTTAAGGATCACTATAGTGTCAGGAAAACTATATAACCTTTGGGCCCCCCCCCCTCCCGCTGGGCTGAAGGGATTATAACCCCTTCAGCCACTTACCTTTATCCAGCACCTGGCTCCCTCGGCGCTGGTGACCTCTCCTCCCCCTCCAACGTAGGCCCCCAAGTGGAGTTGAATGAGCACATTAAAAAACGCCCATAGGAAAGCATTTCTCAATTTTTTTTCTAGGGACGTTCTGCGTGCTCAATTTGCTTTTCACATTGAGCATCTAGGAAGGGCCTCTAGCAGCTGTCAGGAAGACAGCCACTAGAGGCTGGATTAACTCTGCAATGTAAACATAGTTTCTCTGAAACTGCTATATTTACAGTTGTAGGGTTAAAACCTGGGAGACTTGGCACCCAGACCACTTCATTGAGCCGAAGCGGTCTGGGTGACTACAGTGGTCCTTTAACCTGTTAGGATGGTAACCTCTTAACCATCCTGCAGATTTGGTGAGAGCAATGTTAACTCCCTACACACCTAGGGCTTTTCTCGGTTAACAGGGACCATTATTAGTGGCCCCAGACTTATTGATAAGCGGTTTGCAGTGCTGGAAGCCAGTGCTACAAAGAGCTCTTTAAATCGGCATTTACATGCCTATAAACTAAACCCCTGCATTCACCAGGAAACCCAGATATCAGTAGATACCTGGGGACATTTTTAGTTTACTTAATGGACCACTATAGTGCCAGGAAAACACTTGTTTTCCTGGCACTATAGTGCCCTGAGGGTGCCCCCACCCTCAGGGTCCCCATCCCGCCAGGCTGGATGGAAAGGAAGGGGTTAAACTTACCTCTTTCTCCAGCGCCGGGCGGGGAGCTCTCCTCCTCGGCTGAATTCGCATGCATTCAGCCAGTCCATAGGAAAGCATTCTCAATGCTTTCCTATGGACGCTGGTGTCTTCTCACTGATTTTCACAGTGAGAAGCACGCAAGGGCCTCTAGCAGCTGTCAAAAGAGACAGCCACTGGAGGCTGGATTAACTCTAACAAACATAGCAGTTTTTTTTGAAACTGCTATGTTAATAAAAAAATAAAATAAAAAAGTTAACCCTAGCTGGACCTGGCACCCAGACCACTTCATTAAGCTGAAGTGGTCTGGGTGCCTATAGTGGTCCTTTAAGCTGCATGCATATAGCACTTTAAATCCATTGAAAAAACTGCAGCTGAGTGATCAAATTCAGCCAGTTATTC
The DNA here is from genome assembly GCA_933207985.1 of Pelobates cultripes. Taxonomy (NCBI): domain Eukaryota; kingdom Metazoa; phylum Chordata; class Amphibia; order Anura; family Pelobatidae; genus Pelobates; species Pelobates cultripes. Next base: position 120,158,553 of record OW240918.1, on the reverse strand, counting down.
TCTCACTGGATCTAGTGAGTCTACCAGTCCCCAATGAAATTCTGATCAGTGCTGGGCTTTGTCAGTGGCCCAGCACCGACCACAATGCATTTTGGGAATACTATATTCAATTAAAAAAAAGATATGAAGCGGTCATACTGGAAACAGCCAGTAGACGGAAGCAACATACCACAGTTTTATCTTCCATTTTCCTTTGCGGATACCAGTAATATTAAAAGAGGGAAACCTTTGGCATTATGATTAAATAAGGGATCAGGATTAGGTTTAGGATAAATATTAAGTTTATATTTTAGATGGATTTAGAATTAAATTTTGGGATTAGGTTTCAGATTATGATTAAGGCCAAGGTAGGAAATCCCTCTGACATAGCAAAGGGAATACTTCCAATACCATTTATAAGGTTGAGTTTAAAATTAGGGTTTAATGAGAGATTTGGATTCAGTTTAGAATTGGGGTTTGTGCTAGGATTAAAGCGAGATGTATTATGAGATTTAGGGTTAGATTTGGAATTAGTTTAGAATTAAGGTTATAGAATGCCAATTTGCATAGGGATAGCATATGGGGTATTGCAGAGTGTAGACAAGATCATTTTATTACATTGGGACACATGAGGTTTAAAAAAAAAAAAAAATAAGCAGGAAAAAAATACAATGTGGATGTAAAAAGAAAAAGCTACTAAACTGCACCAGAAGCACATCTTCAATTTGACACAAAAACTGCAATGTGCAGGTTAGAAAAATCAGATCTGTATTGTCTCACATACACACACACACAAAAAAAACCAAAAAACACAATTCGACAAGGTTATACGAAGAGGGCTATTCTGTACTCCTGTATTCCAGAGATACAGTTGAGCACTATTGAGTTATTTTTATTACAGTAGCACAACTTTACAAAACACTAAATTGCAATGTGCATGTAAATAAAAATAAAATACCATAAACTTTGAAAGAAACTGGTGCCAAGATAGCTGTATAATAAGGCTCAAAATATACTATATGACATACCCCATGATGTCTACTTTCACAAAAAGTATGCATTTATTAAGTAACTTTAACTGCCAAACAAACCAATCAAATTTGTTAAAATTCTATCTGTACAAACTGAAAAAAGTCAGGTCTCTTATATGGAACTGTAATTACCTTAAGATATAAAGGCACACATTTAGTTAAAATGTAATTTGAATGAAAAAAAAAAAAAAAAAGAAAGAGAATTGACATACAATGGGGAAGAAATGGCAACATGTTAAGACATTATACACCTTATGATATGCCCTGTGGTGTCTACTTTTACAAATGGTAGGCCTTTGAGGTGTAATTTGAAAAACCAAACCGCTTTAAAAATTGCCCCTAAATGAGCTACAAGCCCATCAAATCCATCTCTGAAATTCTAACTAAAAACTGAAATGGTAAAGTCTCTTATACAACGCTGTTACTTTACATGGAACAAACCTATAGCACAAATTCTGTTACAAGGCATTCTTTTAGCTCTGCAAAAAAAAATAAAAAATAAAAACTTTGCACCTTCATATACTACTCCTACTGGATAGTTACTGCATGGGCAATTATCTTTCGGCTGGAAACAAGTTATTTAACCCCAACTGATGCAATGAGTGGCTTCTCATTTCTTAAACAACCATGGCGAAAGACACACCCTGTGGTCGTAGAAAAGAGGTTAGTCTATTTGAGAATGGTTAATTCACTGGCATGCATCAAGCAGAGAAAACTTCTAAGGAGATTGCAGAAACTACTAAAAAAAAAACAAACAAAAAAACTGTCCAACGCATTATTATAAACTGGAAGGATAGTGGGGAACCACCAGTGATGGGCGCATCAGGGTATGAAGAGAGGCAGATGAAGTGATGTAACCATCGTGCCTACTGTACAAGCCTGTGGGGGCAGTGCTATGATCTGGGGTTGTTGCAGTTAGTCAGGTCTAGGTTCAGCAACATTATGTGCCCAAAGAATGAAGTTAGCTGACTACCTGAATATACTGAATGACCAGGTTATTCCATCAATGGATTTTTTCTTCCCTAATGGCATGGGCATATTCCAAGATGACAATGCCAGGATTCACTGGGCTCAAATTGTGAAAGAGCCGTTCAGGGAGCAGGAGACATTGTCACACATGGATTGGCCACCACAGAGTCCAGACCTTAACTCCAGTGAGAATCTTTGGGATGTGCTGGAGAAGGCTTTGTGCAGTGGTCCGACTCTCCCATCATCAATACAAGATCTTGGTGAAAAATGAATGCAACACTGGACGGAAATAAATCTTGTGACATTGCAGAAACTTATCAAAACAATGCCACAGCGAACGCGGGCCGTAATCAAAGCTAAAGGCGACCCAACAAAATATCAGAACGTGTGACTGTTTTTGGTGGCGACTTTTTTTGGCCAGGCAGTGTATTTTACTGCACTTATGTTTTAAGGATTCTCATGGAAACTACTATAAAAATTGTTTCTTCTACTGTTAACTGTATTTTCTGGCTCCCCTCACCCCCACCCCATATTTTTTATTCTGCTTTTGACCTCACATTTGCCTGACATACAACATGTGGTGATTATATTATAGTCTTCTCTACATTATTTACACAAAAATGGAAACTCAATAAAAAGTTCAATATTTCAACCTGTTTGCTTGTGTGGTGTCATACCCTTTTCCCACCTCTCCCCTCCCCCCCCCTTTTTTAAATCCAATTATAGTTTGTTAACCTATGCAGGGTGGGTTAACTAGGATCCAGTACCCATCATTCTTTTGATACACACACGGGGAGTGCGTTTTAGTATATATGTTTTATGTGTGGGAAGTAGGCAAACAGAACAGCAGATTTTTAGCATATATGAGGGTGTACAAGTTTATATTTAACGCTCTTAGTTCTGTAAAAATTGAGAATACACACACACCCCCAAATTACAATAAAAAATAAATTTTGTAATATGTAAATATTTTAACAGCCAAAATAATCTGTAGACTTTTTTGATTCATGATCAAAGTTTCAAAAGAACACACAACTGGTAGAGAGTTCACAGGATTTCTGCAAACCTGTGCTCGTAAACTATCCACTGCCCTCATCTAAGGGTGTTTGCACTCCCCTCCAACATAAGTGTTCAATTGCTGGAACCCTATTTTCTAATTAATAATTCTGGTACAGGAGCAGGACCAGAGTCCAAGGATTGACAGTATGTTCTTAAAAACAAGTTATCATTTTCATTATGCAGTATTCCTTTAAATTGGAAGTTTAAAAGTTAAAACCACTCACGTCTCAGGTCGTTGATCACACTAGTAGGCTTGATAACACCACCTGAGTTAGACAGAGCCTGTAATACATGTGACTGCATCACACACATCAGACAGAAATCCTGATCACGACCTAGGAGAAAATAAAAAATAAAAATAAACAGGTCAGCTCTGAAGAATAGTCAAGGCATAGAAATACACTGTACTTATGGGCATTGGTCAACGACTTTGGATGTCAAGAAAGTCATCTTCTACTCCGATTTAAAGGTTTATATTAGTGTTGTATGTGACTGTGCATTCACCATCAATGACGCCTTATGTGATTAAGTAAAGCATGACATACCAGGAAACCGCAGTGGGTCAGATTATCGACAGGTGTAACTTGTCCACACCTGGAACATATAAAAATCAACTGAGCCTATACAGGTTATGCAACAGAATGGATTTTGAAAACAAACCAGATTGTGTAATGTGTAACCTTTGTACAGTCAGAAAGACAAGATTCACGACTCTCTGTTCTAACCGTGTGGATTCATTTGAGATTCTAACCGTAAACTTACGCTGTTCTTAGATTAGCACAGCCCAGTCCTCAAATAAAAAAAAAAATTTTTTTGTGATCACTGGGCACCACCAATATGTAATGTAATATATGGGTATTACATCTATAGGATGCGGGAAATAAGCCTAACACTTCCCCTTGCAACATTCAAATATTGCACCCACCAAACTGTTTGTTTGGATTTTAACAAAGTATTTTGTAAAACATTTTCAGAAGTATTGTCTGTTATTTATCATCTGTATATTAAAGTCTTATAAAAACACATACTTTGATATAAAAAAAAAAAAACTCACTTCACTAACTAAATAAAATTAAGGTAGGGCTTGACAAATCTTAGGGGGTCAGGAAACCTTAAGGCCTAAAAATATATCTACTGATGCCTAAATTGCCCAAGTATTTATAAATAGAAAGAGCATTATAGTAGTGTTTATAATCAAGAACTTTAGGGTTTCACTTTTTCCTTAAAGAATAATAAAACAAAACTAACAAACAAAAAAAAAAAAAAAAAATCAATCAAGTTGGCTCCTGATTTCTACCAACATGTCAACCCATGTGATATAAATAGAATTCAATTAAGCTTAAAATATTTTTTTGGGGGGGAATTTTATTTTTGTTTGAGGAACAAGCCAGATCTCGATTGGAACAAAATTGCAACACAGCCTTTAAAATCGCTGTGTTCCACCAAAAGGGTACAGAATATAAAAAGATTTAAGTATTTATATATATATATTGTAACTTGTGGTGGTAGTTGGACAGTGATGTGCAGAAAATATATACCTGCCCAAAATGGTGGCTGAATCATCCAATTCCTGGGCTGCTCCGTGAGTCCAGGGCCAAAAAACGCCAAAATACCTTCAACGTGTTGAAGAGCAAGATAACGTGAGTGCATGCTCTCCAGAGACTTTGCTCACACTCCCCATTTTAAGGTAGGACTTACAGTCGCAGCACAGCAGGGCAAATTTGCTGACACTGGCAAGGATTATAGTGGACAAGAGTTTAGCAATAGGTTGCAATCTTGCTTGAAGCCGTGCTGCTTAGCATCAAGAAATTACGGCTAGAAACATTAAAGGAAACGGGAGATCAGAGTAGAAATTGAATTGAAAAAGAAAAACCACTTTCCTCCAATTTCCCTCGCTTTTGTGCTTTCCCTCTGGTTCTCAATGTGGGGGGGCAGTGGGGCTATTTAACGAATGTTGCAGTAAGTACATAAGAGTAAGCTGCAGGGCCAAAAAAAAAAAGTCACAGATTCTGATCCCGTCTGCAGAGGCTTACATCTGCCTTAGGATTCATCTGTGAAACTAAGTCCATAAATTGGCTATACAAACAAACTTGCCTATTGCTGGTTTCCCCTACAAAAAAAAGTGTACCATTAACTCTTTGCATGCCGGAGGAGGTACGAGCCATGATTTGTGCCCTGCCTCTGGAATCCAAAGGGTTAAACTACACTTACCTAACTGCTTAGGGGGTATGTGTACGAAAAAGATGCAATACTCACATGTTTTTGAGTGTTCACGGGTAAGCAGGTAGTTGGCAAGAGGTGCAGTATACGTTAAACACTGCAATACAGAGTTTACAAAGCAAGTATTTCCGAGATTTTGGAGACCAGCTCCAACTTTCTGTATTCTGTGCCACTTCATGGAAATCTTCTCTGTAGGAAAAAGGATCTTTTCCGGTGGGTCAATGCCATCTTCTGGTACCTCCATTGCTGAAAAAAAAAAAAGAAAAAAAAAAAACTAAGGGACTAAATACGTCTGTAAGGAGGAAAGACTTCTAAGAATTATTTAGAAGGTTTAAATGCTTTGTAAAGACCACTTTCTATCTAATATATATATATATATATATATAAATAACATTACAATTTTCAAGTAGAATAGAGAAGGTGAAAAAAGAAAGTAAGCATGGTAAAGACAGTCTTACCTGCTTATACAAGAAAGCCTTCAAAAAAGAAAGGTGACAAAAAAAAAAAAATAAATAAAAAAAATAAAAAAAAAAATAGATATTTACCTGAAGCTTACTACTAAAGTCCCTTTCAAAATAGCTACCCACAGTGGAAAAGGATGGCTTAGCCTTTATAGAGGCACAGCTTCATCCCAGACGATCTTGTGTGCAGATGTCAACTAGGAATTCAATAGGCCACACTTAGGGCTGTGCATAAAAGTGTGTGTTCTAGCAATGAACAAATAGATGGCACTACTACTTTTATGACGTAAACACATTACACACAGCATCTTTACTTAACTTCCTGCCACTATTTTTACGTTTTGGGGGCTTTAGGCATCACTAGCAATTAAAGGAAAACACTTTCCAGGATTTTAAATATACAAAATGATATTACACACAAACACACACACTAAACAGCAATTTAAATTCTAACAGAACAGAAACATAGAATGTGACAGCAGATAAAAACCATTCGGCCCATCAGGTCTGCCCAATTTTCTAAATACTTTCCTTAGTCCCTAGCCATATCTTAAGTCTACGATAAATTGCTGTAAGTTTTATTTCAAAATATCACAAAAATAATGGGGGCGTAGTTCCAGTATATAATCCCACATTGCACAAGTCTGTCACAACGGTAATGTACCCCTGTCTTGGAAGGCCTTGCTCTAGCAGCCAGTGCCTGCTCGTTCGAGATGAATCCACTTACTTGGGAAATGCTTCCTCCTGGGAATCTCTGCAGGGCAAGGTTAAATAGGGCCTTGGAATGAGGCACCTGTGAGAAGGAGGGGTGCAAATATAACACATTTGATGAGTTAGTGTGCTGGATTTTGTATGTTGTATGAATTGCCCCCAGCAGCACCCTTATAATGTGTATGCATGCTCTGGTGAGCACAGCCCTTTTGGTTTACCACACATCTTGTTAAATGTAATGTAGAAAACATCTATTTAGCCTGCAACCCTGGTTTTAAGCCTATCAATGCAGCTCAAAGGCAACATTCACTATTCTTGGAATGAAGAATTTTTAAGTTTCAAATTTTTTATATTTGAATAGACTGAGAAACCGTCCATTTATAAATGGATGGACATCTCCATATCGGTCATCCAGTCTAATCTAGAGAAACTGCTAAAATAAACATTGAGATATGTATTTCTGACAGTGAATGCTTAAGGGTCTGATACGCACAAGACGTCTAGAATGGACAGAAATACACACCCAGTGAAGAATGATATTTCTATAATATGCTCTGCGCATTTTACATTGAAAGATTAAGCCAACTGTAAAGTTTTATCACAAAGCTACTTGTGTTACCATTGGTCTAATTTGTGTGCCCATTTGTGTTTCTACATGATTTTAAAGACAAGAGAAGGATAGAGATATAATGTCGAGTTGCTAGAGGAAATAGGGGGGTAACCCCTGATAAGTAACAATTACAAAAAGAAGAGAAGAAAAATTACAAAATACAAAGAGGCCTAGAGGATACAATATGCAACTCCACAGGCTTCCAATGTATAAAGAGCAACCCAAAGCAAAATAAAACCTAACTTAATAGGTAATCTTAAAAAAAAAAAAATTTATATTTATATATATATATATATATATATATATATATATATATATATATATATATATATATATATATATATATATATATATATATATATATATAAAAATAAAACAGCCAAAGGCTATATATAACAAAGGAAAAGACAAAAAGGGACTAATAGAGAGAGGGGAAGAAAATTCTAAGTGTAGAGTCTGGGGGTTCATCTATATAAAACAGATAAATGGAATAGAAAATAATACAGGGATAGTAGATGCTAAATGTAAATGACCCAAGCTATCCATATAGGTCTATCACATGAATGGGTTATGAAATCGTAAAGTTTGAATAGAAACATGTTATGGGGATACTTTCACTTCCTCATCTTCAGCACAGAGGAATGTATCTGGCACTACCTTGTCTTCCACAGGCAGAAACATGGATACTACTCGCATTCAAACATTCTTGCCTACAACAGTCTAAAACACATTCCTACAGTTAGAGCACACAAGATAAGGTCTTTGAATCTAGATACAAACACTTTTTCTATGTTTTCCTCCCTGGCTTCTTTAATGAATCCTTGCTAGATTTCATTACGCATATCTGCTATAGCATCCCAATTCTGCTATAGCATCCCAACAACATTCTTAAATTCAGAGTTTGACCTATATCAAAATGTCCACCGTTTAACTGGTCTATGATATATTACAGAATAATTATATACCACTTGGTCATAAATATTATAAATAAAACCCTGCCAGAAAACTTTCATAAAAAAAAAAAATAAAAAAAAAAATATGTCTCTTTATAGTGATTATAGTGCTAGGAGAGCACAGGTGGCGCTTCTAGATTATCAAAATGCTTAAACAAATCAATGGTTCCCCAGGGACCTGAAGCTGCCCCCTTTCTGGATTGCCAATGTTAAAATTCTACTCTCTCAATGCAATGCAAACTGTGTTATGTGCTTAAAGTACCCATAAAAAAAATTAAAAAAAAAACACCCCACAAACAATATATATTTAGAAATTATTTTTTTTAAATAGCGCACCATGGTGGGTTAAACAAACATTTAAAAAGGGACACTATAGGCACCGAGACCTGTCTAGCAGAAAGCCACTAGAGGCAATTCACTCCATTAAACAATGCTGGACGTCACATTTTGCTTTTCTATGGGTTTTTTGAAGACATTGGATGCCTACATGCAGAGTCAATGCTTTTCTATAGGGAAGCCCTAAAGTCCACCCCAAGCATGCACATTAGTATCCTCTCCTCAGCTCTGATGTCAGAAAAAGCAGAGAGAGCAAGTGCCAAGGGACTGTCATTGGAATAAGTGTTTTAAAGAGGTTTTTAGCCCTTTAAATACTTTGGGAGATAGCTGTATTCCGAACACTGTACTAATAGTGTTTCTATAAGAAGGCTGAACAAATTAATGTTGATTGAACATGACCAATGCATAGTTTGATGAGAAAGGTGAAACTCCTATGTGACATCCCAAGTGGGAGTAGTGGGCACAGAGTGCTATGAAATCAAGCATTTTCTAGCAGACAAACGATGGGAATTCATATTCCAAGCTTGCTAGAACCAAAGCGAATATAATGTCCCAAAACAATAAGGAGTTAAAAATTCAGGACATCTGAAGTTGTACGACTACAGTACAATATAAGAAATCTATTATAAGACTGTTCCAGGTATACAATTATCTTACAAACTTGGTAAATGGTGCCAGGTTCTCAAACTGTTTAACCCCAAAGGTTGCCTCCCATGCTGGCTCGTAGTGGCACCAGTCTACTGAAATTGACTTTCAGGAAGCACAGAGAGCCTCGGGGCGCAGCCAGTTCTTCAAAGCATCAGTCTAAGCTCTATAATTGATGGAAATTCTAGCTGTACCCATAAGATCTATCTAGATGTATAGAAGCATTCACGACAGAAGAAACACATCAGTCACTAACCACAGGACTTTCTCAACATGAGAATAAACCTCTTTAGCTCAATTAGGTTATGTAGATCCTAGAGAGAAAAAAAAAAAATGTAAATTTAAAAAGCCTAAGTGTGTTTTTTCCAATTACAAAGACTTTGTCTTTCAGCAAGATGGAGCCTAACTCCACTTTCCTACTGATGTCACTCCAACCTGCTTTGCAGACCTTTTCATTTCGTTCCTGAACAAAGGAACTAGAATCAATGGGCACAGGCTGCATTTGCCTGGGTTTTCTGACTGACCATCTTCTTTGACACAAAGTGAGGCAAATCATGCTTTGCATCAACCATGTAAAAGAAGAATGCTTAACCTTCAACATCAGTAAAATGTTTTGGGTAGCTCCGTTAAAGTCAAAAAACGTTCATGTATAGATCTGGATAAAACTTGGGTCTTACGTGGAACAGTCTGCTCTGAAGGCAAGGGCTCCTCAGGAACAGATGAATTTGAGAAGACAGCAGCACCAGGAATAGGTCCAAGAGAGAGTTTAGCTAGAGCTGTTACTACGCCGCATATTGCACAAGCTGTGTCCATACCTCCAGATGACGGTCTGATGGTGTTGCACACATGATTCTGGCAAGCTGCTTGAGCTGAAGATACTTTGTCTATAATGGTCATGGTTTCTCACTGCAAAATAAAAAAGGTAGCATAATCAATGTCTGAGCTTTAGGTTTTTAGCCTTAAACACGAATGCAGTACAACCACTACAAGTTATTACACTAAAACAAGGAAAGATATTCATACATAAACAACACTCTAAAAAGGTAGTACAACGACCTGGTCTCCACCAGTGCAGATTTCATATTCTCGTTACTGGTCCTAAAACAAGCAACATATTATGGGCAACCCAAGATGGCCACCAAATTGGCTGATGTACAGACCTCGACAGAGGTAAACCCTCAGAGATGAGAGGAAGCTTTTGATGCCACATGTAATCGCTTCAGGCACAGACTAGAGGTGAGGGCACATTATCCCCCTTTATCGTCAGTTCAGCTGGCTCCTGTTTCTGCTGTGGCAAGTTGGTTCCTTATTCCTGCACAACATCCATATTCCTAAGGGGCTCTTTGTTAAAAGTGTCTGATTTGGGACATTGCCTACACAAACGGGGTAATGGCAGTAATCAGATATTCTGTAAAGGTTCCTAAACAGACATGGAGCTGGGAGTGTGCCTGTAACACTGGACTGAATCAAATCTGCCCATACATCTTTCCCTGCCTGGGCATAGGATAACTAACAAATACCTCCTGCTAGATACTCCGAGGCTATGCTAAAACAGCAGTCTTGTTTTTACTGTTCAATTATGCGAATATAAGTTTTTGGCATAGTTTAATTGCGATCAGCTACCAAGTTTTGTTTTATTTCCCCATTTATTTTTAAAATTGTTTAACCTACTCTGTGATACCATTTAAGTAGTCAAACTATGCATATTCACTACTTTAATAAAAGTTAAATAAATAAATAAAAAGCACTCCTGGGACCCATTGCTTGATTACACTTTGAACCGACCATACTTGTTTAAAAGCTTTGTATGAGAATATATACAGGGCATAGTATGTAGCTCTATACTACTACCCAGGTCTTAAAAGTTACTCCCCACTGCAAGGCATAGAAAAGGTGATACTCAAAAAATTAGAATATCGTGCAAAAGTTCAATTATTTCAGTAATGCAATGTAAAAGGGGAAACTAATATATGAGAGACATTACATGCAAAGCAAGATCGTTCAAGCCGTGATTTGTCATAAGTGTGATGATTATGGCTTACAGCTCATGAAAACCCCAAATCCACAATCTCAGTAAATTAGAATATTGTGAAAAGGTGCAATATTCTAGGCTCACAGTGTCCCACTCTAATCAGCTAAGTAAACCATAACACCTGCAAAGGGTTTCTGAGCCTTTAAATGGTCTCTGTCTGGTTCAGTAGGAATCACAATCATGGGGAAGACTGCTGACCTGACAGTTGTGCAGAAAACCATAATTGACACCCTCCATAACGAGGGAAAGCCTCAAAAAAGGTAATTGCGAAGGAAGTTGGATGTTCCCGAAGTGCTGTATCAAAGCACGTTTAAGTTATGTGGAAGGGAAAAAAGTGTGGAAGAAAAAGGTGCACAAGCAGAAGAGATGACCGCAGCCTGGAGAGGACTGTCAGGAAAAGGCCATTCAAAAGTGTTGGGGACTTTCACAAGGAGTGGACTGAGGCTGGAGTCGGTGCATACCACACACTGATCCTGAACATGGGCGTCAGATGTCGTATTCCTCTTGTCAAGCCGCTCCTGAACAACAAACAACGTCAGAAGCGTCTTACCTGGGCTAAAGAAAAACAGACCTGATCTGTTGCTCAGTGGTCCAAAGTCCTCTTTTCTGATGAGAGCAACTTTTGCATCTCATTTGGAAACCAAGGACCCAGAGTCTGGAGGAAGAATGGAGAGGCACACACTGCAAGATGCTTGAAGTCCAGTATGAAGTTTCCATAGTCTGATGATTGGGGAGCCATGTCATCTGCTGGTGTTGGTCCACTGTGCTTCATTAAGTCAAGGGTCAACGTAGCCATCTACCGGGAGATTCTGGAGCACTTCATGCTTCCTTCCGACTAGCTTTATGGGGATGCTGACTTCAATTTCCAGCAGGAAATTGGCACCTGCCGATACTGCCAAAAGCACCAAAGCCTGGTTCAATGACCGTGGGATTACTGTGCTTGATTGGCCAGCAAACTCGCCTGACCTGAACCCCACAGATAATCTATGGGGCATTGCCAAGAGAAAGATGAGAGACATGAGACCGAACAATGCAGAAGAGCTGAAGGCCGCTATTGTAGCATCCTGGTCTTCCATAACACCTCAGCAGTGCCACAGGCTGATAGCTTCCATGCCACGCCACATTGAGGTAGTATTTGCTGCAAAAGGAGCCCAAACCAAGTACTGAGTCCATATGCATGCTTATACTTTTCAGAGGTCCGATATTGTTCTATGTACACTCCTTGTTTTATTGATTGCATGTAATATTCTAATTTACTGAAATTGTGGATTTCGGGTTTTCATGAGCTGTAAGCCATAATCATCGCAGTTATGACAAATTACGGCTTGAACGATCTTGCTTTGCATGTAATGCGTCTCATATTAGTTTCCCATTTTACGTTGCATTACTGAAATAAACGAACATTTGCACGATATTCAAATTTTTTGAGTATCACCTGTATACCCTCCAGGGCTACATTCGCACTCACCAACGGCTTGTAGAAATCTTGAATGTGGAGACCTGGAGGGATAGACAAGGAATGGGGAAAGGTGGAGCATACGTGGGCGAGGAAGCAGTAATGGTCAATAAAAAGCTGAAATTGTGTAAGGGTTTCAAATGTGGGATGCAGTGGCAAAGGTTTTGTGGGTTGGGGGAAAATATGGAAAAGCAATCATTTTTGCATATTTTAAATGTTCTGTTAGGACCAGACAAATCCTTAACATTACAAACAGTGGAAAGTTTCTTTCAGTTTCATAATAAATACAAAATATCTACTTAAAGCAAAACTAAATGAGAACACATTCTGAGGGCGGCACATAGCTACCAGTCACTGCTGGCACACAATGGGGAAGGCCAGTAACACCCTTGAACAATATCACCTGCTCTATCAGACCTTATATTTAGTAACCATTTTCATCAACAGCATGTTTGTCAGCAGCATAGTCCAGCACAGGCACATAACTCTGCCGAGTGCAAGCAATTAAACTACACAGTAAAGAAAAGGTAAAGATATAAGAGAAGAGAAAACTGGAAGAGAGCAGTGATAATACTGGCTTACAGAGACCTGTTTTGTAGGGATAAGAGATTTGCCAACAAATGAATCACTTACACGACAAGTTATTCTGAAAAACAAACAAGGCTCTTGGAACACCTCATGCCAAGCACTCACCTACCATTCTGCGAATGCAGAAATTAAATTCTGCATTATCTTGTCCAACATTCAGTTATTTAACAAATGTGAGATCTGTCAGATATGCACAGTGAATTTCACATTTAAAGGAATGGGTTAGTTTTAGGAATACAAGATGTATATCCCAACACTGTATTCCTCAGCTCCCTCCCCCTCTAGCGTTGTTTATTCACTTAGCTGTTTCCAGCGTAGAGGACTCTTGGCACTGGGTCGCGGCCTGCCACCTCGGGAGGGGGGGAAACAAATCTGCAGCGCACATCATTCTTTTTACAAAGGAAAGCATTGCCTTAAAGGACCACTATAGTGCCAGGAAAAAATACTCGTTTTCCTGGCACTATAGTGCCCTGAGGGTGCCCCCACCCTCAGGGTCCCCCTACCGCCCGGCTCTGGAAGGGGGAAAGGGGTAAAAACGTACCTTTTTCCAGCGCTGGGCGGAGAGCTCTCCTTCTCTCCGCCTCCGATCCGCCCCGCCGGCTGAATGCGCACGCGCGGCAAGAGCTGCGCGCATTCAGCCCGTCGCATAGGAAAGCATTTACAATGCTTTCCTATGGACGCTTGCGTGCTCTCACTGTGAAAATCACAGTGAGAAGCACGCAAGCGCCTCTAGTGGCTGTCAATGAGACAGCCACTAGAGGAAACAGGGGGAAGGCTTAATCCATTCATAATTATAGCAGTTTCTCTGAAACTGCTATGTTTATGAAAAAATGGGTTAACCCTAGAAGGACCTGGCACCCAGACCACTTCATTAAGCTGAAGTGGTCTGGGTGCCTAGAGTGGTCCTTTAATGATTTCCTATGGTGTTTCTCTAACCCTGGACATCCTCATTCAGAGTGAGAGGATGTCCATTGGCATTTCACAGAGTCAAATCTGGTAGACAGCCACTAGGCACAGTCTTAGTGCTGAAATGAAAGTTATTGCAGTTCTCAATGTAATCAGTGCAGTGTTTTACATGGTAGTGCTAAGGACACGTAAAGTATGAAGTACTTTAGGTACCTAAAGTATCCTTTTAGGACCAGAATTGGCAAACTGGAAATATAGATAACTGGGAGGATTTTTCCTATTTTGACACTAATCATCAATAAACTGTCAAATAGAGAAGAAAAATAAACCACTATTTAATAAAATATACTCCAAAACACACACACGTTTACATCTAAAACACAGCCTTTGCAAGGCCCTACCCCTACTTCCACAGACCAAACTTTCTGTAGCTGTCCAATCGCAGACTTTCCAATGCAGCGCAATGGGAAATATTTGCAAGGCAGTTCCCTCTAGGCAATTGCCATCTTGGGTTTAGATTAAACACAGGTAAGTAACCGGACTCGAGCCAACATGGACTTTTTTTTCCCCCTCCACCTAGTGCTAGGTTTTAAAGATGAATATGCAAACACACAATGCAAGTGAGAAGGAGGCCATAAAACACAAAAAAGTTGGGCAGTAATCATGGAAACAAGTGACTTCGTTCCAGTCTACATGCTTGCACCACTTTTCAGAACTGACACTTTACACAGAACCCACTCTTTGTTTCTCCTCTTCCACTATATATGTTTAATGGCGAAAAGAGGGCAGCATTCATAATGAAGACTTTTACAACAAAAGTGCAGATTTCTACAGTTTTAGACCCCAAATATTTTCTGAAAATAGAGCAGAACTAAACAGAATATTCAAAATCCTTGACGTGACAGTTTTCCTTTAATTCTACTGTTTAATAAATAAAAAAATAGAGAGAGAGAAGTCAGCCTTATACAGGAACATCACTTGGATTCAGTCTTTAGACAAATACCAGTGGGTATTACCAAAATTGGGCATATTGCGAATACACATCTTAAACTGTGTTCCATACCGAATTGTAGTTATTTGGTACAGGTGCACAGAATACCAATGACAAATTCAGCAATACATTTTTGCTTCTACAGAGCAAAGTCAATATTCTAGTTTAGAATTCAGACTGCAACAGGTCAGGAATTAATTTCAAACCATTTCTAATGTGCATAAAATCATAGGCAACAAAGAAGGTGTTTGTACTTCTGTTGTGGACTCAATCTATTCTAATTTATGCTACTGAAATATATTATATATAAATTCTGGAACTGCACCCCGTAAACATATTTGTCCCTGATATGCTTCAATATAGTTTTGGAATTGAACGTATCAGCTGCCATAGAATATCTGCCCTTCTGACAAAGTATTGGCAACATCCAAGCATTGCAGAATGTTCAGTCTCTTCACCAGAAATAGTAGTTAACCAAAAATATTATGCCAGACAGTTGTATATTATATATTTCTCAGCAGTTTGACCCAAAAGCTTGCAATTAACTTGTTAGCGATTTTTAATGAATAAACATCAGTTTGTAAGACCAATATGATGCTCTGATCAGATGCTTTACATTAATGCATTTATTCATGGAGATCCAAAAATACTGTATAGATATAAAAGTATTTGACATTTAAAAAGATATCCAAGGGAGCATATCATGAATGATTGGAGTAGCATAATTCAAGAATACATTATATGTACACATTATATATATTTATTAAATAGCAGGAACTGTAGATGGCCTGAAGTTTCTTTTAATTTCATGGAATTTAGCGCAGAATTTACACCATTATAGGAAAGCTGAAAATCTGGTTTAAAATTTTGTAAATCTGATGGCCAAGTCAGCACAATTCACTGACTGCATTACAACATCTTTAACACAAAATAAGGACCACGAAACAAATTGTTTTTGTAGAACACTAAAAGGGAACGTAAATACAACAAACCGCGATAGACTATGATGCTATTAGTAGAAGCAAAGACCAAAACTACAAAAGTTTTTAACCGCTAGCACCCTCAGCCAATCCAATTATCTTTGCTTCCCTCCTGCATCCATGCACACCCGCAGCCGCCCTCCTCCCCCCGCATCCATCCCAGCCTCCCCCCACCTGCATCATGCCAGAGTCCTACCCCCGCTTCCATGCCAGCCTTCCCCAGCATCCATCCCAGCTGCCTATATCCATCCATGAAACCCCCCTCCAGCATCCATCCCAGAAATGCCCCTCCCACCTGCATCCATGCCAGCCTCCTCCTGTACCCATCCATGCCAGCCTGCTCCACCCACTGCCATCCATGCCAGCCTCCTCCACCCCCTGCATCCATCCATGCCAGCCTCCTCCACCCCTGTACATCCATGCCAGCCTGCTCCAGCCATGCCAGCCTCCTCCACCCCTGTACCCATCCATGCCATCCATGCCAGCCTCCACCCACTGCATCCATCCATGCCAGCCTCCTCCACCCCCTGTACCCATCCATGCCAGCCTGCTCCACCCACTGCATTCATCCATGCCAGCCTCCTCCACCCCCTGCATCCATCCATGCCAGCCTCCACTGCATCCATCCCAGCCCCCTCCACCCCCTGCATCCATCCACCCCAGCCTCCTCCACCCCCTGCATTCATTGCAGCCCCCACTGCATCCATCCATGCCAGAATTTTCCCTCCCTCCGCACCCATCCATGGCAGAATCCCTCCCACCTGAATCCATGGGAGCACCCACTTATCCATGCCTCCTCCATACACACCCGCAGCTGTCTCCCCCTTTAGCCATGCACATTCGCAGCTGCCCCCTCCCTCCCCATCCATACCCAGCAGCTGTCTCCCCCTCCATTAACGCAGAGCAGCAGCTGGCAGCCCCCCCCGGACAGTGCAGCCCCCCCAGTGAGAGGAAGGTAAGCCACATTGTTACAGCATGTCCTCCCATGTCCCCAGTCACACCCCGTGCTGTATTCCCGGGCACACACACCCTGCCGGACTCCCCGGCTCAGAGAGGGCAGCGCTGGGCCCCCCTCACAGCCCGCCACAAACCCGGTACCGAGAGCCACGGCGGCCGGTGTGCCAGTCTGCTCCCACCCCCGGGCCTACAGCCCGCCCCCTCCCCCGGGTACCTGCTCACAGTCCGCACCGCTAATCCCGCTCCCGCCGAACCACAGCCGCCATCTCCGACTGCCGGGAATCGCGGCCGAACTACGACATCCTGCGCACACCGCCTATATCCGGGTTACCACGGAAACAGGGCAGGGCCACGCCAGGGGGCGGGGTTTGGTACGCTGCTCCTTCCCGCTCCTTCACTGTGTCAGCCTGGGAATGGGCGGGGCCTGCACTGCTCACTGATAGCAGAGCATTACCCCATCCAATAATAATAATAATAAAAATATAAATAATATAAATATAAATAATAATAATAAATAATAAAAATAAAAAAATCCAGTAATAATAATTAAAAATAATAAAAACCCATCCAGTAATAATAATAATAAAAATAATAATATTCTTACCACATCATTATAACCAAACAATACTTATGATTATAATGATATTATTAAATAATAATAAATCTTTTGATTATTAACAAATTATAAACCAGTTTACCAAACCATATTAAACATATTGCTGAACTTTAATAATTAACTGAACAATAGTGATACAGTTTAATTATCAAACAACAGTCAAACTGGCTTAATATTGAAAAAAAAACGCTTACTATCGAATAAGAAAAATAAACCAGATTACAACTCAATAATAGGCTGGCTTGTTACTGATCAACTGTCTCATTACCAAATAGTAATAATAAACTAGCCACTAGTTAATAATTTTAATAGTTTATTTAATAATAATAACCTTTGCGTATTACTGAGTAAACCTGCTCATTACTGCTCAGAAATCACATAGTAAACCACGTCTTTACTGGATTAACAAAATTTCTACTAATAAACTGGCCTGTTACTGTTCATAAATAATAATTATAAGAGACCAGACTGGTACTATTCAAATATATATATATATATATATATATATATATATATAAAAACAACAACAAACTGGTGCTTTATTGAGCAACAATAACAAACTCCTTTCATTACTGATTAGTAACACTACTAATCTGGTTTATAACTGCACAGCACTAAACAGCTCATAAATCTCGATAAACAAATAGTTCAATAGTAAAAATTATTTTAAGAATAAATGCAGGAAGGACAACTTGCACAACAAGAATTGCCATACACACATTGCTAAAAATATACAGGCTTATATTTGTACAGTGGGTTAGTGAAAGCGGGAGTGTATGTGAATGTGTGCATGGTGGGAGATCATCCACTCATCCCTGTTGTGTATGGAGAGCAGAGCCAGGCTTATATTATAACACATTATAATACTATTATTATCATCATTATTAGAACACATAAGCCTCCAAAATTAAAAGTTACGCTTGGTGTGACTTTGATTCATTACACTGATAGGGACTCCGGTTGTGCAGCCTCAAAAGTCCCTGTTAACCTCCCTTGTCCCCTCTAAAATTCTCTGGCCAGGACTCAATTTCCACTTGCCCCTTTGCAAGAAAAAAAATTTAAATTTTAGATATATTTTAAATTATAGATTGATTATATAGACATTATCTGCTCGTTATTTCAATAGACGATCATGTAGTTAAATCATATACTGCATTGCCAGAGACGACATCATCGAGATGAGCTGAACCTCCCAGGATGCAGAAACTAGTCCACTGTCTTCCAATAACGATATAGAGGAGCTGAGGAGACAGAAAAGGCTGAATTCTGTTTCCCCAGTTGTTATCATGGCATATTATCATTGGGAAATAGCTCCTGACTGATTCCTCTTCTGCAACTGTCATTAGTCTAATACTATCCTTACCTTTTTGTGTCATTTTACCCCACTCCCTCTAGCATGTAAGCTCATTGAGCAGGGCCCTCAACCCCTCTGTTCCTGTGTGTCCAACTTGTCTGGTTACAACTACATGTCTGTTCGTCCACCCATTGTAAAGCGCTGCAGAATTTGACGGCGCTCTATAAATATCATAATAATAATAATAGCGACACGTGCTCTGCGGGAGTGTAACAGCCTCCAATATTGGGCAACAAACCCTAAACCAAGTACTAACCCCAATTAAAAAATAAATCATGTGATATAAATGATACAGAACAATTAAGCACTTTTAATTAAAATAATGAGCTTCACTGTTATTTTAATATAAAATTATATATTAATATAAGCAATAAAAACTAAACTGTACTTTTAAAGCATTTTTTTTATTTAAGAAATTAAAATGTATATATATAAAAAAAAACAAAAAACTCCAAACAATCTTTGAGCTGCATTATACAAAGAGATCAAGGCTGTTCCTGCATCCAAGACATGTTAAATTGAATTAAAACTAATCCTATTGTAAATATAGAACATACACATTATATAACATTTATATAGGATGTTCAAATCCTTCTTAAAATAAGATAGTGCCAGTGAAGAAAAGGGTAGAAAAAGTATAGAAATAAATAAGTCAGTCCTGAGAAATCATGTCTAAACAAGCAATGTGTCTCATAGTTGGTCGTCCATGCGGGCAGTTCCAAGGATGCTCGATTTCACCCATGTGAGTCACAAGCTTCCTCATTTCATGAGCATTTAAAGCTGTTCCGATCATCACCTGTGCAATGAAAATAGCATGTTACCATGGTTATACCTACAAAACTAGAATTAAGAATAATCACTTTTTAGGCATAAACTTTAAGACTGGGAAATGCGTATTAGGTCTCTCCCGCCGGCTGACGTAGGCGGGGGAGGAGTGTGGGCGGAGCCTGACCCAGCACCGAGGTCATGTGACCGGCTGAATGCGCGCGCAGCTCTTGCCGAGCGTGTGCATTCAGCTGCATGGGAGGAGAAGGGGAGGATCGGAGGAGGAGAGCTCTCCGCCCACCGCTGGAAAAAGGTAAGTTTTAACCCCTTTCCCCCTTCCAGAGCCGGGCGGGAGGGGGTCCATGAGGGTGGGGGCACCCTCAGGGCACTATAGTGCCAGGAAAACAAGTATGAACAAGTATGTTTTCCTGGCACTATAGCGGTCCTTTAAGTAGAGTGATGTTCATGCAATACAAGTACTTGTTATGATTCCCCACATTTTGTCTGTGGGTATTGGGTACTGCATACTGAAGAGCAAATAAAAAAAACTCAAGGGAATTTTTCTGAACATTTTTTTAATGCCATAACTCATACAAGAAAGTAGAAGTGGTTTTGGTGCAGTGTGTGTGTCATGAAAGCTCCCGTGCCACAGCCTGCTGGAGAGACATAACAGCTAGCCTCCAGCCCACAGACTATGGGCATGGTCACAGACTTTAAAATGATATATAGGATGTGGGGATACATTGTGTTAATGTTGAGTTATTATGTAAAATGTTGGGCTGGATGAAAGCAAAGTGTTAATTATATTATGTAAAAGGTATTGTGCTGTGTGTCTTGGTGTCCAGCAAGAAATTAAATTATCATGTCTTGACCTAATTATGTCCCAGACACCAAGACACCAGGGAGTGGTTTGCATTGTTCTGGCTAGAGACCCCCTGTTGTGTGTAGGGGAATACATATACATGTTTTTTTCTCTGAAATAAACAGATCTCTTGTTTTACCCAATACGACTGGTCTTGTCCATTATATTAGGGAGTTTTACAAGGTTCCAGAGGGTTATAATCACTGTATGCTGTAGCACAATCCAGGACTAGCGAAGGTTTAGAGAAGCTTTGACCAAGGGACACTAATTGACCTTGCAACCCGCGACACAGTCTCTCTTAAATAACTAAAATGCACATTAAAAGCTATAAAAACATCCATACATGTCAAAGAATTAAGAGTGTTATAGCTTGTAGACACGATACACGATTTTGTTCAAGGACAGAGAAGCTATAAATAGAATTATCCAGGTTACACCTTAGGTGACAATCTCCCCCGATATAGGTTGCTTTAGCCTACAGCCATGACTTTCCCATATTGATAATGTTTGTTGGTTTGTTTTGTTTTTTAAATCCATTTTATCCTTTGGGTTTCCCTTCTTTGTAATTTTTTCTTGAATTTTTATTTGGTAACCGTTTGATACCGTTAATATTTAAGATGATTTAATTGTACTTAAACAAAGAAAGATAAGGTATACATGTTGCTTCAAATGCAGAAGAGGCAATTAGTATTGTCTGCTTACCTCAAAGTACATCTTGTAATTTAATGGTATACGGTAAATATTTTAGGATTGTTGTAACTCCATTGACCACACATTTAATAAATTCTAAGGGAGGACATTTTTCTATTTTATACAGACTGCTGTAGTGAAGGACTTGAGCAACAATAAGTAACACTATTAAAGATGTTTAGGTACTTTATTAATTTTGTATTTCTTAACGGTTAACCGATGCACATGTTGCAAAGCATCATTCTTAACTTCATCAGACTTAATATCTCTTTTGTTAGAGATCCTTTGTTGTTAATTTTGTGTTAATTCATAAAAACAATCTGTTTACTTACAGACTTCCTACAGGCGCGAGAGGCAAACATTTGTCTTACTCTCGATGGTCTGCACATAACTCCCGGAGAGTCACTCAGCATGAAGATCAGCTCGTCTATATCCTGTTGGCCAAAAGTCCAGTTTTTGCTTGTCGGTAGAGAAATTAACTTGACCCGTTCCATGACAATTGCTGTAATACAATAAAATAAATGATTCTGAATGTCGCTGTCCAAGTTTTATAAACGTTAAACAAAACCAATAGCTTATTGTTATTATTCTTATTATTTCAATAGATATTTCTTTATAGCAGACCACAGGTATTACAGCATCTCATCTAATATATTTATTAATCAGTGTTTTTTTTTATTTTTTTTAAATAGTATAAAATAATATAATGACAAATACAATAATGTATGAACTGTTGTCAAATAAAACTGATAAATAAGTAAAATACACATACAAATTATTGTTTCCTATATAAATGAGGTAAATAAAGTATGTACAGATGTGAAAATAAATTCAAAGAATAAGTTAACATGGTACCAAACACAAAGCCAGTAAGTAGACCAAGCATTCAGTCAGTCAGGTGGGAAAATGGTTAAAGTCCGAATTCTTTTTTCACACCATCTTCCCACATGGACCATTCATGCTGCAGTATAGATGTGAAGGTAGATGGTTCACGGAAAGCTAATTCACATCTTTTATTTTCAAATATTACAGATAAGACTTCACCAACTGGTGGTATAGTGGGTGATATCCAGAGTTGAGAGAAGATAGAATTTGCCGAGATTAAAAGATGGCCTAATATAATTTGTTTATATCTAGGCAGGTTAGAAGGAATTTGCCTAAAGAGACAAAGACACAGGGATAAAACTACATCGAATTCTAATATTTGATTAATTTGAGAATTTTCAGCCAATAAGATTTAATTTTGGGACACAAATAGAAGTGGAACAATGGACCAGTATGACCGAAGTTTCTCCAACATTTATTGTTTTCTCTAAGATTTAAGTTAAAAAGTTTAGAAGGGGTTAGATACCATCGATAAATTAATTTGTAGTGGGATTCCAAATGATTTGTGCATTGAGTGATACCTTTTAATGATAAGAAATTATTCCACTCCTCTACGGTGTATATCCCACCCAGTTCACCCTCCCACTTTAACATGTAGTTCAATTTATCATACATGTCACCTGCAAAAATATAATAACACATGGAGATGCTTTATTTCCGAACAGGATCCATTAAATAAATTTCTTCTAGTTTTGTCATATCCAGTTTCAACAACTTTGGATCCTGATCGGAAAGAGTGAAATGTTCACTAATTATTGTCACTCATGTGTTTGGGCATCAATTAAACTTAATGTCAGGATCGTATCCTGACAACTATGATTTTATCTTCATTTATCTTCACTTCCCTTCAAACCTGCTCCTAACACTAACCTGCTCCATCCTTACCGATACTTCAAACCAGCCTGCCTCTGTTACCAGCCTTCCACTGATACCAACCTGCCACTGTTACCAGCCTGCCTCTGTTTCAACCCTACCTGGAGATCTCAGACTTTCTTAATTATTTTCAAGTAACCTGTTCTGTGGCAAGTATACTGTTTTGTGGCATATTACCTAAATTCTGTTTTCTCTTAAGTTTCATAATATTTCTAAAATGACTAATAAAGTACCTGAAGTCAACCCTGGCATAAGTCTCCTATCTGACCTGCACAAGATCATGACCCTTAATTTACATTTTTCTTTTAGTTGATCAAAAGGCAGAAGGCTATTGGAGGAAAATAAATTATCATTTTGGACAATCAAATGAGAGGCCCAGTAATCTACATCCAATTCAGGTAGAGCGTAACGTATAGCTGATAATGGTGTAGCCCTTGACCACATGGCAGGTGGTCAAATTTTTCTGAATAAAAAGTTCCACATTTTAAGGTTTAATTTAGTGGAGGGAAACAAGTCTACCGCCTTAGGACATTGAGATGAAGGCAACCACAATAAATCTTTAATGGAATGAGGTCAAATTTTACTCGCCTCCATCTTTATTACAGCATCTCAAAGTACAAAAGTGCAAATCCAAGGCACATGAAAACCAAGGACTCAGCTGATCCAACATTCTACCGGTGGCTCTCAATTTAACATTATTAGACAAGCTTTTCAAATTATTTAATATTTTTGGATAATGAAATTACTTTTTCTATTATATTAAAAAAAATTATAATAACTTATTATTTAAAAATATATCAATATAACACAATTAAATATTGAACAAGTTTTCATAATATTAAATCATTCTAAAAGTTTATCAAAAAATATTAAATCATTTGACAAGCTTATTCAAGAAAATATTAAAAATTGAGGCTATGGTCATAAACATAAATCCCAGATTAATAAAAAAAAAAAAAAAAAATTAAAACACTAATAAAAATAAGAAATCAACAGAAAATAAACAAATAGAAGCCAGATTATCCTCATTTGTTGTGCACGAGTATTACAACCATGGATCCGTTCGTTTAAGCTGGAAACGTGTGGTTTATGAAGTTAATTTTGGATTTAAAAATATAATAGTTAATATGTGGGGTAACAAGTTGTTGTTACTATGAGGCTGCCACTGTACAGAATGTATTTATTTATTTTTACTCATTTTGTGGCTGAATTGGAAATCACTTAAAAATAGTTTTTCCACTTTTTTGGGATCTGCATCAAATGCTGAACTCCATAAGTTTGAGGTTTTCCAGCCTGTATCACTATTTATCTATATAATTTACTACATGTCACTGTTAAGTGAATAACAACTTGGAGTTTAGGAGTTTAGGGTAAGCTAGGTAATCCATTCTATACTTACCATTTTCATCAAATATGAAATCAAATCCATTTTTCTTGAATATTTCTAGGTTGTCCATAAGAACACATTCATTCACAGCCGTTAAGCTCAAGGTCTGTGGCCTGGAAACACATAGAAATAAAAATTATACATTTATAGGAGGTACAATAATTCCACTTTTAAACTGATAATATTTGGTTAAGTCCCATGTTTCTCAGTGGAGAGAGAGTTTCTTTTTTGCTGCAAATGCTCAGTGATCTTGATTGATCATGAACAGACATTGTAAAAATGGATGCAGGCCCAATATTTAAGAAACACTCCAAGCACCATAACCACAACAACTCCCACTGGTGCTTCTCCCAGTGTACGCAGCCAAACCTTTTGCTAACGATTTGACTTTTTACTTTGGGTCTGTTGGGAGCCCGCTCTCTGCCTTTCTTCTTCCAGTATGGAGAGCAAAGCCATGGTGAAGAGCGCACCATAAGGCTTAACTCCAGAGAGATTCCAGCTGTCAGGGATGTAGAGGGGAACTCCTATTACCATAACCATATCATGATGCCTCTCGTCTGCTCTCTGTAACCTCCTCCGTTGGACTCACACAGTGGTCTAATTCATCAACTGATAGAGCAGGAAACACTCTTTGACCTCATCTTCACCAAACTCTGTACCACCTCTAATCTCTCCATTTCCATCGTTCCATTTCCATCTGACCACAATCTGCTGTCCATTGACATCCGCATACCATGTACCCAAAGTTCACCTCCCTCACAACATCAGTCTTGCAGAAACCTCCATTGTCTTGACCTACAGCAATTCTTCACCAACCTCCAAAGTCTCCTTTCACCCATCTGAAATCTCACCGTCCCTAAAACTGCAATCTCCCTTTACAACTCCACTCTCTCCTCTCTCATGGCAGATCCTACACTTAAACGCACTAAGCACCCCCCAATTACAACCCTGGCACACCAAGCTGACCCGATACCTCCAAAAATGTTCCAGAACTGCTGAAGAAAGTCTCACTCTACGTCTGACTTCCTCCACTATAAATCTATGCTGCGCTCCTACAGTCTGGCTCTTTCCTCTTCAAAAGAAAAACTAATACACACTCTCCCACGAGCCCCAATGACAGTTTCATGCTTTTAACTCTTCTTTGCCTGGTCATGCCTCCTCCTCCTACCAACTTGACCCTCACAAACTTTGCAACTGACTTCACTGAGAAGACTTCTACAATCAGGGAAGAGATCACTCATCTCTCTCCATTCACTACCAACTTTTCCCCAAAACCACACCCACTCAGCAGTCCTATGCTCATTTGCCCCCGCTATAGCAGAAGAGGCTTCTGCTTTGCTCCGTTCCTCCAACCCCATCACCTATTCCCTCGATCCTATTCCCTCGTATCTCATCCACTCTTTGTCTCCTATTGCTCTGCCTCTCACTAAAAGTTTTAATCTCTCCCTCTCCTCTGGCACATTTCCTTTACTCTTCAAACATGCAACCGTAACCCCGTTTCTGAAAAAGCCCAACCTTGACCCCAATTCCCTGTCCAACTAACGCCTTATCTCACTTCTGCCATTTGTCTACAAGAACCTTGAGCGAGTTGTGTATGCGAGATTGACACACTTCCTCGAGTCCAACTCTGCTTCACCCGCTTCAATTTGGATTCTGCGCTCCTCACTCTGTTGAAACAGCTGTGACCAAAGTATACAATGATCTTATCACTGCTAAATCTCATGGCCACTACTCTATCCTAATTCTCCTCAACCTTACTGCTACTTTTGACACTGTTGATCATCAACAGCTTCTTATCATCCCCAGTAATCTCTGTCTACGAGATACCGCTCTCTCCTGGTGCTCTTCCTACTTCTCCCAACACTCATTCAGTGTTTCTTTCTCTGGCTCTGCCTCTTCTCCCCAATCCCTCTCTGTTGGTGTTCCCCAAGGGTCTGTCCTTGGTCCCCTATTGATCTCAATCTACACTGCCTCCCTTGGTAAACTCATCAGCTCTTTTGGCTTCCAGTATCATTTCTATGTGAGTGACATGCAAATGTATCTGTCCTCCCCTGAATCGTGTTTCTGACTGCCTCTCTGCTATTTCCAACTGGATGGTTGCTCATTTCCTTAATTTGAACCTCTCCAAAACAGAACTTCTGGTCTTGCCTCCCTCAGGTGTTGCTACTCCCTTGTCTGCGTCCCTCCAAGTCAATGGCACTACCATCCACTCTACCTCTCAGGCTTGCTGCCTAGGTGTTCTCTTTGACTCCGACCTCTTCTTCCCGAACCTCATGTCCAATCAATTGCCAAATCCTGACGCTTCCATCTCAAAAACATTGCGTGCTTCCGACCCTATTTGTCACCTTATACAGCAAAGGTGCTTGTCCATGCCGCTGTCTCGTCTTGACTTCTCAGTGTTCTTACATGTTCCCAACTTGCCCCGTTACAGTCTATAATTAATGCGGCGACGAGGCTCATCTTCCTGTCCGCACGCACCTCCCCCCTTTGTCAGTCCCTACATTAGCTTCCCACAAAATATAGGACTCAATTTAAGATCCTGATACTTGCTTACAAATCTCTACACAATGCTGCTCCGACCTACTTATCCTCACAAATACACAAATATGTCCCATCTAGGCCCCTACGCTCTGCTGGAGACCTACATCTAACCTCTGTTCGTACTCCTACCTCTGATGCTCACCTTAAAGACTTCACTAGGGCTGGACCGTTCCTATCGAACGCCCTTCCCCTCCCTGTTAGACTTTCAACCAATCTCCACTCCTTAAAAAAAAAAAAAATCTTTGAAAACTTACTTCTTTAGGAAAGCTGTGAACAGCTTTCCCTCCCCGCAACCTGATTCATCTCCTGAAACTGTCATCAAAACAAAACACTAAGCCCTCAATGAATATTATCCCAGCAACCTATTTTTCTAACCTACCCTTAACTTTTGTGTCACTATACCCCACTCCCTCTAGCATGTAAGCTCATTGAGCAGGGCCCTCAATCCCTCTGTACTTGTGAATCCAACTTGTCTGGTTACAAATACGTGTCTATTCGTCCACCCATTGTACAGCGCTACGTATCTTGCCCTTATTACTCAACTGATTTCCTGTAGTGTATGAATTTTATGTACAGAAGGACGGGACCTTCTATGTAACGCTCATCAGTTTGTGTCCCAAATACATTTTGGGTCAGAACTTAAGCTGCAGCGTCAATGGTACATCGCTGTGCAAGTGCAATCTCTACTTTAAAAAACAAGGTCAAGTACCCAGTACAAAACCAAGTGTAACTTACGCAATAAGTCTCTGTCCTTGTAAAACTGTAGTCTGCTGCAAAATCTCAAAGTTGTATTTCTCATCTGTTGCGTGTTGATCAATTATGAATAGGTCGGAGTCCAGCTTGGTTATTATAAATCCCAAATTGAACTGGCCGATAATTTCCATTTTTGCAAACATTTCTTTACTACGAAGTTAAGAAGTCAGACAGTTAGAAGGCAAAGCATTTCCGATTTCCCTAAAATCAGTAAAACACTCCATAGATTTCAATGAAATAAAACATGGTATAAAACTAGGATTATCCATGATGATGATATGCTATACAAAATCTAAACGAAAGAAAACAGTGCAGAGGTTTAGAAATATGAATGGCAAACAGAATACTAATTAGTGAAAAATATAAAATTAAATTCAAGCATTTGGATTTTCACCATTATCAGTTGCCAGATAATTGTTTGGTAGCCAAAATAAAATAATCTTGTATATCATGGAATTGTAAGGAAATCACCATAGTAGCTTAAGCGTTTGCTTACGCAAAGGACCTTGAATGTATAGGCATTAATATATTCAGAAAGAAACCTTCAAAAAACACAGGCATCTGTTCTTCGTTAATAATGATATACATCCAGCACAAACCTGAAATAAACAGAAAGTTACCTGATTGCTTTCCTTAATTCAGTTTCAGCAGCCTGATTCTCATTTGGGTTTATTTTTGCTCTGAATCGGCGATACTTCTCGGATTCCTCTCTCTCAGTTTGCTGAAGGTTTAGCCTTTTGATTCTTTTAGCTAGATGGCTCATTGAGAACTGCAAGGGCACAGTTCTCTTAGTGATATTTATTGGTGCGTCTACTGTGTCTGCTTGCAATTTGCCTGATGTAAAGTTGACGATGGGGACTGGATTATCTTGCATTTTTATACGCTTGGAATTTGGAATACAACCATCAATATACAATTGTCCTTTTTCTGACACACTTTCTGACCCATCCTCCTTGAATTCAGATTTCATATTTTGAGGATTGTCAAGGACTACAGGTGGACCAACTTCTCCATTGTCCACCGGTGAGTCAGGAGAGTCAGTCAAAGCTTCAGAGCTTTGGTTACTTAAGATCTCAGGGATACTGGGGTCTCCATCAAAGTCTGGTGCGGTAGTGGTTACCCTCCCAGAATCACAATCACTTTCGAAAGATATATTTTTCTGAGAAAGGTTTGGAGTCAATGGTTCTCTTTTTTCAGGACTTGTACAGGGAACAGTTTGGGAAACACCATTTTGATCTTTTGAAGAAACACAAAAAAAAGCTTGAAGAGTCTTTTGACTTGGAGATGGGATGTGTCCTTTGTTGAGTTTTGCATGTTGTGAGTTACTTTGAGTTTTGTGATGAATGGAGAAGGCCTCTCTTAGTTTAGAGATAGAAAGTGTACCTTTATCAAATGCATTTGTTAGTCCTGCGATGGACGATTCAAAGCTATCTGAGCTTACATTTCTGATGTTGCCTAATGTAAGAGAAACAAGTGGTTTGGAAATATTCAAATGTTCAGACAAGACAAACAGGTGAGTTATAGTTAACTATTGTAAACTTATTTCTCCGTCACCATCAGGCCAACAAGAAAGTACATGGGATATTGCATGTTTTACAATATACATACATATATATATATATATATACATACACACACACACACACACACACACATATACTGGATTAAAAAACAGCAATGTGTTAGCTCTAATCTGTGTTCTTTTGTTTTCTCATAACATGAAGTGCTAAAAAAGCAATCACTTTCAAAAACCTGACAAACACAACACAGGAAGAGCCACATACGCTCTCAGAGACGAAGACGACAGGACGCGAAGCCAAGTGACAACCTTCACCTGAGACATACAAAACTGTACCACTTAACCCGGAAGACTGTTCTGAGGTTTCGCAATAAATCGTACTAATGCCATTGAGTTGAAACAAAACTGTAAATCTATTGAATGACACTACTACCCCACCCCTACCTTTATTCTGTACCCTTTACCTCACCTAAACCCGAAAAATAAAGAATTTATAAAAAAAAAAAAAGCAATCACTTTATTTGTTTGGCATACCTATGGCATCCTGCAGAGTCTGATTCACATCAAGCTTATTCACATTACCACTGTACATGGCAATCAATGAGGTTTTAAGGACTGCAAGTAACAGCTTTTCTTCTTGTAACAAAATCTGCCGCTTGTCAGGCGTGACATTGATATCAACGCATTCTGCAAATAAAATCACATTCATTTGATGAACAAAACAGGTTCTAAGCTTCTTCCGCTATTTGTGAATTAATTAAAATATCCAGGATTTCTATCCGACCTGTATTTAAGTAAGGGACAATTTTAAGGCTATCATTTTATTATCCTATGGATGGTAAATAATGATTACAGAACAAAAACAAACCTCAATTTTCACATTATCCTCCTATAGTGGATAGAAGCCAGCAACACAAGGCATTTATATGAAGGCATTTTATGGGGCATACATGAACCTATAATTCACAAGAAATACAATTACCCCATATATCAAACACTAATCAATTGATAAAATGTTATGTTTTATTATTCTGTACTGAGAGGTAAAAATTGCTTTCAGAATTCTCTGGTGGTATGCATTTTTATATTGTAATAAAATAGTGATCTTCAGAACGAACCGATACCAGGATAGCACTATAGATTAGCCTGTAATTTGTCTAAAGATATTTATATAAAATGACAATACATCTCACCTGAATTGACACAGATATTAAGAACAACAAAGGGATACTGATGCCTGTTGTACATATGATACACCTCATTCACGACCTTGGATACCTTAAGAGATGGAATAGAAGTGAGTAGCTAATTTGGGTATATTTCAATGATACAGATGTTATTTTTGTACTGTTTTTTTTCAAATATATATTGTTGATCTATTTAAAGGGGTACAGAATAGGGATGTATATTTAAAGATACGGTTTACATTTCCTGACACTTATAACCACCTGAGGGCTGCACCAAAGCCTGTCCCAGCCAATCAGCAGGGGATGTTAGTGGAGGCTTGAAATCTCACTGTTAATACGGTAAAATACAGCTGTCTACACATTTAATAGAGGGGGGCTTTAACTAGGTCTTCCCTACTGATTATACAAGAAAGAGAGAAACTAAATGCAAGCACTAACTGGCTGACTGTGACTAGGGCAGTTTGCACACTTCAATGCGATACTAACATACATGCTGGCAAAGGGATAATATTATATTTATCTTAATGAAGTTATTACATTTTTACACCATATTAGTTGTGCTTTTACACATTTCTTCTTTAAAGAATAAAGTGTTAAAAGAAAAATAAGATAAATTTAAAAAAAACAAAACAAAAAACAATGACTGTATAAAAGAAAGGCGTAAAAGGAAACGCCAAGTACCATAACCACTACCGCAGTTACACATGGTTTGAGAAAATAGAGAAAAAGAAACTTCATCATGTTAGTGGCAGAAGGTACTTTGGGTTCCGGTTTCCCAAAGTCCCTTCTGTCACCAACAAGATAAATGGTGCCAAAGAGTACGTTACCTTTGCAGGGTCGCAAGGTCTCTGGTTAATGAAAAAAAACTGTCTGTCTGTAGAACTCCTTCCTACTCCGTGATCTGAGCGGGATATGTACCCTGTAATGCTGAAAACACAAATTGGTATTAAAAGCAAAACAGGCATGTGTGCAATATTCAATTAGTGGATCAATTCAGAATGCTATCTAGGGCACTATTCGGTCAATTCTAAATAGTCATATTTAAAACACATACGATTCTGTTTCACAGAGGACATAGGAACATTTTAAAGGGTAAGCCTAAGTACAACAAGCATTTTCCATTATTGCAAAATGTACATTGCTTGGAGCACCCTGAGCCCTTTCTAATTACGGAGAGTGGCTTTTAGCTGCAGTGAATTGGCCGCTTTGAAACAGTTCACCAAGGCGGTCAGTCATGCAGCCCAGGTCACATACATACATTTTATATCTACTGTGCATGCAGCATGCGCATGGCACACACACACACACACATACCATAGGAAAGACGGACATTTCTGGAGAGAGCTTATCAGTGGACTGGTGAAATGGATGTCTTGGCTCAAATGGTGAACTAGGCTGTGTGCTAAATTATAGAAGATATTAATTTACAGGGCACCAACAATCATCCTATGTGACCGTGTTAACTGAGTTGTATAGAAGCGGTTTATTGCATGAAAACCTGCTGGACCGAGGTTTACAGGTTAAGATCGTTCCCCATAGATGAGAAGTTGTGATATAGTGTGTTTCTTGAAGGTACTGCTAAATTGACATATTAGGTATTGTGTAATTGTTGCGTTATCAATTGTGTTATTTTATATTTTGGTTTAAGCCTAATAGGAGTGTAATTTCTGTATATCAATAAAGCCGTATTTTAAATACCTTATGAATACTGGCCACCACCACTGCCAAGGGTACCAAAGCATTTTACATCTATTTGTAGAAGATTCTCTATCCAATGTGGGTAAGTAGAATATAAAGGTAAAACACAGAATCTTTATCAAGGATGACCAAAACATGTTGAGAAACAAATCGTCCATGTGTAAAATAAGATTTGGAGCCAACAAAAAGATTGAATATGCAGATAATGCCTCAGCTATAAAAGCTGCTGCGAATACAATTGATGGTTTTATTCTAAAAATAATTGTATCAATTACCAAGTTATACTTGACAATAGACTGTTTTAACAATCAATAGACAGCTGTAACAGGCAGGCAGGCTTACTTAGCATTCTAACGTCTTGGTCTTGTACGATATGTAAAACTAGCACTGTTACTGGCTACAGCCAATTCACAACAGTCTACTCATACCTTTCACACACAAAGTAGAGCACTTCCATTAGCATTAGCGGTTATGCAAAATCGTCGGAATGGGTTTTGCAAATACCAAAAGGATGAGCAACATCACAATACAAAGTTGTATTCCTAACACTATAGTGTCCATCTGACCATCCCCCCCTCCGCTTCCCTTTCCCCCGGGATTCAAATATTTAGATAACCCTTTAAACACTCTCGGTGCTGGATCTATATCCACCTTCTCTGACATCATTGCGAGGGGTAACCTAATGCACAGTGAGCACCGCAGGCGTATTAGGCCTTCCCTAAAGAAAAGCATGACTGTGTGCTTCCCTATGGGGTTCGAAGACCCTAGACGTTC
The DNA here is from genome assembly GCA_933207985.1 of Pelobates cultripes. Taxonomy (NCBI): domain Eukaryota; kingdom Metazoa; phylum Chordata; class Amphibia; order Anura; family Pelobatidae; genus Pelobates; species Pelobates cultripes. The sequence goes on along the minus strand of OW240918.1, from coordinate 120,125,765 downwards.
TCATGCAAAAGTGTGAAGACGTCCAACATCTTTTCACGGAGTAAAACTCCATGAAACAGCAGGAAGCGCCTCTAGTGGCTATCTGGTAAAAAGCAACTAGAGGCAATCGTAACCCTTCTTAATGCAAGTATTTATGTAAATGTTGCAGTTCCTCTAAAATGCAACGTTTTCACTTGCTGGGTCAAGGAGACAGGGAAACTGCACCCAGACCACTTCAATGAGAATGCAGTGGTCTGGGTGCCTATAGTTTCTCTTTAAAAGGGACTGTCATACATAAGTGAAACAGTTTGATAGGAAAGACCATTGTTTTTTTTACCAGCTGATTAGTGATGGCTAAAAGTTAGATCCCCAGCTGAGGAAAATTACAATTCCCACAGAGAAACTGCTCCAGAACTACAGCCCCTAAAACGAATTAATTTTGTTAGTTTCAATGTCAGCATATCAGCATCAAACTGAGTGATATCTGTGCTACACATGTTCCTTAGTGGAGTACCACAGCAACTTCACATGCGCTGTATTTAGGGCCAGCACGTCCAAAAGGCACGCCTTAGGGTGCACCAGCCCAGGGAGGTGGTGGGGCGCTAGATTGGAGTGACTGGCAGGAGGTGGGCGTACAGCGCTCCCTCCTGGCAGTCACTGTGTAGCGTAGCCAAACGGAGCAGCGTGCACCACATCCTCGGTGTGTCTCCTACCTTTCTTGTAGCGTGGCCGAGCGGAGCAGACCGCGGTACAGGAACTTCTGTTTCCTGTACCCGGCCGGAATAACAGGAAGTGCTCACTGAGAGATAAATGTCAAGATAAACTGCACTGCTTTTTGTGTAAAAAGACATGGTTAACAGAAGATAGATGTAACATGCTGTACACAGAACGTATTTTGAGTCATTTCAAATTCTGTCACACGAGTGAACCACTGATGCCTGACACGCTATTGCAACACTGCATCCAACCTAAATGAAATTAAAATAAAAGGCTTAAGGCAGAAAAAAAAGCATATTTAAAAACAGGATTGTTGGTGTCCATTAAGTATAATATGGTTGAAACCGCTTGTATGAGGCTGTCTGAAATCAGTTGATTCCTTGGCATGGTAGATGCAGGGCAGGAAGTAGTAGCTCGCTGGTAAGAGCCACAGAATGGTAGTGAGGCCAGGTGTCCCAACACCTCCGAACCTCCATGGAGCCTCACATCAATGAGCCACGGACAGGGGCACATATATGGCCCAAGACCTCCTGTATGGGTAACATCTGAGGATCAGGATGGTTCGACACCTCTGTTGGCGCTTAATCCACCGTCGGAGCCGTTGATGCGATGGGGGAGAATCCCTGGTTGCCTTCTGCCCAGGTGGAGAGAGGCAGATTGAATCAGACACTTGTGGTCGGTTAGCTCCCTCAGGAACCTCTCTTAGCTGTAGAGTCGCTGCTCTTAATTCTAGCTTAACCTAAAAGGCCTGGAAGACTGCCTGTAGATTCTGCAGCCTGTGCCCAATAGGGTTCCTTTGATCCTGTGGGGTCAGTGTCCGAGTATATCCCTAATGATGGAGTTCATCCACCATATTGCCAGGATAGATGTATTCAGCCTTGGAGTGAGAGCAGTAGGCAGATGAGGCTTAGGGTCAACACAGTGGGGACAGGGATAACCCTCGCAGGTCCAAAGGTGGGGGGAACAGTGCAGAGTCACAGAGTAGACAGTATTGCGTGAGCCAGGAGATCAGCCGCCTCTACCGTCCAACGCTGTTACTACGCCTCACAAGAAATTCAGGGATCGGCACTATGCAATGCAGATCCATGATATTCCGCTCTGTAGCAGGAATGTCACCGCACTCTGAAGGGGCAAATGAGTCGCTCAAAATAGCTGTTAGGTGAGGATCTCCCTCGAGATATGCCCGATTGCCATAAAACTGGGGGATTTCTTCTCTTAAAATTTGTACATTTGCTAGCAATTCTGCCACCGGAAATGTAGATTAATGAATTGCCATCACTGGAGAAATCAGATTCTGCTCTACAAGGGCTAAGAAACTCAATTACAGAATGATTTTGTGAAAGGTCACTGTTCCCCTGCCCTCTAAATAAAAAAAAAAAAGCAGGGACTATGAGAATTAAAGGTACAGGAGTGCAATAATTGTATACTGTATCTTACTTATAGAATCCTTGTGGCAGGTCAGCATAGCTTAATCCATACTCTTCACAGACTGTTTCGCTAGGAGGCAGCTGAACAAAAGGGATCACACTCTGCAACTGTTAAATGACAAGGAGATACAATCTTTAATTGGAAAATCAAATTAAATTAGTTGTTCAGTTGCAAGTTTCAGGTCCATGTACACCTTGATTTACATAAATTATTTATAGAAACATTCCGTTGTTTACTTGGTTAAAATTGACTCAGAGAAACAATGGGAAATAATTTAATTCCCTGACTGATAAAGGTGGATTTGGATTATGAGTGATTTTCTCCTGGGTGTTTTTTGTGTAGGTGTTCTGGGGATGTGATAATCAGCAGACAAGACAAAACAGAAGATATGAGAACACGAACAGGGACATTAGCTACACCTCATCAAAGAGGATTTAAAAAGATTCTCTAGGGTTGCTGAATAATTTCATACAAAGAGAGAACTTGGTTCTCGACTGCCCTTTGGGGGTGACCACAGTCTGATATACGAATGGCATAGATGTCCTCGGTAATAGGAAAATACTTGTTTGAGACCCGAACGAGAACCAACTAAAGACAAACAAACTAAAACATAGAGCAAAAGAATACGGAGAACGGACAACAAGCTTGCCCTTCGTTGGTCCCCGCTAAGGTCTCAAGTTGGTTTTGGTTCCACTTGTGGTATTACAGAGAGAACCCGAACCATTTGCATATCAGATGGATTCCACTCTTAAAGACAGTCCAACTCCAAAATGATATTTGCTCCTACTGTTTCTTCCAACCTAATTTAGGTGATAATCACCAAGAGATAAAAGAGGTTTGTCAAGAGCTAAAATGTTGGCATCAGCTAAACCGACTTCAATGCTTACTTCCAGAGATGCTTTGTCCTGATTTGACTTTTAATGGCATTTTATTTTTTAGAAACTGAATGGGTTTCAGTAATAGTAATGCGTGGAATGTACATCTAATCCTGCGTGTATGTTGATGAAAAAAAAAGCTCCATGATGTACAACATAACTTTTACCCACCATCTACAGCCCGATCACAAACAGCTCTCTCAAATGAAATAAAGTGTTATGTATTAACAAGCTTGAGCTAATGACAGTGCAGTTACCTGCTTCTGACCAAACACAGCTCCAATGTTCTCCTTTACATTGCTTGTACTGCCACTGGAACACACCACAAGATTTCTTTTGCCTTGGCCAAGTTGATTGGTACAGTTGATGCGAACCCCAGTTGAGATGATACAATAGGCCTGCAATACTTGCACCATTTTGCCAAACTCCTTACAAAGAAAAAGGAAAATAAAATAATAAATATATATATATATATATACACACACACATATATATATATATATACACACACACATATATATATATATATATACACACATACATATATATATATATATATATATATATATATATATATATATATATATATATATATATATATATATATATATATATATATATATATATATATATATTGCCGTTGTGATGGATTTAGCAATACCCAGTAACTATAACATCAGGAAGATGGACAAATACCAAGTACTGAAAGAAGAGCTAGAAAGGATGTGGAAAGTGAAGGCAGTAGTAATCCCAGTTGTGATCGGAGCACTCAGGGCTGTGACTCCCAAGTTGGGAGAGTGGCTTCAACAGATTCCAGGTGGGACATCTGAGATCGCTGTCCAGAAGAGTGCAGTTCTAGGAACAGTTAAAGGATCACTATAGTGTCAGGAAACAAACCCATTTTCCTGACATTATAGCATCCTTGGGGGACCCTCACCCTCAGGGCCCCCTTTCCCACGGCGCTGGTGACCTCTCCTCCCCCGCATTCCAACAGTCCAGAGGAAAGCATTTATCAATGCTTTCCTATGGACGTTCTGCACGCTCCAGGCAAGCAGATTTTGCATCCAGCGTCGCAGAAGCGCCTCTAGCGGCTGTCAGGAAGACAGCCACTAGAGGTTGGATTAATCCTGCTATGTAAACATAGCAGTTTCTTTGACTACTACTACTTGTAAACATGTAAACTACTATGTTTACATGTGAAGGGTTAAAACCTGGGCGACCTGGCACCCAGACCACTTCATTGAGCTGAAGTGGTCTGGGTGACTATATAGTGTCCCTTTAAGATACTGCACAGAACCCTCAAACTCACAGGCTTCTGGTAGAGGATATGAGAATGAGGAATAAACATACCATCCAGGAGGGGTGAAAAAAATTGACATTTTTTATGGAACCCTAGAGAGCTATCCACAATGTATATATTTTAGAACTGTTTTTCTGGAAGTAGAAAGGTTCACAAAATAAAATAAAAAATCTAAATAAACCAGAAAAAATGTCCCCCTAAAATAGCAATTTGACATATAGAGCGAGAGCTCAGTCAGTCAAATCACCTAAATATCATCTGATCAAACCTCACGGTAACAATGACTATCCCAGCAGGGTCAACTCACCTTTCCCCCTAGTGATACATGGTGACTAATATTACAAAGACTCTTTGCTAAACAATTTACCTTTTTGACATTCCGTTGAAATTCTTTGTGTCGGACTGGAAGAGTGTAAAAGAGCTGCTGGATAGTGACAGTTGTTCCTTGCTGTCGAGGAAATGGGGATTTTTGGACAATTTTTCCATTTTGATCAAACACCAAGCGAGTTCCAACAGCAGCACTTTTGTGGCAGGTACAAATCACAAGGTCACTATTTAAAATGAAGAGTAATTTACATATTTGATGTAGTGTGAGCCAAAAAAAACCCATAACTAATATACAAAGTAAACCAGAAATCACAGGCAACAAACTGTGTAGATGACAAGCTCCGTTTCATAAAGCCATACAAATAGGATCTACACCAGGGGTAGGCAAGCCTTTAGTAGCACTGTGCCAGAACAAGATCTTGATATCCCTTAGGTGCTGCAGTCGCTTTGTATTTGTGCGTATGTGGGATATTCTATTCTATAAATGTTCATCAGTACTTTGTGGGATTGCATATGATACCTTTGAATGTGAGCTTTGTATGGGTGCTACTTGTGGAATTGCAGGTGAGCGGCAGCTTGTGGGGTTGTGTACGTATATGTGAATTTTCAGTGGTGCTGTTTTTGGATTATCTGTATAAGAATGCGGCTTCTTTTGCAGCTCTCTGTATATCTAGGAGTGTGGTGGATTCCCTGGGGTCTAGTGGGGACCAGGATGGCTAGGTACAGGGCAAGAGCTGAGATAGCTGCTGTGGGCTGCTCTACTTCAGTGCCGATTCCTGTTCACAAGTGCTGGGAGGAAGTGATCTAAGTTCTGGGACTCCTGATAGGCCAGGGCTGGTTTGTGTCTGGCAGCCTTGAGTGCTGTTCACACAGACCTCGAGTGCCATAGGTTGCTAACCCCTGATCTATACACTATGTTGGTAAAATCAACAATAAACCTATCCACTGACAGCAGCAATACTCCATCTTAAAAGGACACAGTAGGAACTAACCATTTCATCTTACTGAATTGGCTATAGTGCCTGGAACCCTCTGGCTCCTGTCCTCCATTCTGTGTTAAACCATTGTCCAGTGGTTTAACACTAAAACAGGGTCATTGGCCACTCATAGCACAGCCCCAACTAGAGAGTACACCTTTCCTTCTAGCATTAAGATTCATATCAGCAATGGGCACTGTAATAGGCTGAATGTAGTCAGCTGCAACTCTGTCTATCACAGCTGCTCATTGGTGCTGAGACTTATGGTTGCTCATTAGCCTAAGTAGCATTAAACCATTACAATTTACCACTGAATCAAAGGATGGCACCAGGGGCTTCTAAACATTATAACCACCTCAATGAAATTAAGCAGTTACAGTCCATGCAGTGTCCCTTTAAATTTGTAAGACAAAGAAGGGTATTATGCACAGTAAAATAAAATTGCTCTGTACACAAAAGCAACATGCTAGATTCGCTGTTCCTAAGAAATCCAAGGGGTTTATAACAATTTTGTACCAAAACAGGTCACTGTAAGAGCAACAAGCTAAATAAAACCATGTATATAACATGTACAGCTTGATGTAGTGGGTATCTTCCCTAGAGTTCCATAGCAGCATCCGCTAGTTTAATATCAAACCATTTAGGAACGGTGTGATACAAACTGAAGGTTTCCACGGCAGCTTTGGACCATCACAATTCTTAATTCAGAAGGCAGGGTTTCGAATTTCATGTTCTATGTTATTAGCTAAACATGAAAAAAGTTACTCACCACAGCAAGCCGGGAAAGGCCATGTCACACTTAGTGATCAATTTCTACTTGCCAGGGATACATTTTCACTCACCAGTGGCTAATGATGATTTGAAAATTTGATCCCCGATAACGGGATTTTAGATTACAGAAATAATGACAGCAATGTAAATAAAATTGAATTTCTGTACCTTAATGCACACAAGGAACTTAGAGCTTCTCCACGAAAACCGAATGTTTCAACACTAACGAGATCAGAAAAATCCTGTATCTTGGAAGTGTGATGCTTGAGAGCTAAATAAAAAAAAAAAATAAACATTATAGAGAAAATGAAACACCAAATAAAAAGTAAAGAATAGATCCTATAACAAGACTGTACATTCACTATAACAAAAAAAAACAAAACTAATGGAAAACTTGTACCAGGGACAATACCAGATTTATGTTCTAAAACTGGAACAATCAAAAATTGTATGTTTCTATTGATTGCTCAATTTTTAGAATGTCACCCCAGGATGGTACCCTTTGTACAAAATGTTTTCCTGATAGTAGTATGCGCTTTTGTTATTTTAAATTAAAGGGACAGTCCAGACCACGAAAGCGCTTGCTGAAGTAATTTATGTGGGAAGTACCTATAAAAACTACAAATTTCAATAGAAATGGGCAATTTTATAATTTTAATATTCTTGTTACACACCCTGACTGTAAATCTGACAAAAGGTCCTGTTACTTCCTGGTTGCTTAGCTCAGTGGAGCTAAACTCAAGATGCAGCAATCGCACAGAGATTATTTGGGAAGTCTGTGATTGGACAGCCACAGAAAGTCTGGGTGGGGTAGAAGGGGATGGCTTGCAAAGACAACAGACAAGAGATCTACACCATGTGGAAGCTGTTTTTAGATAACCAACCATAATTGGATCATGTATAATTATGCATGTGTTCATTGTGTGTACAATAATTTATATTATTTCTATTTGGTCAGTGGAATGTCCCTTTAACCCACTTATTAGAAAAGTACTTACTTAATCCTTCAAAATTGTGTTCTTCCACTCCACAGCCATTATCAGAGACTTCTATGAGTTCCGCTCCATGATCCTTAAGTTTTATGTCTACAACAAAATGATAACATATACGAAACAGTGAGACATAGAGCGACACATTAGCAATGTCCAATCTTTTTGATAGCATTTTAAAATTCGTATGTTATACATAAATCTGTATATTTAACATTATTTTCCTGTAAACCAATGGGCTTTACATCACCAAGAATTACAATCATTTATTATTTATTTTAAGTGTCCCTCAGCAATGTGTATATGCACTAAAGTAGGTCATATTTCAAGAAAGATGAGCCTGTGGCACTAGAAGCACTCAAAAGCTGCCTACAATATAGACATCAGTCCTGAAGACTTTAGTAAATGTCACACTTGAACATTTGAGAAAAAAAAAAAAGCAAATATATCATCTGTAACTTTTTAAGTTCAAAAAAAAAAAATCCCACCCAGACCCCACCAAATTTTTTTTTTTTAAATTAAATAAAATATTTTCAAATTTTCACTACATGTGGTATCACCCATCAAGCATAACAGCAGATACTCAAAGCACATCAAAGGTCAATGGTTTATCAACACCCTCATCGGAACAGAACTGAGATATCCCTAAATCCTTATCCATTGATCAGATCTTCTTGCTAGTTTGACATTGAACACTATGAATGAAACTGCTCCAAAAAGCAATAGACTGACACCAATATACACATATGCTAAACCCCTGACTATCAAACGGCAGAATATTGTTAGAACAAGAGTTCATACAATGCACCCGAGTTTGGGTCTCAGTCTCTCATACTGACTTCACACCCCAAACAGCAGGATCTCTTGCATCACAAACAGAAACCACTGCTCAGGGGAGAAATAATGTAATATTATTTAAATACAATGTCAGCTAATTTACCTAAAGGACCACTCCACACTAAATATTAATAAAAAACACAAAATCACTATTTAATAGTTATAATCCCAATGGAAAAAAACAGCATGAAAAATCTGCAGTTCTTCAGATAGTCTTTGGAGGCCTTCCCCTTTTTCTCCCATCATGGAACATGTGTGTGACAGACCCATCTGTATAACTATTATTGCTGGTTCATCTAGTTTGCCTTCCTTTCGTGAAATTGCCTGTTCGTATACCCCTATTCGTATGTTTGACTTTTTACCGAATGAACTTGCCGAAGGAACGGCCACCCAGAAGAGAAGTGTGCTGCTGGTTACCCTCTTGATCCCAATTAGAACGTTGTGGTTAACCGCAGACACCTCTTAATTATAACCGAATGCAGGGTGGTCATCGTTCGTATGTCGACCACGAAGCGGCAGCCATTTTAAACCATGCGAAAGACCAGCGGTGTTCGGCACAGATTCTATGGAACTAAAAACGGACACTTTTTCTGCCGAACACCACTGAAACCACAGACCGCCCTTCTCAGTCGACAAGGCAGGCGAACACCAGCCGTTCGGGAGTTTGGATTACACGAATGGACTTAACCCAGATAGCCATCCCATACCGAAAGACTGTAAAAGACTTTGACTCCATGGCGATTGAACTGTGCGTATGGGATCTGAGCGCTATTCGCTAAGAATATGCACTCAGATCCAGGCTATCTGGGGATACGTTGCACGAATGTAATATGTTCGGTAGTTGTATAATTATTTATTTTTATGTGGTTTTTGTGTTTGATTTAAAATGGCGATTTGCCTATGTCCTGGAGATAATTGAATTACTTCTCAATTATCTCCAGGGCAGAGGGGAGGAAACCAGGATGCATTATGGGAATATTTTGTGCCTGTATGTCTGAAAGTGCCATATATCTGTCTGTCATTAGAGTCTCCCATTTGGTCCCCTAGGGGAGTGTCCACCAAGTGGGAGACCTGCATAAATACAGGCGGGTAGCCCACAGTAAAGCCAGTTCTGGTTTTACCCTCAATGCGGAGCTTGGTCTCGTTATTGTGGGGATTTACTACACACGGTTAGTGACCGATTGCTGGAACCGTAAGCCGCTTAGAGGATATATTTGTTCGGCTGTTAGCCGCGATTCGTGGATTTATTGTTCGGGAGCTTGGAGCATCCGTACGGGTCCCGTTCTGGAGATTGGTGCATTCCCCTGGTTGCAGTTCGTACGGTTGGAGTATATACGAATGGAGCTTGCATTATTGTGAAAGGGGAAGCTTAACTAAACGGCGGTTTCACTCTTTTGTGCCAGGGGTGTCTTAACAATGTGGGACAGGGCAGGCATGTTCTGTGGAGCTAACGGAAGGAAAAATAATCCTCTCTGGGTATCTGATTGACAGCCAGAGAGGTGTTTCAGAACCGATTTATAAAAGTTTGGATTTCTGAAAGTTATCTGACACTTTTATAAACTGTCATTGTGGGATACTCCATACACATAAAGCACTTCACCCAATTATTTATGAAAAGGCATATATTAAAGTATTATTAGTTACCATGGTTGGTTTTTTTCCCTTCTAAAAAAAAATAAAAAAATATATATACACACACACACACACACACACGTATATATTTTTCTGCATTAGCCCTTCCTCTTTGTCTCTCCCTCTCAATTTGCATGGCCTTATTTTGCTCCACATCATAATGTCGTGGTTTCTGGGGATTTAATTTGACTGCTGGCTTCTTACAGGTCTCCCACAAACCCATGCTGGATTCATGAATCAGGGCTTACGGGAAATATTCAGCAGGAGAAATGGACACCAAAATGTAGATGGTTATAGAATCATGCAATGTTGTATATATAGAAAAAGTGTAATGTTTTATTTCTTTTTTTTTTTTTTTTTTAAACGTACCAATACTTGTTGCTCCTGCATCGATGCTGTTTTCCAGAAGCTCTTTCACTGCTGTTGCAAGACTTAGCACCACTTGCCCAGAGCAGATTTGATGAACTGATTTGCGATCTATAGGTTTGATTGCTTTAGCATGTTCAGTACTATAGAAGAAAAAAAATATATTTAATGACTACACATTCTTCAAACATGTCTGATATGGAAACATTTTTACGAAGACAATTTGGGTCCTAAGGGACCCTATAGGCACCCAGACCACTTCAGATAATTTAAGTGGTCTGGATGCAGTGTCCAGAGAAACTGCAATGTTTACATGGGAAGTGCTTTCCGAATGTTAATGGATTTTTGGTCCAATGACTGACGCTGGACCTCCTTACGCTCTGCATGAGGACATCCAGTGCTAGTTATTTTCACATAGGAAAGCATTGATTTAATGTTTTCCTATGGGGAGGTCTAATGCATGCGCGGCACGCGCCATGCATGCACTTTAGTGCCCCCTCGTGGAGCAATGTCTGAGGAGGCAGAGCTGCAACCCAGCGCCGAGGGACATTGTTGTTGGGATCAGGTAAATAAATAAAGGATTTTCAACCTTTTATTTACCTTTGCAGGAGGGGGTTGCAAGGGAGAGGGGAGGCAGAGGGAGCTATAGTGCAAGGATCACAGCTTTGTATTCCTGGCACTATAGTATCCCTTTTAGTAATTTATCCCTATGAAGTGGTACCTAGAGTCTGTATGTGTAGCATTTTGCTATGAAACCCTGCACATACAGAGTTTAATCCCTCTGCTGTGAGAGGTGTATCTGCCACCTGCAGAAGATTAATTAGGACATCATTGCACAGATAGTAACAAGAGTCAAGTGGCAAATATTAATTCTGTGCACATTGGATATCTGCATGCACAGCAATGGCGTACACCAAAAGTCTAAAATGGAGAGCTGGATATCTGTGTTAGCCCATCGCAAAATTGTTTACGGGATACTTTATGCACCACAACAAATACAGTGCACTGTACTGGTTATGATGCCAGGATTTTCTGTGTGCTGTCTGTAAGTAACCTGTCAAACTATTTCCAAATGGTTTGACACTTAAATTGCTGTGTTGAGTGAGAACGGTCCTTCTGGTCTCAGTTGATCTGATAAGAGAAGAATTAACTGCCCTAGATCTCTGTTTAATTTTTGTCCTCCCTCATTCTTCACATAGGTCTGGTGAATGAAGCCCAGCAAATTATTGGTTTCAGGGTCCCTGTCTAACCCCTGGGCATGTTAAATGAGAAATATTTTCAAGGCAGATGCTCTGGGCATTTGCTGCCTCTTGAGTTTAGCTACACTGAGCTAACCAAACCAGGAAGTAACAGGTCAGTTTGTCTGATTGACAGTCAGGGGGCATAATTTTATAAAAGTGAGAATTTCTATTGAAATCTGCATTTTTTTTTTGTAAAAAAAAAAACAGCACATACAGCACTTCATCAAGTGAAAGTGCTTTAGGGATCTTGAGTGTCTCTTTAATAACGCTGTGTCATAATCTGGAAGTATGACATTTCTCATCATACTACCAACTCATACCAAGTAATAACAGTATTCATAAGCAGAAAGCCATCATCTGACACTGCATGATAACGCACATGTATGATTAGATGAACCGCAAGCACCTGACACAGCAAGGTAAGTGTCAAAACATTCATAAATGTTATTGGTGGGTAGCACTCGGGGACTCCTATCACCGTTTTAAACTTCCCATGGATATTTTGCCAGTGAAATCAAACTAATTGCGGTCAACGCTGCTCATTCTTCCCAATATTTGGGACTTCTTGATAACATATTATGTAACTGAAAATGGAATTTAGAACATGCCTAGAATGTCTTATTAACACAGACTGATAAAATAACATTTATTGAAGTTTAAACATAAATGGGGGGGTGTCTTGCTGTGAAGTTCTGTTCTGCACCCCCAAAGTTTAGAGCTCACAGAAAACGGTGAGATTGAGAAGAGGAACATAATGTTTTGGGCTTAGTCCCTCCTTGTTAGGAACAGTTGGGAGGTATGCCTGTAGCTGCCATATGACATTATGCTCATGCACTGAGCATGCATTCTGGAATAAGCTTTTGCCAAGTTGCCATAACTCACCAGCCGTCCTCCATGGCACATTAATAGCATGAAGAAGGTGTATTCAGTGAACTGGCATGGGGTCAGCCAGCTGCAGCCTCCTGACCCTGTCCCAGTCCGCTTCCCAGCTCACAGCCAGCCAATAGCATGCCCCTGGTACCCTGCGCTTCACACCTAGCGCCACAAACAGAGCGGAAGTCGCCAGCGGCCATCTTTGATGAGGGCAGAGAGTAAGATGTAATTCTATCCCCAAATGGGGATACAAGCTTCAAGTAATTTATAACTACACTCCATGCAATATGGCAACCACCACTGCAGACCTGCCTCTTATGGTGCACGTTAGATCCTTTATATTGGGGGAGGAGGGGGGATCATAGCTGTGGGGCAAATTGCTAAAAGTCGATATTCCACAGCAACAGGCTTTTTGCTTCCAAGGTAACTGCAGCAGTTTTGCACCATAAACTAATCACCCACCAATACAGCCAGCTGTCTGTAGGAAAAAAAGAAAAAAAAAGTTTTTTTCTGACCACAGTGGACCTGTCGGCAAAGTATATTCCAATCTAAGGCACATTCTTGCTATCGACTGTATTTTTTTTTTTGCATACTCTCAAAAAAAAAAAAAAAGTTATTTATTTATTTATTTTTGCCAGCATTAAAGATGGCCGCCGTGCGTTCCACGGCTTGTAACCAATTTGCGTTCCAAATGGAATGTCCACTCAGAGGCTTGGAACGCTTGGAGTGGGAGACAGGCTGACGTCATCTCGCTGTGGCCACCGGGTGTTCGTGCTGACTGTGCAGCGTGGCTGAGGATCCCGCAGTGATGCCTATGTACAAAGTGCAGCCGTTCGGCGGCGGGGAGGTGCAGATCGACCTACCTACCTGTATGTACCGAGTGCCCAACGTGCACCAGGCCCCCTCCCAGCATCAGGATGGACAGGTACTGGATGGGGGGCAGCCAGGCTGGACCCCCAGGCCTTCTGTGCTATTTCTGTCATTGTGTGTAAGCTTATCCTCAAATACCTCCCTGATCTGTGTCAGCTTACAAAATACCACTGTTAATAATAACCTAAAAAAAAATATATTTAATGGCCACTATTAATAAACATTTATTATTACAGGGTATTTAATAATTTCTCTTTTTTAGTAGATATTTCTGCTGCAGATGAATAATTTCTACAGTTCTGTACACAAAATCTTTTAATATGTCCACTATCTTAGACACATTTCCACCCAGTAACAGATGGCGTTTAATAATGCAGTGGGTTTTTTTTTTTTTATTTTTTATATATATATATATATATATATATTATTTTTATTTTTTTTGTAATAGGATACCACTCCTACAGAGATGGGTTACCATTCCTAAATCTTCCTCAAACTGTAGTATTTGTTACCAGATAATTTGTGCTAAAGTAGTTAAATAATATCACGTGTGTTAAATAGATTTATTGATTCAACAGGGCTATTTATTTAAGTGTAACATTGTCAGGTCTTAACACAAATAGAATTTTAGAATATATAACAACATTTTAGATTTTAGGAAAACTAGATTAACTGAAATATATTTTTTTACATATAATTTGGCTTAAAATTTTAAATACACTTTGATTTCCCTGAAAATAATACTATTAGGAGTAACATTGTTGGTATTGAACTGACACTTACGTCATGTTTCATGTATATTTTTTAAAGAAGCTGTGCTACATCAGTTTGACTCCATTTTAAAAGGGGGTTTGTGTATTTGACAGATGGCTATATCAGGGTGGGTAAAATCTCGCCCTGTCCAGTAGAAATTTGAACCCTGGCAACTGTGTCCTGGATCGTCCAAGCATTCTTTGAAAAGTAACTTTTAAAGCCTTTCTAGTAGTGTAAGAGTTGAGATTTGAAGCCCTACCATCAAAGGAACATCAATAGTGTCAGATTGGGACTAAGAATATCTGTATACAAATTCTGTGTCTAAAATATGCCTGTATTCTAGAATGTTGAGTATCACGAGGCCCTAGCAGGAAGTGTATGTGAATAAATGGAAGCTAATGGGGGAAATCCTTGTATTTTTTTTTCTTTCAATGAATGATTAACTCTGAGATGTTAGAGGACACATTCAATCATTTTTATAGTGAATGAAACACTAGCATTCATGCACATGTTTTACAAATAGATAATTATGGGAGGTCCAGGATTGTGTGAAAGTCTGGTTATTTTGCGCCTGAGGATGACCTCAATAAAGAATAAGCAGGGCCAATGTATTTCTCTAAAATAATGCAGATTTAGTGCGAACATATATTTTGCCACGGGCTAAGGAGTTGCTGGACAACATTCCAACAGTGCAAATTTTAAAATGATTTCAACTTCAGCAAAGGTTTATCACAAATGGATGCTTATTCATTTTGTTAAATAATGTCTGAAAGTAGGGATCTCATTATAAATGTTACAAGAGTAAGGATCATTAAAGCCTTTATATAAAAACAAATTCCTCTTCCTTCCTTTTTTTTTACAGTTGTGTCCATCACTATGATTTATTTATTTTTATTTTCACTATATCTACTTGCCCTCCGTCTCTATTTTGACTCCCTTACGCCCCTTTTACAGACATGTGACACCCTTTCCTCTGTTCTTGCTGTTTGCTTCTATTTGTCACGGTTGCTTCCCTGCCTATGTATCTAATGTGGATGCTTTGTGCCATTAGTTACCCAGTTCCGCTGGCTTTTGTTTAGATCTGGACTTCCATTCCTGTCACTGCTATAAACACTAGAGAATGATACACATTTGCTATAAGCATTTATGCACACTGTTGCCAATTAGCTCTGGTCTGTGGTGGGTTTGCTGAGCCACTGTGGTGATCTCTAGGTGCATGGGCACATTACGCTTGGTTTTGCCTGCAAGTTGATAAAATGCCACCCACAGCTCCCCTTCATGTGGGGCTTGAACAATTCTTTGAGCAATGCCCTTATTTGTCTTGTGTTGTTGAAGAAGGACCTATTAGTATGTTGCTCATGCAGAGCACATAATGAAACCCTGGTAATGATCCATTTTAATATATATATTAGAATATGTATGTCTGTGTTATTGGCAGCACAGGATTAGTGCCTTGCACCTATTTCTGTTTGAAATATTGCTAAGATCATGTTTTAGTTAGGTGAATATCAGGTTGTGAGGGAGTCACTGATGTTATTTGTAGATCTTACTGTAGTCTCATTAAACCGATGCAGGAATGGAAATTATTTGTTCAGCATTTCAAAGCAAAAAGGCTACACATACAGACTCTAGGCACCATAACCACTTCATATATATTACGTTGTTATGGTACTTGGAGTAACCCTTAAAAGGGGAAATGTCACCATCTGGGGACTTTGTATAATTTGCAAAATCGCAGACGGTGACATCACCATTGTGAGGTGGGGGACAAGGCAAAGATCAGTATTACTTACCTGAACCTGTCCCTCGCAGGCGTCGCCATCCTCTTACTGCCGTTCCTGCCATGAGCATGCATAGATAATTTCCTTGCAACTGTCACTGATGATGGCTGGGGGAAATGATACAGCTTGATGGCGATTGTTCGGCCTAGTGTCAAGAAGTGTCAGGCGAAGGGATATTACTGAGACAAAGTAATCCCTTCTTTGTCCCACCATACCGATGACTGGGTGGAATGAAATTCCAACACAGTCAATATTTGTATTGTATAAAGAATCTATCTTTTTGAAATGCCGCTTTAAATATAGCCACAATCGTGCATGTCTAATGATTGATTTGTGGCCTGTTTTGCAGTGGGAACTAACCAGTGTTTGTGTGCACAGTTTAGAACACCCAGACCCCCATTATTTACCCAGCCACACCAGTGTAGAATGGTTGAGTTGGTAGGTAGCAACTGAACTGCAAGAGACTGATCCAAATGTCAACAGTAATTCACAAATCTGCATGTAGGGTGTTACAGGTTGATGAAACGAAAGTGAATCAATAGTCTGTTTGCAGCTGACATGAGAGGGTTGCTTAGATTCTTATCCTAACTGGTATTTCAAGCTATGTCAATGGATAAGAGAGTTAATTACATTGTATGTAGCCAGTCTTAGTTCAGCAACAGAGTTTGTCATCTGTATCTGAATTAAAGGGACTTTATGTGCAGGAATTGATCTCAATTTGATATGAATTTTTATATATATATATATATATATATATATATCTCTATCTCACAAAATAATAAGCAACTGAAAAAAAAAAGTTCAAAAAAACTGCAAAACAAAGCAAGTTGACAAACACCTCAGTGACTGTTAATCAGACAGCCAGGGAGGTTATCTTCCTAACTCCGTAAGCTTCATGGAGCTAACGGAAGTAACTAGAGCGCATTTACCTTCTCCCGCAAGTGAAAGTGTGCTTTATAGCTGGTGCAATTTTTGCACATTGCTGCATACAGTATCGACCAATATCGTTTTGTTGGGGTTTTTTTTAGAGCCGATACTGATAATCTATGAATTTTTAGGCCAATAGCCGATAATTTACCGATAATCTGTTCATTTACTAGTTAAAAAAAACAAACGATTTCTACACAAATCTAATGTTTACAGAACATGTTTATAATTTATTTACTTTTGCAAATTTTTTTTATTAAGTTTGTAAATGCACAAAATATACATGCCAGTCAGATTTTTTTCTTAACAAGAATATTTAGTGTACCTCTCCCATCCATTCCCTGTACCTTAGTGTACCTCTCCCCTCCCTTCCCTTCCCTGTCCCTTAGTGTACCTCTCCCCTCCCTTCCCTTCCCTGTCCCTTAGTGTACCTCTTCCCTCCCTTCCCTGTCCCTTATTGTACCTCTCCCCTCCCTTCCCTGTCTCTTAGTGTACCTCTCCCTCCCCTCCCTTCCCTGTCCCTTAGTGTACCTCTCCCCTCCCCTCCCTTCCCTGTCCCTTAGTGTACCTCTCCCCTCCCTTCCCTGTCCCTTAGTGTACCTCTTCCCTGTCCCTTAGTATACCTCTCCCCTCCCTTCCCTGTCCCTTAGTGTACCTCTTCCCTCCCTTCCCTGTTCCTCAGTGGTCCTCTACCTCCTCCTCTCTTACTTCCTGTCCTTTAGTGTGTCCACCCTCCTTCCTTAGTGGTCCTCTCCCCTCCCTGGTGTGCCTCATTATCTCTCTTGTAGAGTGGCCGAGTGCAGAGGATCGCGGTACTGGAGCTTCAGTTTCCTCTCTCAGTGAGCACTTCCTGTCAGTCCAGCCGGTTACAGGAAACTGAAGCTACTGTTCTGCTCTGCTCAACCACGCTTCACTAACAGGTAACAGGTAGGGGGGAGCACTGTGTGTTGCCTTCCTGGCAGTCACTCCATTCTTGCGCCCCCAGAGCCGGTGCACCCTAAGACGGCCGCCTTAGGGACACGTCGGCCCTGCGTACACTGGGCCACTGCCGCCTCTCACATTATCGACAATCTTGGTATCAATAATGGCTGATACTGATATTTGCCAAAATACGAAATATCGGCCGAACCGATTATCTGTCTATCCCTACTATCTTTGCAATGAGGCAATGGTTTAATGATGCTTGACAAATTAAAGCAGGTATTGAATTCAGATAGATCTGGGAGATGAATGCCATCAGCATCTGGGTAGACGGGGAGGGCGCAGAGTTTGAGATCCCTGTTTTAAAAGAAACCAGACATGCAGATAAACCTTGTGGCCAGTGTCCATAAAGCGAATGTAGCGCATATGAATAACTTACAGTGTGCCTGGAGACACCGTTACTCAGGTTTACACATTGTTACTCTGTCCATTTCAATCTTTCTTGCTTCCTGCCATTCTGGTGATCAGTCGTCTCTATCTTGTCCTAATGGCTGTATATAGATAAATGTATTGATTGGGGCTGCTGGCTTTGTTCAGCTATTGTAGGTAGGAATGTAGACTGCTGAACTTCAAAGATCAATGCAAGAGCTTTCACAGGCATAGGAGGAAATGTGTGGCGGACCCCATGTAAGTTGTCAAACATTCTCTAACAGTTTGACTACTTGATCTGGGAGGGTGCCAGAGCTGTAGTGGTACTGTTGCTTGAAGATCTCCTTTAAGGTGTTAAAGCATTTCTGAACAACACATAAAGTATAATTATATTAACATTTCAAAGCAGTATTTGGCACACCTGGTACTTACACTGATGAGCCACAACATTAAAACCACTGACAGGTGAAGTGAATAATATTGATTTTATTGTTACACTTGCACCTGTCAAGGGATGGGGGATATATTGGGTAGCTAGTGTACAGTCAGTCCTTGAATTTCAAGTGTTGGAAGCAGAAAAAAATGGGCAAGCGAAAAGATCTGAGTGACTTTGACAAGGACCAAATAGTGATGGCTAGACAAATGGGTCAGAGCATTTCCAAAACGACAAGTCTTGTGGGGTGTTTTCAGAATGCAGTGGTTAGCAAATACCAAAAATGGTGGAAGGAAGTAAAATTGGTGAGCTGGTGTCAGCATCATGGGTGCCCATAGCTCATTTGTGCAGATATGGAGTGAAGGCTACCCTGTCTGTTCTGATCACACAGAAAAGCTACTCTAGCTCAAACTGCTAAAAAACAAAAACAATGCCGGCCATGATAGAAAGGTGTCAGAACACAAAGTGCATCGTCGTTTACTGTGTATGGGGCTGCGTAGCTGCAGACCAGTCAGGGTACCGATGATGACCCCTGTCACCACCAAAAGCACCTTTAATGGAAACGTGAGTGTCAGAACTGGATCATGGACTAAGGCTGGTCTGATGAATGACGTTTTCTTTTAGACCAGGTGGATGACCAGGTATGTGTATTGTGGAGTCCATGCCTCGATGCATCAGAGCTGTTTTGGCAGGTTTGACACGATGTTGGGCAGGTGGATTTAATGTTGTGGCTGATCAGTGTAAAACGATAAAATGGACTTTACATTTTACTTTATTTTTTTTTAATTATCATAATTTTAGTTTTCTGCATATTTTAGGAGTCTGACCCAGCTCTACAGGTTCTGGAATCCCGTCAGGAAGACATATTAAAACGGTTGTATGAACTGAAAGCTGCGGTCGATGGGCTTTCAAAGATGATCCAAACACCCGATGCTGACTTGGACGTGACAGACATCATTCAGGCCGATGAAAGGGCAGCCCCAGCCTCCAGTGTTGCTGACCTGGACTTTATTCTTGGAAAGGTAAGTCCAGAGCTGTACAATAAAGATGTATTTATTTATCAGTTCTAAGATACCTCTTGCATGTATAAAAATATATATATATATGAAAGGAATGCAGTACCTGTTGGGTCGCAGGAGCAGGTGATTAGCTACTGAGTTTAGCTCAAAATTGGATCGGGATCACCAATTCCTGTAAATGCACGATTAGAGAAACTAGTGGAAAACCCAGGAGCGAATACTCAGACTAAAAAGGGAAATACAATAAAAAATAAATAAAATTAAATAAAGATATGGGAAGGGAGGGGGGAAAAAAGAAAAGAAACTCAATAAAACATAAAACTAATGTCATAAAATAGTACATGGAAAAATCACAATACTGGGTATATTAAGCATGCATATTAAAAGCCAGCTTAATTAATACCTCAATAACCAAAAAAGAAATAATATAAATAAAATATCTAATCGATAAAAAGTCTAATTGTGCAATAAGTCCAATAAATGAGTCCTTAAAACAATTTGGCAAGGATGTCTGAATGCTACCATAACCTTATTGGAGGTGGCAGTCGGGCAGCCCAAAAATAAAGCTGACCTGAAACAGACCCACTTGCTATAACTGTATAGCACTCTGTGTGAAGACAAACAGGCGAGTACAGTCAACCAGTATTGCAGTCCAATACAGTGTAATCCAAATGCATGAATTCAATAAAATTCCACTTGGAGGCTTGAAATACCCGCAATGAAAAAAAGTAGTTTTCCTATTTCCTAAACTCTGGATTTCCTATCCAGAAATGAATGTCCTATTCCTGGTATAGTCTCCCTCCAGAGAACTAGACCCTGCTGTTATGTCTTGTGCTTTGTCTGTGAAATTCACTGTATGTTTGCTTTCTGCTTGCAGGACTACGGAGCACTGAGGGACATTGTTATCAATGCAAACCCATCTGTGCCCCCTCTCTCCCTGCTGATTCTTCATAGTATGCTGTGTGAGCGGTATACGGTGCTGTCAACAGTCCACACGCACTCCTCAGTCTCTAACATACCAGAGCCCTTACTGAAATGCTTTGGAGATCAGGTCCATAAGAAATCTCGACAGGAATACCAGCTTGGCTTTACACTTATCTGGAAAGATGGTAAGCGACCTTACATGACATCGAGCTTTTAATGCTTATAATGTACCCCTGTTGCATCATGGGTAGCCCCATAGTTGCTGAACTACAATTCCCATGATTACCCACTTGCCTTGTACTTACCAGAGCTATGTGTATTTGATATGTCGTTTGAGAGGCTGAAAACTTTCTGCCTGATACTCCAGACATTATTTAGATCTGCATAACCAGCCATCATTGTTTAATGAAATATTCGGAAAATGTGTCTACCCAAAGAAGCTCTGAGCCAGAGCAAGCTGTATCAAAACTGTGACTGTCAAAGAAAAAAAATGCCCTTTAACTTTGTTAGTGCTTGAAGTATGCGAGGATGTCCCAGGTGCGTTCTTACCTTTTAGGGATTACATTGTTAACAAATGCCCCTTCACTTTCTCAGACGGTCCGAGGCTTCAATCGGGAATCATCAGCTGACACTTTCAGCCTATCGGCTATACCCGAACCACTGACTGAAGTGGAATGTCACCCTTTTCCAGACTTTGAGGGTAAACCATTCATTAAGGGATGGTTCTCTGCGCCAGCAAGCTATAATACATATGCACAGATTTAACATTAGCCGTCCCAGCTCTACATTGGGTAATGATGGTGCAGAGTTTAATACTGAAACCCTGCACATTCTGACTGCAAGCACTATGACCACTTAAAATCAGTGACCTGCTCATGGTGCTTGGAGTAACCCTAACTGAATACTGAAGCAGGCTTCAAAGTTTTATTTTACTTCTGCTTCAGTGATTGGCGCAAATGTTAAAACAATGCTGCCACAGAATAGGTGGGTAGTTTGTTTTACGCTCCCTAGCCAGCTGGCTAATTGAGGTACTTGTAGATGACGTCGTAGCATCCTAACCGCTCAATCACAGGAAATCCTGAAGGCGAACTCAGTGAGAGACCCTCATCCATACATGTAATCTGTACAATCCCAATTCGTCTCCCCTTCTATATTTCATGTGTAAATTAGTCTTCCCTGCAGTTAGTGATTGTAAGCGAATGGACCAGGCCTGCAAATGGGTTCGTTCCTCCTAAAGATCTACTTAAAGTGGGGTGACATACATGCCATTTCTTCTTCATGCTTGTTCTTCAGCCAAATATTTGTATAGATAATATGAATTTTTGGTTTTAATATAAAACGTTTTCTTTTTAGTGCCCAAACCACAGATGAAATTCAGCATCCAGAACATGTGTCCAATCGAAGGTGAAGGGAACATCGCTCGATTCCTATTCTCTCTCTTCGGGCACTCCTTTAATGCAGTCACTGCAACATTGATAGACAGCTGGGTCGATACTGCAATTTTTCAGCTCCGGGATGGAAGCAGCAAAGAGAAGGCTGCCGTTCTGAGAGCCCTGAGCACAGCCCTGGGCAAGTCTCCCTGGCTAGTAGGCAACGAACTGACTATAGCCGATATCATTAGTTGGTGCGCCATTCAGCAATCTGGCAACTCCACTGCTCTCCCACCCAATGTCCAGAAGTGGATGAAGTCTTGTGAAAATCTTACATCCTTCAAGGCGGCTCTTAAACTCCTTAAGTAACCAAATTAAAGTGGTGACCACTGCAGGTTCCTAATTTAACAATACAATGCCTGTCTAGACCTTTTTACCAAGTGGATTGCATGTAGACCCTTGCAGTTATTTGTGTATTGCATTCAGAATGAAGTCAACCAACTTCACAAGGTGCCTTTTATAAAAAACCCAAACTGTTTATATTGGCATATACTATAAAAAAAGTAAAAAAATTTACCCATTCTGGATTTTTTTTTTTTTTTCCACATTTAGTTCTGCAAGGCTTTTTGCCTTCATTATACGAGAAATGTGAAGTACATTGCCAGTTGTCCTGACCTTATTCTAATGCAGAAGCTTGATATGTTATGAATAGGAACATAGAATATGTAATATTCTACAAAGACAATAATATAAGGAAGAGATATGTGTTGGCAGTACAATATCATTCTGCCTCGTCAATAAAACTGAAAATCCATTCCTTTCCTTTACTCTTACTTTCATATAAAACCCAGAGTGTGTCCCCCATCTCACTCTATTTTTTTTACTCCCTTATTCTATCAGTATTTCTCCACATTCACCCGATTTCATTGTTCAAGGTGAGTGGCTAACACCATCAGTAGTTATGGTGTGGTCCCATGTCAGGAATCCTCATGCAATATAATCCCCTAAGTAAGTTTCCTTGGAGAAGGGGTTCCCAACCCACAAAGAAAATCAGTTCAAGAATTAGGTTTCCCTGTTGCGTTGAGGACCCTTATAAAACCTGCACTATCTGAGGGGTGGGAACAACTCTCTAACAAGACTACAGTGTGATATCAAAATAACAGTTGCCATTTCCCCCACGGGAGCAGAAGTACTTATTAGCAGCTAATGTTTAAGATATGTACTCCATATCAGTTAAGTTTAACCATTAGTGATATGTTCTCACACTGTGATGGAAGTCTTCCAATCAGAAGGAGCATACTTAAGAGTACAGGTGGAAGAAATCGATCACAAAGTGTGGTCATCTTCTAACAACCCTAAGAACAATGGCTGAAATTTTGTGAAATATAACGGTTGGTATCACATTTAGAAATCCAAATTAATGTATTTGTGGATAAAATGTACTTTGCAATAAAACACATTCTTTAACTTTTTTTCTGGCACAGTAGGCAGGTTGACTCTAACTGGAAGATTCTTGTGAATAATAGATACTAGCTGCTAAATAGAAGTGATAGATTTGGAGAGCGTAACAAGATTAAATGGAATAACCTCCTACAACTTGCATATGTCCCCTGACTATGTTAGGAATTGAAACATAGATATGGCACTCATAACAAGCACAACAATCCAGAGTGATCACCCCTACACAGATTATGTGCAAGACTCGAGAGATGCTATAATGCAGTGCAGGTTCATATTAGACCCAGTTCTAGAGCTTTTCCATATTTAAATTGAAGATTGTCTAAAAGACTTTACTTTGTACAAACTTTATTACACAATAAAACAATCATTTAAGATAGGGGGAAAAAAAATAGTAACTTTTTCCCTCCTCATCTTTAAAGAGAAAGGGCAGCTAATTACCTGGTAGATTGTAATTTTGAGTGTCAACATCTATTTGTGAGAAGCCTTATCACCCAATATGGACAGTGAGATAAGCGGTTAAATTTTTTTATGCCAAAGTGAAGTACTAGAAAAAGATACTAACTTGACATGGTAAGTAAGATACTGTGCCACAGGTTTATCTGCTTGGACTAGAGAACTGGCTCTGTTTATGTGTGTTGCCACGGCAAAGCTGTATTCACATATAGGATAGTGCGTTTGGGTGGATTGTAGGGGATGCTGGGGTGAGAGTCAGACATCTATATGGTCACACTGGATGTAGGTCATATTTTTACTTATGTGAATTTTACATTCACTACTAGCCTAAGAATCTATAAACCAAGTCACTTTTATAGACCATTCCTGAAGCAAAATAAATTGTTAGCGTAAGAGTTTCTGCCTTGACGTAGCCAGTAAGCGTACACTTTAATGGCCATTGGAGTGATACTTCCAGTTATTTAGATGTGCATAGGGATTTGGGATTGTTCGAAGTAACCTTTTCTTTTTGTTCTATGTATTAGGACTGATGTGTACTATAGTAATAGCTGCCGCCCAGTTGTAGTGGAAGTTTGAGCGCATGGCTTAATTTTGTATGTTTGTATACCCCAAAATGGCTTCATTAAGCTAAAGTTGTTTTGGTGCTTAGAATATCCCTTTAAAAATGTTTGTTGGACCAAAATAGAACCAATTAATGAAAACCAGACACACCAGATTTGCATAAATAAAGTTTATTATACTAAAATACATCAAAACACAGGTAAGGGAACTGTTTGGCAAGAATTTTTGTACTGTAATTTACAGAATAATTAAACTGCTGTGTCTTTGATACCAGTACGTTCCCTTGAGGTTGAGGACAAAGTCTGTTCTTGCAGCATCTGTTTTAATTTTGCATTTTCTTCTTCCAGGTCAAGCACCTTTTTCCTCAGATCCTGAATCACCTGCCAAAAGTACAGAGTGTTGGTTTTTAAGGAGTCTTGTATTATCAGGGTTACTCCAAACACCATGACCAGTGATTTGAAGTGGTCATGGTGCCTGGAGTCTGTATTTGGGAATTTAAAACCCTCTGCTGTTGCATGTGTAACTCTGGTAACATCATTGGTAATATCGCAGAATGTCAGCTGACCCCCTGTCAGAGAATGGTGACTGTCGCAGCTCTGCAGAAACCAGAAGAACGTGACCGGACCACCAGTGAGCATCAGAGCCTAGTTAAGGGGGCACACCTTTTCTAAGCAGTTTCCCCCATTATTGGAGAACCAGGCCAAGGTACTCCTCACATCATAACAGTGGGCTGTAGTGGTTGTGATAATTGGAATAACCCTTTAATAATTATTAGGAAAATATAGAGATTTATTCACTAAGCAGAATGCTTTGATCAGCTGACAAATTTGTAGAGGGTAACACAATAAGTTAAGATTGTACACCAAGTATAATTTTAATAAACACTAAGTACCATAACCACTATAGACTCCTGTAGTGTTAATGGTGTCAGGAGTACCCTGGCACCGTCCCAGTGTTAGTAGCCAATATTAGACAAATATAGGATATCCACTGGGCTAATGTCACAGATTCCCATTGAGCGGAAAGCTGCTACAATCCTAATCCCTGCAATACGGCTGGCTCATAGAGTGTTTGCTGATGAGCTCCGTTTTGCACTGCAAGGCTCAGCTCAAGGCAGAAGCATTCCGCCCCGGATAAGGTGGCTGTCGGTGACCAGCATACCCCAGCTAAGCTGTTTACTCTGGAAGGTCATCAGGAAAAACCTAGCACCAAAACCACTACATTACAGCAGGTTTCTCCCGTCACAATGCAGACACAATACATTTTATTAAAGGGAAACACCCGGGCAACTATAACTATTTCATTGAATTGATTACAGTGTCTAGAGTTCACTAGCGCTGTCCCTCCATACAGTGTTTAACCATTTTTGAGCAGTTTAAAGTGACACTATAATCACCAGAACAACTACAGCTTATTGAATTTGTTCTGGTGAGTAGAATCATTACTTTCAGGCTTTTTGCTGTAAACACTGTCTTTTCAGAAAAAAATGCAGCATTTACATTACAGCCTAGTGATAACTTCACTGGCCACTCCTCAGATGGCTGCTAGAGGTTCTTCCGGGGCAGTGCTGCACAGGGAGCAGCACTGCCATTCAATGTCTCCACCCTCTGCATGCAGACACTGAACTTTCCTCAGAGATGTATTGATTAAATTAATCTCTATGAGGAGATGCTGATTGACCAGGGCTGTGTTTGACTGATACTGGCTCTGCCCCCTTGACAGTCTCAGCCAATCCTATGGGGAAGCATTGTGATTGTCTCATGCCACCACTTCTGATGATGTCAGAGGCAGAGCCAGCTGCAGCAGCAGACTTGAATACAAGTAAGATTTTATGATGTGAGAGGGGGGATGGGTGGTTAGCTCAGGGGGCTAGATGGTGGTGGTTTAACATTCTAGGGTCAGGAATACAGGTCTGTGTTCCTGACCCTATAGTGTTCCTTTAACATTGAGGGTCACCCACAGTCTGGACTCTACTGAAGATATGAGAGATAACATTCTTCCTTAGATATACTAATTCATACTAGTTACGGGTGATGTGATAGGCTGAAAGCACAGAGCTGGCAATCTCAGCCAAACACTGTGATTTTTAGGCAGTTCGATCCATGAGCACGATTCTGAGATACTTACATTTTTCTCACCATAGAACAGGTCACTTTCCAGAAGTTGTGAAGCAGATGGACGCGTTGCGCAGTCTGCACTGGTCAGAAGTTTGATGTATTTACTTTGTGTAGGCCATTGGTTTTCAAATGATTCTGGAAACATTCCACTCCTCAGAGCTGTCAAGACTTTCTCCCTTTCCATTTCAGTTCCAAACGGGTGAAGGAGTTCCAGTAATATGATGCCACAACTGTACATATCAGACTGCAGAGCAGACAGATAAACGCCATTAACACATTTACTACATCATTGCCACAAGGGGGTAGTAGAACACAGCAATAGGTTTTCCCTAATTAAGTCAAATCAGAGATTCAATGACTCTTTCACTACAAAAGAATTGAAAATTGATTGCAAAATACAAGCCAAAAAAGTCTAGTAGAAAAAAATGATCCAATATCACTTTATTCAAAACCTCAATTTGAAAGATTACTTTTAAAAATGTGTTTTTCAGTTCCCCAAAATGTATTATTTAATGAATAACTCTGAGTTCATTGAAGCCTTTCATGCTGCAACATCATTGCAGCCCATGCATTAGAAATAACACAAGAGCACTCATCCACATCCATACGGCGACTGTATTTGTCACGAAAAGATCTTGGTACTGCTACACAGGACGTTTAGCCTGGCATTATTTAAAGAAGAGACTCAAGGCCCTATATGGCAACATTCAGACAAAATAGCAGATCGCAATATATCAAAGTGAAAGCAGAAATAATTAATATACGGTCGATACACACGGTACCATGCCATTAATTTATTATCTTACCTTAAAGTTAGAATTAGATCCTTCTAGCTGTTCTGGTGCAGCATACAGACATGTGCCTACTCTCTCTGTGCGAGTTGATTCTAAAGAGAAATGAATAAAAAATAAAGTGTTCCATTCAGATCATGAAGTATCTTTTTAAATTGTCACGCACACAAACAATCGTACATTAACATATCAATGGAATGTTAATAAACTGGACTGGTTTCAAGGTAACGCATTAAATCTTTCAACAGGGATAAAATGTAATCACATAGAGCGTTCTAGTTGCAGTGATTTTGCAATTGTCCAGACGTATACTACAATCTACCACACAAGCTGCAACCAAAACCTATAAAAAGGTCCTACCCATTCTACAGTCCAAAAGACGGGTCTCGTTGATTTTTCACTGCTTGCAGGTAATGTCAGTGATGGTGCAAGGAACCTAAAAAGCAGATATATCCAGCAGTGTTCAAAGAAACATGTCTGGCCCGTGATCCGCCAGAATTTTCAACTTAAGACACTGCTTTTTTAGGTCAATGTCCCCAACTAAGGTGAGCGATTCTGCGTGGAGAGTTCTAAAATGATCTTGTATTATATATGGACTTGTTTGCCTTCTACCCCCAAATATTCTTGTTTTAAACATGCCTATATAGACTTGGCACTGCAAGATTACTTACCGCTGTCGCCATCTTTCTGCAACCAGTGGTCTCTGGAATGCTGTAGAATAGCTCCACAGGCAAGTCCAAAATCTCCAATGCGTACATGGAGATCAGGGCCATGTAGAAACACATTTCTAGGCTGCAAAGAACAAAGTTGTGTTAAATTATGTTTTTAGATGATACACAAACAGCGTACAATAGCACAGTTATACTGGCACCATTTTTAAGAGTAATCATCCATTCACTATTTAGTAAATACAGAAATCCAAAGCTACCAGTTACTAAGACAGTGTAACCGCGGCTTGTTCCTTTATTTACCACTATAATGTCTTAAAGCATAGAATTTAGCAGGGCTAACCATACAGATATCTTTAGCCATAATATTATATAGTTAGTAAGAGATCCTCTTGGAAGCAATAAAGGGCTGTCTTTTAGATATTTATTATATAAAAAAAATTAATATAGACATAAAAATCCATTACAATAATTTATAGCAGAGTTTATAAGATTAAACTATATGCTTGCAATATCATTAATAGAATAACACCCTCCTGAACATGTCATCATGTCAACCTCTCTGTCATTATAAGATGGAGCAGCGTCTGTCTCCAAATCTCTTCTCTCTGTGTTCTCTAATATTTAAAAGTACACCTCAATTTATACCTTAGGTGTCTTCATTTTAGGGTTACTGTAGTTCATATATGAAAAAGTAACTTTTACTTGTATTCACTTTAGGACCTCCCTTAACTTGGCAAAAATACAAGGCCATAACTAAAGGGTGCATACGTCATGGAAATTTTCCTGACTTAGGTCAAAATTGCATCTTAAAGTCTGAACATCTTTATCTAAATAGGGTTACCGCAGTATATTATGTACTGAAAGAGTCGTAGCATAGCCTTGAAGCATGTTTATATATTATTGTTATTGTATTTTGTCTGGGACAAAATAGCGTAAACATATTATGCACTGAAAGTAGGTAAAAGGTTATTGCTTAAAGAAACGTATGAAAAACCATATGTTCCATGTCAGTTTGCAATATCTCTTAAAGACAAAGCACACAATTTGAAAAATACAATATTTGCATTTGCCCATAACAACGGAGAAGAACCATACCTAGCAACTCTATCGTTTATAGGCCAATGTCGCCAGACAGTAGCATTTTCTCTAAGGAATATGAATGGTGTACTTACTAAACATTACTCTAAGCCAGTGGTTCCCAACCCAGTCCTGAAGTACCCCCTAACAGTCCAGGATTTAGGGATTACCCAGTTGCGTCCAATGTGTTTTTAGAAAAAAAAAAAAAACACTTTAGACACAATAGGTTAATCCCTTAATCCTAGACTGGTAGGGGGTACATGAGGACTTGGTTGGGAACCCCTGCTCTAGTCAAACCATACAGACCCAAACGCCACAGCTCCAATCAAAAATAATAACAAATATCAGCTTTGTTTAAAAGGAGAATATTTAAATAACTAAATAACATTGTACCAATTATAACCCTCACCCACCACCAATGGGGAAACCATTCAGTAGGTCCCACTAGGTAACCTTTTTTTTTTTTAATCGCCATCTGATGTTCATTTGAGGGGGAGTGGCAGCAGGTAAGAAATTAAACCGCACACTCCATTTTTAACCCTCTCATCGTCAACATATGAGTGAGCAGAATAAGACTGACAACTGAGCTGGTGCACATGCACGGTGAGTGCAGTGTGCTCATTTAAACTTTCCCCTGGAAAGCACTGAGTCAGTTTTCCTTTAGGACTTCTGTGTAACATGACTGAGTTTTACTCTGTCTTTGCAATCAAAGCGACTCTAGTGGCTGTAAACATTGCAGTTTCTCAAAACCCGCAATGTTTTACATGCTGGGTTAAGGGGACAGGAACTTCATTGAGATGAAGTGGTCTGGGTGACTATAGTATTCCTTTAATAACATTCTAGTGCCTGCAGGAATTTCAAGTGTGTGATTAAAGTTCAGATAAAAGAACAGGAGATACAAACTTCTAAAGTGAACACATTGTGCTGAAACGATTTTCATGCAGGCTGTCTGAGTCACAACCAGGGGAGGTGTCAAGGGCTGTATAAAACAGCAACAAAAAGTGATTTAACTCCTAAATGGCAGAGAATTGAGCAGCGGAACTGCAGAAGAGTGATCTATACTCCAAAACTGCTTAATTTAGCTAAATGTTTTGGTGCAAGATGTGCAAGTAAGAATCTGGTGATAGAGAGGTTGCTTGCATTAATAACCATGTTATTTCTTAGACTTAAGTTAAAATAGAGATAAACAGGTTTAAATGTTTACCCGAGATGTGCACTAAAGGTTGTACTACAGAACGAAAAATAGTGAAAAGCATTACCTTGAGATCTCTGTGCAGGACTTTCATTGAATGGATGTATTGTACCCCTTCTAGAAGCTGATAAAAAATTCTCATTGTGCACCTGACATCTACAAAATCAAAGCAACCTGAGAAGAGATCAAATGACATTTTATTTCTATGTATGCTATATTGAATGTCACAAATTGAGCATTTCTAAAGACTGGTTAATGGCTGTAGGGGGGGTGGCTGTGTCTTACAACGCAAGTTCATTATTGAACCATAAAATAAAATAAGAATGAAATTGTATATATATATCTATGTATATATAAATAAATAAAAATACAAAATATACATATGTCCATATACAAAATTACATAAATAATTATATAAATATACACGTAGACTTCAAATATATAAATATGCTTATATATTTAAATTCTATGTGCGTATTTATGTAATAGTTTTACCTAATTAAGTAATTTTACATTTGAGGAACCTGCCTGCCAACCCAGGCCAAAAGTCCAGAGAATTTAATTTGCTAGCACTGTATTTTACCCTGTAACGTTCTACGACACCCTAAAACCTGTACATGGGGGGTACTTTTTTACTCGGGAGACTTCGCTGAACACAAATATTAATGATTCAAAACAGTAAAACATATCACAGCGATGATATTGTCAGTGAAAGTGACTTTTTTTTTTGCATTTTTCACACACAAACAGCACTTTTACTGATGATATAATTGTTGTGATACGTTTTCCAGTTTTGAAACACTAATATTTATGTTCAGCAAAGTCTCCTGAGTATAACAGTACCCCCCATGTACAGGTTTTATAGCGTTTTTGAAAGTTACAGGGTGAAATATTTTTACATTGAAAATGGCCAGGTTGGTTACTTTGCCTTTGAGAGCGTATGGTAGCCCAGGAATGAGAACTACCCCCATGATGGCATACCATTTGCAAAAGAAGACAACCCAAGGTATTGCAAATGGGGTATGTCCAGTCTTTTTTAGTAACCACTTAGTCACAAACACTGGCCAAAATTAGCATTCAATTTAGTTTTTTTACATTTTTCACACACAAACAAATATGAACGCTAACTTTGGCCAGTGTTTGCGACTAAGTGGCTACTAAAAAAGTCTGGACATACCCCATATTGAATACTCTGGGTTTTCTACTTTAAAAAAAATATGTATGGGGGGCGGAGCCTAACCTCGGAGGAAGATGGACGCCTGATCCCACAGCTCCCTCTCCCCCAGGCACAGAATCAGCCATCATCCGCATCACACACGGCCCAAACACCCTCCAAACAGCCCCCAGGCGACCACCCAGCATCAGGCTCCACAATATGGGCGGCGGGAAGAAAAGGAAAGAAGAGCTCACCCCGTCGGTAGCCTCCATGTTCCGCACGCCGGGGGAATCCCAGAGGCCTACCCACTCCGATCAAGGAGCTGATCAAGGTACTGACTCAGAGGGGCCCGATCCCACACTTGACCCCTCGACCCCCCTCACCATCGGGAGCCTCAGGGACATGCTAAAGGAGGCCACAGTGGACATAAAATCCCACGTGGCAGAAGAGATCACTAGAAATTTAGCAGGCCTCAGAACAGAAATACAGACACTGACTGCCCGCACAGACCAGACAGAGGTACGTCTCACTGCACTGACAGCTACCTCCACCTCGCAGTCCCAGGAAATCTCCTACCTCCATGGCCGCCTCACGGCCATGGAGGACAACCTGGAGGACCTTAACAACAGATCACGGAGGAATAACATCCGAATCCGTGGCCTGCCCGAAGCAGTCCAGCCAGAGACCCTAAGCACCACCCTGAAAGATATCTTTTCTGCAATGGCACCCGAACTACCGCTGCCACTCCTGGAAATGGACCGGGCTCACAGAGCACTACGACCCCCAAATCTGAACCTCTCTACCCCAAGAGACGTAATTATCCGCCTCCACTACTTCCAAACCAAAGAAAAACTAATGCAACTAGCCAGAAACCGCCCTCCCAAGTATAAAGACGTCCACCTAACCTTCTTCCAGGACTTGGCCCCAACTACATTAAAGAAGAGGAGAGATCTAAAACCCCTCACCTTGGCCCTCCAAGAACAGGGGCTAAAATACACTTGGGGCCACCCCTTTAAACTGCTGGTCAAAAAAGGCGACCAAACCCATATCCTCACCACAGCCGCAGAAATGGGCCCGATGGCGGACTCTCTAGGAATTCAGCTCCAGAATCCCACACCACTAACGGGATACAGGGGAAGAGACCGCTCCAGAGACAGGGCTGCATCCCCGCATCCGGCCAAACAGAAAAGACCCCCCCACGCCATAGAAGACAACACCGCTGCTAGACGTCAAGGGGAACAATCCCCGCCGCACCGCTCAGGCCGCTAGAAGTACAGGACGGACGCCAAATAAGAGGAACTTAACCACGAAGAATCAGCCCCATGGATCCAGAACCAACAGCAATGAGAACCCCAAGCCCATGGCAACCCCCCCTCAGGGGCACACCCCGAGATAAAACCAAGAGGTCCCCCCTCGACACTCTCAAACATCCCCCATACAAGAACTGACCCGCACCGCACTACCGGACCGGTACCCCTTTGAAACCATCACGGACACAGCTTGACCCTCATAACAACACCAGAGGAGAAATCACCAACGCACCGAGCCCTGACCACCTTACACCCAACGGACCCAGTGAAATACATCCCCACTCCAAAACCGCCTCGGATCTGAAGAGAGAACCAAACGAAAAATACGTGAACTCTAGAGACATTACTCTTGCAATCTTCTACACTGTAGAACATGATTACCACGAGGGTAATGGGGGATAAGGCAGAGAAGGAGAGACAAGACTGACCACGTAGGGCCTAGTAGCAAGAAGAAAGAGGGTGAATCACACTCCAGACTAGATGGACCACTAGACACAATAACACTCACTACACCCTCCCAGACTAAGGACACCACACACACATAACACTGACACTGATCATACAATGGACAAGACAACAGCAGGATAGGGGGAAGAAAGAGTGGGACGAAGACGAAACCGGGTTTTTAAAAAAGAAACGTAGAAGGGGAGGAGAGGGGGGATAGAATTAAGTGAAAACCCACACAAGGCACATCTAGGCAGTTACCCAAGATAATTAACTTCCCTGGAAGTCAACACACAGGTTAAGCAGAGGCAAAAACCACAGTTATTACAAAATGTTAATGTTTTTCTTGTATATATGTTAATATATTTTCTTTCTCTTCCAAGCGAACCTCACAAGTGACAACACAGACTCACATATGACACAGAAGAAAGAAAGACCGAAAACGGAGCATCCCTACCCCGTACCAATAAACCACCTTAAGAATAGACACAACGAACCGACTAAGAACCCACCGACCAACCGTGAGTGATACACTGGCAATTGTGCAGGGGGAGAGAGGGTACCGGGAATGTGAAAAACCTTCCTCCTCTCTCCCTCACCACAACCCACAGTACCCCCCACAAGGGGACCACACCACACCTACCCCAACCCTTAAGGCACCACATACAACCCCCCCAACACCACCTGGCGATCCTATAGTAAGACCAGGGCACACCGTCACCCCGTTCTTCACCCCTTTTTAGATACTAAAACCCCACAACCCTTACCTTTACCCCACTCCCCACAACCCCCCCCTCCCCCCCCCGGAACCAATCGGGCGAGAAACCCTGGGTCCTTCGCAATCTAAATCACTAAACAGACCCACACCCCCAACCAATTTCAGCACAATGAAGTGCATTTCACTCAACTGCAAAGGCCTAAACAACCCAGCTAAACGCCACCAGCTGATGCGCTGGGCCAATAGAACGGGAGCAGACGTAATACTCCTCCAAGAAACACACTTTGAGACCTCGAGACCATTCCCACTCAGAAACAGACACTACAAAGAATGTCACTTAGCAAACTCCCCAACCGGAAAACGTAATGGAGTGGCAATACTCATCCGGAACACATGCCCCATCAGCTTCACAAACACTATAGCTGACCCGCAAGGCAGATTTCTCACTATAACAGGACAGCAAGGCACTCACAAATACGCGATCACTACACTATATGCCCCCAACAACCCAGACCCGTCCTTCTGGACAGCCATCCAGGCCCACCTCAAATTGTTCCCCTCCCACCACATGATCACAGGGGGGGACTTTAACGCGGTCATCAACCCCCAAACAGACCGACAACGACAACCCACACGTACTGGTAAAACTACCCCAGCAGCCAAAATAGACAAACTACTCTTGAACTTTGTACTCCACTCAGGTCTCCAAGATGTATGGAGAATGCAAAACCCCACAACCCTCGACTTCACTTTTTATTCTCACCCTCATCTCTCATACTCTAGGATTGATATGTTCCTGATATCCCCGTCCCTCCTAACCCAAGACATTACAACATCTATAGGCACGATCACGTGGTCCGACCACGCAGAGATAACCCTAACACTCTCAATTCCACAAACAGCTAGAACATGGTCATGGCGACTAAACCCAACACTCCTACACATCCCTGAAATAAGGGCGTCCACCCAAACGACACTCACAGAGTACTTCCAACTCAACAAGGACTCAGTAGAATCCACAGGCATATTATGGGCAGCACACAAAGCGACCATAAGGGGCAAACTAATAGCGGAGGCCACAAAACACAAAAAGCAAAAATTGCAGGAACTGAAGGACCACCTCCTCTCGCTGAGAGCCCTAGAGATTCAACACAAACAACACCCAACCCCACCGATCTTAACACAGATCAAAATCCACCAACAAGCCATCAAATCCTACATGGCCAAAGATTCACAAAGAGCCCTCCAATGGAGTAAACAGCTCTTTTACTAAAAAATCAAACAAGGCAGACACCCTCTTAGCCCGTAAACTACGCCAAAAAACACACAATAAACGCATTACTAAAATAAACTCCCCGAGAGGAAGCACACACGAAAGCCCGGATAGTATAGCGAGGATTTTCTCCCAATACTTCACAACACTTTATAAATCACAACCCCGATCCATCGCCAACTCTAACACATGACATCGAGACATACCTCCGGAACACTCCTCTCCCATCACTAACGAATACGGAGATAGAAAGACTGTCTGCCCCTATCACGACGGAGGAAATGGCAAACACACTAAAAACCATTAAACCCAACAAAAGCCCAGGACCGGATGGATTCACAGGTCTTTATTATAAGACATACGCAAGCACACTAATACCGCACCTCACAGCTCTAGGGAACTCACTCCTCCAAGGAAACCCACTCCCCAAAGAAATGCTCAGAACGAACATCTGCCTCATCCCAAAACCGGACAAAACACATCTCGACCCAGGCCACTTTAGACCCATCTCTCTACTCAACGTAGACACTAAAATAATCACCAAAACCCTAGCCAACCGGATCCAACTACTCCTACCGAAATTAATCCACCCTGACCAGGTAGGCTTCATCCCCACAAGACAGGCAGCAGACAACACGAGACGAACAATTGACTTGATCTGGGTAACACACAAAAGACAGTCCCCTACCCTCCTCTTATCAATGGATGCTGAAAAAGCATTTGACCGATTGCTCTGGCCATTCCTGTTTGCCACCCTCCAGAAATTCAAATTCCCGACCCCCATTCTAGACGCCCTGAAAGCCCTCTATGACCAGCCCACGGCCACACTTCTTATCCCCAATACTAAACACCCAGAATTTGTAATCAAAAACGGGACGAGGCAAGGCTGCCCACTCTCACCACTCTTATTTGCCCTTTCGCTTGAACCTCTTCTCCAAAACATACGAAATGATCAGACAATACAGGGCATTAAGATAAGATCAGAAGAATACAAAATAGCGGCATATGCTGACGACATCCTCCTCACACTCTCAGACCCCATCCAATCTTTACCACCCCTACTAACACTCCTACAACAATACGCAACCCTCTCGGGATACAAACTAAACCTGGAGAAAACAGAGGCCCTTCCGATAGCAATACCACAACACACCCTGGAACAACTACAACTAACCCATCCATTCAAATACAACCTAAGCAATATACGATACCTAGGAACATATCTCCCAGCAGACCTGAACACATTATATGCCCTGAACTACACACCACTACTCCACCAAGCACAATTAGATCTGCAAAAATGGGGACCTATGTCCATATCCTGGATAGGACGCATAGCCTCAATAAAAATGAATCTCCTCCCCCGATTCCTCTATCTCTTCCAAACACTACCAATACCCATTTCCAAACACGACTTTAAAACGCTCCAGGTACACATAGACAGATTTATCTGGTCAAACAGGAGACCGCGCATAAAAAGATCCACAATGTACAAAACCACAAAATCAGGAGGCCTGGGCCTCCCGAACTTCTACCATTACTACCAAGCGGCCCAACTGGCCCAAATACAACAACTGCACGCACCACCAGGATTCAAGCTCTGGGTAGACCTAGAGCACGATCTCCTGGGACGAGACCACCCATCACTACTTTTTTGGCTGCCCAAGAAGGACAGACCACCCACGCCACTAACCACCCCTACATTAACCACATCTTTTCTCATTTGGGACGACATCACATCAAAACATCCCATAATCAACAACCCATCGCCCCTCACACCTATCCTAAGAAACAAGCAATTTCCCCCGGGCCTAACTCCCAAAGACTTCTCACGATTTGAGGACAATGGACTATTACGATTCCTACACTTTTTCCAAGGCCAACAACTCTGCCCCTTCCAGGACCTCCCCAAACAAACACCCCTGACCACATTCGATCACTTCCGCTACATACAGATTCGCAGCTTTCTCAACGAACCCCAAAATAGGACGGCCGCCACTACCAAACCAACACAATTCGAAAATACATGCCTCCACGCACCCATACAGAAAGGACAAATCACAAAAATATACTCACTCCTAAACTCAAACTCCCCAGAGGACGCACTCTCCTACACCAAGGCCTGGGAAAGAGATATAGGCCCCCCCGCAGACCCTACAGACTGGGCAGACATATGGGAAGCCACGGCCTCACTTACCATTTGCGTTAATCATAAAGAACAAGCCTATAAAACCCTACTCAGATGGTACCTCACACCGCTCAGACTGAAACAAATGGGCCTCGCCACCACAGACACCTGCTGGAAAGGCTGCACACAGAAGGGCACTTACATTCACCTCTGGTGGGAATGTCCCCAAGTCCTACAAATATGGGAAAGAGTGAGCACGCTCGCGTCAGACATATTAGAAACAGATATCCCAAGAGACCCCTGGATATGGCTGCTCTCAAAACCCCACCCTCCCCTCACCAGAGCGCAAAATAAACTAGTGGCCAGATTAGCGTTAGCTACCAGAAGAACAATAGCAGAACAATGGGGCAATCAGAATACACCCCAACTAACCACGATGATCCACAAAACACAAGAAACAATGGAAATGGACAAACTGTCCGCCCTACTACACGACACAACTCGAAACTTCCACAAGATATGGGACCCATGGACCCAACACCACCTACAGGCACCGTAAGCGGAGGACCCGGGAACAAGCCGCGATCCCTCCCCCCCCCAAAACCAGACCCCCTACTAATAACACACTGGGACCCCACATAGACCCCCCCAACCCTATACACATACCCCCCCCCCCACACCAACTTCACGATTCAATGCACAAACACAAGACTGGGGAACTCGCCCAACATTTAACAAAATACCACACTCCGCACAACCTGACCACCAGCAGTAGATGCGAATATAAGAGGACAACCTCAGACACTAGGCGTAGACCCAGATCTCATCACACTGGAAACCCTCCACATCTACAGCCTATATGAGGCGACCACCCATGGGCTGAGACCACCAAACTCCCACACGGACCCTACCCGCACTCAAAACAGACACACCAACCCAAACCCCAGACCCAAACAGAAACGAAAGAGACAAAACCTGACAAACACAACACAGGAAGAGCCACATACGCTCTCAGAGACAAAAACGACAGGACCCGAAGCCAAGTGACAACCTCCACCTGAGACATAGAAAACTGTACCACTTAACCTAGAAGACTGTTCTGAGGTTTCGCAATAAATCGTACCAATGCCATTGAGTCGAAACAAAACTGTAAAGCTATTGAATGACACTACTACCCTACCCCTACCTTTATTCTGTACCCTTTACCTCACCTAAACCTGAAAAATAAAGAATTTATAAAAAAAAAAAAAAAAATATGTATATGTGGGGTGTTATTCAGAGATTTATGACAGATAATAGTGTTACAATGTCACTATTGATAAATTTTAAAAATGTATGTTTTGAAACCGCAATATCCTACTTGTACCTATAGCCCTATAACATGCAAAACAATAGCAAAAAAGCATGTAAACGCTGGGTATTTTTAAACTCAGGACAATTTTTTTTATCTATTGAGCAGTTTTTTTCATTCGCTTTTGTAGATGAGTAAAATATTTTTCAAGTAAAAGTAAAAAAACATGTATTTTTTTTCAATTGTTAATATTTTTTCATTTTTTTAAAATTAAATTACATGAGATTATATAAATAATTGTATGTAAAGAAAGCCCCTTTTGTCCTGAAAAAAAAAAATATATAATTTGTATGGGAACAGTAAATGAGAGAGCGGAAAATTACAGCTAAACACCACAAAAGTGTAAAAAGATGCCTGGTCGCAAATGTACAACATCGCAAAAACAGTCTGGTCCTTAAGGGGTTAAATTTTTTTTTATATCTGGACTTTAACCCTTTAAGGACGCATGACATGTGCGACATGTCATTATTTCCTTTTATTCCAGACGTTTGGTCCTTAAGGGGTTAAACTTCAAGGAACACTATAGTCACCTAAATTACTTTAGCTAAATAAAGTCGTTTTAGTGTGTAGATCATTCCCCTGCAATTTCACTGGTCAATTCACTGTCATTTAGGAGTTAATTCACTTTGTTTCTGTTTATGCAGCCCTAGCCACACCTCCCCTGGCTATGATTGACAGAGCCTGCATTGGAAAAAAAAAAAAAAAAAACTGGTTTCACTTTCAAACAGATAAGTAATTTACCTTAAATAATTGTATTTCAATCTCTAAATTGAACTTTAATCACATACAGGAGGCTCTTGCAGGGTCTAGCAAGCTATTAACATAGCAGGGGATAAGAAAATCTTAATTAAACAGAACTTGCAATAAAGAAAGCCTAAATAGGGCTCTCTTTACAGGAAGTGTTTATGGAAGGCTGTGCAAGTCACATGCAGGGAGGTGTGACTAGGGTTCATAAACAAAGGGATTTAACTCCTAAATAGCAGAGGATTGAGCAGTGAGGCTGCAGGGGCATGTTCTATACACCAAAACTGCTTCATTAAGCTAAAGTTGTTCAGGTGACTATAGTGTCCCTTTAAATTTAGAAGCCCTTGCTAGCACATACACCATTGGTCATCATATACATAAAAATGAAACCTCCATTGATCGCTAATCCAATGCTCATCATTGGGATATGATGTGTGCATCCAAGCTTCCCATTAGGAAAGCACGTCTAGTGGATGTTTTTGCACACATGCATAAAATATTCCAAAACTGGGTCTATTTTATAGCCTGATGCCATTACAGGTTTTCTACTCAAGTGAGAGAATAATAAACACCATGCTATATACAGATGTGCACGGAGACATTTTTTTTAAAAATTTTTTCCCCATTAGTTTTGTAAACTTTTTAGTTTGGCTGAAATTCGTTATTGTTTGAATTTCCGATGACCATAAATCCCTATGGAAATGAATGAATCCTGCCTGTGAATTAGGATTAATGCAAAATGAAAGTAAAATAATAAATTTGTTTTAAAGAAAGGCTTTGCAATGCATGCATACGCATGCACACACCCAGATCCTGATAAAATAAAAACTGGACATGAGCCCAGGGATAAAGTGGCAATTATAAAAAACCCTACAGGGGAGGCAGAGCTTGCCGGCATGACGGACCAGGCGCCATTTCTGGCCGCTCCTAATACTCTAAAAGAATCTGAATTCTACACGCCATCCAACCTTTCAACTGTGGGCCCGACCAGAGGGACTCCTGCTGCATCACTCAATGCCCTTTTTACACACCCAAAAGCAGGCCAAGCCGAAACGCAGAGCCGGGGCCTACCTAACACCACCTAGATCACAGAGACCTCAGCCTGGAAATTCGGCTGACCAATGAGATATCGGAACCTTGCTGCAACGGCAACCACCAGCCAAGATGGAGGCCACAGAAGGCCTGGTCGACCCAGCAGTCACACGCTACTCACCACTAGAACAGACCACACAGGAAAGCACAAATACACCGGTCACAGCCGCAAAGGGGAGTTCAGTCCCAGCAACTAAAAAAGACCTGCAAAACATGCAGAAAATGCTACATGACATGACAAAGTGTGCTGAGAGCAGATTTGCCTGCCCTCAAAACAAGCATGCAACAGGTCGCTGAAAAGGTGAGAGAGGGACATCACGGAAATGCGAGTGTCCACAATGAAAGACTCCATACTAGGGGGCGGAGCTTAACCACCAAACCGTATGGACACCATCTCTCAGAGCTCCCCCGGGTCATCGGCAAATCCAAAGCCATCCATGGCCACACTGAGTCCCAGTCAGGCGGGAAAAACACCCAAACCTCCCAGTCACAAGGGGACACCCGCTGATGCCCTTCTTATTTGTCCAAAAGGGCAGAAAAACCTGCAGCAAAAGTCGGGCCTACCTTGCCCCATCACCAACAGAGGCCTCACGGCTATCCTTGCAGCTGCTCCA
This sequence comes from Pelobates cultripes, assembly GCA_933207985.1. NCBI lineage: Eukaryota > Metazoa > Chordata > Amphibia > Anura > Pelobatidae > Pelobates > Pelobates cultripes. The sequence goes on along the minus strand of OW240918.1, from coordinate 120,084,873 downwards.
AGTTCTCGGGTACCAGGCACCGCCCACAAACAAGCAGTCGTTACCCCTCGACAAAGAAATGGGATGTAAAACCCCAAAACAGCCAGCGGGAGCGGTCAAAGACACCCGAGACATCGGGACTCTGCTCCAGTGACCCACGAGCCACAAAATGGCGGAGGAGCCTGTCCCGGAGACGGGCTCTAACTGCTCAGCGATGAGTCCAGAGGACCAGGGTGAACATCAACAACCCCAATCACAACACACTCTACAAGGTGAGGGTGATGACATGGCCCCGGCCACAAAGCACGACATCAGGCAGCTCTTACAAGAGGTGAAGCAAATGTATGAAGCAGACTTAACCCCTTAAGGAAACATGACATGTGTGACATGGCATGATTCCCTTTTATTCCAGAATTTTGGTCCTTAAGGGGTTAAACAAGGCCCGCACAGAGATACAAGCTGTGACCACAAGAGTCCAGGCCGCAGAAGACAACATCATAGACTTACGCCAGGAGGTGAAGGACATGGGGACACCCTCCGCCAACTGCAATCTGCACACACAGCAGTCCAAACAAAATTGGACACCATAGAGGACCGTAGCAGACAGAAAAATATAAAAATCTGGGGAATCCCAGACACCGTTGGCACAACCGAACTACCGCACTACTTAAGAAGACTCACTGCTGAACTCCTGCCACACACGCAAGCCAAAAAAATGGAATTTGACGGACAATTCCGAATTAACAAAGCCAAGCAGGCACCCACAACAGCCCCAAGAGATGTCATAGTGAGATGCCACTCTCTACTGGACAAACGCCGCTTACCAGCAGTACGGGACAGGACCCCATACACATTTGAATCCTCCCAGCCTACCTTTTTCAGGACATTAGCCGTAACACACTACTATGGAGAAAAACGCTGACGCTAATTACCACCCTCCTCCACACAGCGGAAGTGGATTACAGATGGCTCCTGCCTAGGGCCCTAGCGGTCACCCGGGACAATACCATCCTGAAACTCACTTCTGTATCGGAGGCCTCATCCTTCCTTCAGTCGCTGGGCATTGCACAGGGGGCTACGACCCCTTCTACTCAACCACTACTACACACTTGAGACCCTGGCAGGACTGTTCCATTTGTCTCACGAAGAAACAAGGGAAAGGAGGCAGTCACATGAATCGTGTGCCAGCAACGGTGTCCTCTTACACCTAATTCTCTTGTATATGTTCTATGCATGTTATGTATAATTTAAATGAATCTGTTACACGCAAGTTACTCCAATTTATACCCTCACCTCTTTTACTAACGACTCCAGCCCGAGCACGCTAAAGACCACCCCCTACCCCCCCCCCGTGGCCCCCTTAGGTAAGGGGTCAGAAATAATTGGCCACACAGTATGTATCACTCAACCCCACACACCCTGCACCGGCAAGCTAGACAATAGGTAGAGGCATTCACTACCGACCCATCCTGGAGGTCTCCTGATCAGACCCGGCTGGGTCAAGACAACCCGCATGCCAACACACACATAGCAACCCAAGCCCCTCACCCCCCCGAACCACATATTTACAATGAGGCTGCACAAGAACGCAGAGTGATAATTACTTGCACCACCTACACAATAAGACATTGCTCAACCCACGAGCAAGCCATACCTAGCCTGACAACTATAACAGAATCTAACCTGAAATTCTGACTCCTGACTGTTCATCTATACTATATAAAAAAAGTGCATTGTTTTTTCTGATTACTGTTCTAATAATATGTCCTGCAACCATTATCTGTTTCTCGCAATCTACCACAAGCTGACATGAATACTCTTGATATGCACTGCAAAAATAAAGAATTATAAAAAATAAAAAAAGGACTCCATACTAGAGCTGTACAATACCCAACAGGCTCTTTCATTGCAATTATCAGCACAAAAACAGACAGACTTTGTCGCAGTCATGTAAAGATTTGATGCATACCGTCAAAGATCATGGGAGCAGACTTGTACTACCGTATGTACGGAGAATGCTGGCTTCCATACTACCACCAGTGGTTGTGGAAAAAAGAATTCTAACCAGGATATACCATCTCCCCACACTCCTAAAAAATGTCTGCATTAACTCTTGGAGATGTCATCCTTCTTGCACTTTACCTCATGATAAAAGCCACATAATGGCAGCAGTAAGGGGAAAGACCCCACTTTTATTTGAGGAATCGACCTTCTACAACGACTTGAAGCCACACTACAATGGTGAAAATCTCAACCCACTAACCAGTCATCTACGCTCAGCAGGTATGACATACAGATGGGGGTCACGGAGATCCCTTCTCATTAATCACAATAGGACTACCCACAAGATCGCCACAATGGCAGAAGAACCCACTATGCTTGCAGAGCTGGGCATCGTAGATTCAACCATGGCTCAGCTTGACCAGCACTCGTGCAATTTGTACTGAGAACCGAACGAGAGGACTCACTAGCCACTTGACTCCCACGGATGCCAAATTTAACCTCTCGCTTAAGACTGGAAGCTACGTTGCTCCCACATGTTTCAGTTTTACTTTCCTTCTATTTAGTTCGGTTACCGAACATAGTTTTCTGTTGAGTTAACACATTACAATCTAGACTTTTTTTTTGTAAAGCCTCTCAGGCTTCTGTAGTTTCAAGTGCCTCAGTATTCCACAACTTAAAGGATCACTTTAGGGTCAGGAACACAAACCTGTATTCCTGACCCTATAGTGCTAAACCCACCATATAGAATAATTGAACCTGAAATGTTTTTCATGTGAGTCAATGACTCACTACTCATCAGAAAATGAAATAGACCTTGAACCACTGCAGATGTTGAATTTATATCTAGTGAGGCAATTTACTTTGAGCACTAAAGGGACACTATAGTCACCAGAACAACTACAGCTTATTGAATTTGTTCTGGTGAGTAGAATCATTAACTTCAGACTTTTTGCTGTAAACTCTGTCTTTTCAAAGAAAATGCAGTGTTTACATTACAGCCTAGTGATAACTTCACTGGCCACTCCTAAGATATCTGTTAGAGATCCTTCCTGGGTCATGGCAGCCTAAAATGGATCCAAACATTCAGTATCTCCTCCCTCTGCATGCAGACACTGAACTTTCCTCATAGAGATTCATTGATTTAATTCATCTCTATGAGGAGAGGCTGATTGGCCAGGGCTGTGTTTGAATCATGCTGGCTCTGCCCCTGATCTGCCTCCTTGTCAGTCTCAGCCAATCCTATGGGGAAGCATTGTGATTGGATCAGGCTACCACTTCTAATGATGTCAGCAGACTGCTTGTTTGTTTTTTTTTGAGGCAAACAGCATGCAGAGTTACAGCTTTGTGTTCTTGACCCTATAGTGATCCTTTAAAAAACCTCAACAGGGGAATATTCATTCATTCAGAACAGCAGCACAAGTTCAATGAATGAGTAAATGTCGCCAAATGAAATTTGTTCATTCAACCATTCATTTATATTCCGATCGTTATTTCTTTTGAATAAAATGAAGAAAAAATTAAATTTTTGTTCACTCTGCGGTTTGTTAAAAAATGAATGCCTATGTCTAAGGTCCACAGAGATTCCAAGCTGAGAAGATTTCACTTTTACTGCTTGCCCCTCCTCACACTTCGCTCTTTGTGCAGATTTTATTTATTTAATTTTTCTTTTGCAGAAGAGAAGAGGTATGTTATCTCTGCAGACACAAATTCACAGTTTTGAGAGCTGTAAATCCATGCATCAGAGACAATATATCCTAAATAGAAAAAATCTAAAATAATAATACAGAAACCTCTGGGTGCGCATGACATTGTGAATGGATTAATGGAATTAATTTATCAAAAAATTTAAAAATTGCAAGATTATACGACCTCATTCTAGAGAACTAAAACTTGATTTAATTTAAAAAATAAAAATGCAATAATAAATGAAAATCCTGATTTTATCTACCTTGTTGTTGAAGGACAGGTTTATCTTAAAGCGTCTATAATTATACATAAGCCGTACAATTAATTTTCTTTACAGAAGCTGTGACAGAAAGTGTCTTTGAGACACTACATAATCGCTTAGGATCTATATTACATGTGATTCATTTAGTGATGTTTTCACATCACAGACTTTGTAATGAACATGCGTGATTAGGTAGTCATTGAACGGTGCCAATTTTCTAACATGGTTTTAGAAGAGGCAAAGTTCAGTTAAGTATTTTTTTTATATATATAAAGCGCTGTAGTGGTTTTGGCACCCTGGAGATGTCAAACCATTGTTTTAGAATGTTTTGATGTCTTACCTGGGGTCCACCAGGATCTGACTCAGCTTTAACTACTTATGACAGAGAGCCAGAAGCTCCTAATTAGGAACATTACTTAGCTCTCCTGAACTAATCCATGCCATGCAGAGAGGTAAGCTTATTGGCTGAGAACATCAGCTGATCACTATAAGTCAGTAAGCACTCCCAGCCAATGACAAGCTTAGTTCAGACCTATAACTTCTGGCTTTCTGTAGACTGCAGGAGAGGCAGGGTGCAGGGCTCGGTGGACCCAAGGTAAGAATCAAACCAATCTAAAGCAGATGAAGTGGTTATGATGTTGGGAGTGTTCCTCTAAATTACCTTGCAAATCACATCTTTATCCACTGACAGATCTTCTCTAATTTGCAGAGTTAGGGCTATTCACGCAAAAACAATAAAAAGCAAAACTGAAATCACTCACGGGTAGCATCTTTGGTCTCTCTGTAACGAGTATTGCGCTCTACTATCCAGTCCCATAGCGATTTTTCACACAGTTTCATCTGTATGTGCAGCATTAAATGATACTGTATCTAGAAAATAAGTTTATTACAGACAGCAGGTTATTAATACATAGAATAGCAATCTACACAAGCATTTTTCTAACAATACAATGTATTGCATTTGCAAAAAGTCATCATCCATTATGTAACATAGCCAGCGGAAAACCCATCTCAGAGATAACCATAACTGATGTATGGAATTATCCGTTTAGAGGAAGACCGATGCATGATTAGATTATTGGTCAATGAATGATCTAAAAGTCAGTAAACATTTTGATAACTTTTTACCAGCCCTTTAAACCCTACATTTTACAGTTCTTGAATACTTAATTTAAGTTTCAGCCATATACAGATTGAGCTAACAAAGGCCTGAAGGTAACATTTTTTTGGGGTACACTTAAAATAATTTTAAAACTTTCAAAATAATTTTTTTAAATATATCGTAAGTAAAAAAAATTAGATATATCTCAATCAAAAAATATCAAAACATTAGAATATAATTTTTTTTTCAAAATAATAGTCTTATTATTTTTAAAAGCTTATCCAAAAAAAATAACAACATTAAAAAAAAAAAATCAAGGCCAAAGTTTGTTTACATGCAAAGAAAGAATAAGACCCACTTGGTCACCTGGTAGGATAAAATATATACAAGAAAAAAAATCTGGTACTCCTTTCAATACAACATGCACGCCAACACCTTTATTACCTCAAAATGTCGATGCAAACATAATTCCTTTTGTGGGCAGTCTTCATCACTGGATGAATCACTAGAATCATCCTCCTCGTCCGAAGAGTCTTGCAAAGAGATGTCTTGAGGTGGGTGGAGTTTACTGCAAATGTGCACTGTGGATGTCAAGTTGGAATTGGTGTCTTTGAGACTTTCAGACAGAGCATTAGAGACTGGACAACCATTCCCTTCCTTTGGGGTTGGGGTCCTCGGCTTAGTCACAGATGACACAGACATACTGCTTCCCGAGGAGGCACATGTGTTATTTCCATCTGAAGTCTCTGCAAATGTGATAAAGGAACCACTGCTTTCTACACTTTGTATCCCCCTGGTATCCCTGTGGAAGGAAACAGTTAACATATAATGAGACACAAATGTTGCGACTGCTAACGTCATCATTAAAGAAGCACTGTCATCACTCCCCTGTAAAAAGTGTATTTCCTGCTCAGGATGTCACTCCCTCTTGGATCAGCTCAAACAACAAGCAGAGGGTAGTGACAGGAGCAGCGAGATTCGGTTGCAGCGTGGATCTGAAAGTGTAAGTGCTTGGCCCACATGGTGTCTGTCATAAAGAGCGCTATGCATAGTTTGTTCCCAGTCTGTCCGTTTAGAAGGGAGCAGATTGGGAACAAGCATACATTTAACAGGTAATGCCGGTTACAAAAAGGTGAAATCTGCTCGGTGTGTAGGTGGGTTTGCAGCCAATTAAAAAGAGATTTACATACAAACAAATAAAACAAATATCTATTAAAAAAGGAAAAAAGCAAAGCAGATAGTTTTTAAACATTGCGTTAAATGTTATCGTTTATTAAAACAAATGAGACACTTACTGGTCAGAACTCTGTGCAGAAGACCCTCTAATAGCCACCAGCTGAGGAACAGACTTGCCTAAAAACACAAAAATATATGTATCATTTCAGTCAGTCAAACCAAACAGCAACAACAACATTCACAACAGTGAGGATGAACAAGCAAAGGATAAAGCAGGTAAATCTCCCCTACGAAATGTAATATTAAAGGACTACTACAAGCACCATGACAACTTCAGCGATTTGTAGTGTTCATGGCGTCTGGAGATTGTATTTACAGCATGTTGCTTTGAAACGCTGCAAACAGAGTTTAACGCTGGTATATTTCTTCATGATCAAGAAACATCTGTGACATGGTACAATGGCAAGCAGTCACTTCCTTATACTTTCCAACTAAATGACCTTGTCAAGGTCGTCCAAAACAAAGTATATATTGTTCCACACTATGGCACATAAGCAATTAAGTCATATAAAAATACAATAACTACTACAGATCATTGTTCCTTTGAGCAATGTCTTCCTATTTTCAAATTGAAGAAAAAACTTAATCTCTCCACGGCACCCACCGTTTGGAGAGCCTCAACCACTGAGGTAATGAAAGAGCTTCATGCATTACCTGTCCACAGCTGTCTAACTTTAAACAGCAATAACAGGTTATGAGAGCAGATCGCTGCCATCCAATTTGGTAGTAAAACTTTAGCATTACGAGAGTGGTTAGGATTTCGAGATTTGTGCTGCTGGATATTTTATTCAAAATGTTTGGTGTTCAACACCCTCCACATCACTCTGTATGTTTTACAGACCCCCCAAAACACCTTCACAATGAAGCATTGGAGTAATGTAAAGGTTAGAGCTAGCGATCGAAAGAGAACAATGTACATTTGGAGTTTGGAGGCTGAACATGTTCCATCCAAGCAGTGTTGTAACCAACAATGTTCGGGTGCTGGAGCCCTGCCAAAACTTTAACTTCACGGAGTACCTGTCCAAAAAAAAAAAAAAAAGGAGGATTAAGTTTATTACAGACAGCTTTACATAGCAATGCGAATCATGAATAAAAAAAAAAAACAAGTGGGACAATAAAGCTCAAATAAACGTCACTTCTTTTATGTAGATTATATTAGAATACGAACCAATGCATAATAAGAGAACATAAACACACATATTAATTTCTCCCTGACGAAAGTATACACGCTTGTCAGGTGTTTTGTCTGTTAGCTTGTGTCTGGCACTTCTCTGCACTAGGGGTATAGCGTTTTTCAAATTGTAATTAGCTGTATAGGGCTGGTACTCGTTGGGCATGGCCTTTCAGCATGCCGAGGTATACAGAATTAATGCATGTATAGGCCTCAGTCAGTTTGGACAGTATTGCTAACCCATTTAGACACAGCATTTGTTTCCCAATATTCAAAGCGCAGACTCTACATTATTTCTAATGGGGTCCTGCTGTATGTAGGAGCATTCACTCTCTAAGGTGCACTGAGGTAGTCATATGCAAGGTACTTTCCTATTTGAGTCTATATAAAATTAGAAGACAGTTTGTAGTCCTTGGATATTGTTTTTTTTATTGTAATAAAGTTATTTGTTTTTATTTATTAATTTCTCCCTAATCTTATTGTTTTTGGACTATATGTCCAGCTACTACTTCTGTCTTGTAATGTATGATGTATGGGTTATGCCCATACACAGGATTTAGGAATAATGACTTATTTTTTTTTCTACTTTCCTATGCCTGTGTAACCGGTTCAAGGGCATTAGAGTAAAGTAAACTAGGCTATTTGTTGTTTTCTTATTTTTTTACCCATAGAAAAGCATTGTGAGGCTATTGCGCAAGCACAGCAAAACGCTACACTGCGCCAATCTGCAGCTCCTCATAGAGATGGATTTAGTTAATGCATATCTATGGGGAGCTTTCAGCGTCTCCATGCAGAACGTGGAGACGCTGAACGTAGGTACTGCACACATTGCAGCACTGATATAGGAAGCACATTTAGTGGCCATCTGAGTGACAGCTACTAGAGGTGTTCCTAGGCAGCAATGTAAACACTGAAAAGCCTACAGGGACAGCCTACACACCAGAACCACTTCATTAAGCTGTACACAATCCATGACTGCAGAAATGTGAAAGACAAAATATTTCTAATTTACAAGAAGCATACCTTTTTGCAATCACTCCTTGATACTTTTTTAATCAGGATTTTTTTAACAGCATAAAACTGGCCATCAAGCTTGTTTCTGACCTACAAAAACAAGAGCAGAATGAACACAGCACTAGTGCACATATTTTTTTAAAAATCTCCAGTGACTTCAAAGAGGACATTTTTTTCTCAATAAACATTTCTACTTGAATAGAGTTTTTACGCACTGTCTTTTGCTTTGTGTCAATCCATTTGAGCAAGTTAAAAAAATAAAAAAAAAAGCTTACCCAAGCCCTTCTTCTACAGCATAGATACTGCAGAATGAAAGATCCTCAGCCTAAAACACTAGACACCAAACTGCGAAGACTGAGGCAGACATACTCCAGCACCCAAAGTCTAAATACTCTGCCTAAACAATACAATGAGCTGTACACTTTCAGAGGCTTAAGCGTGTCTTTTTTAACAAAATACACACAGGTGGAATTTTCTATAAAGAGTGGGGACTAGAACTGAAAGAAATATAACTAGATGATGAAAGAAGGGATATTCAAGAAATAGTTTTAAAAGCAAAGGCTGTAGATTCCTGCAGGGATGATCACAAACTAATAATTTGAAAAGCTCACTATAGTAAGGAACAAACACACTGTTATGCTGAATTGAAAACCAAACCACAAAGTCTGTGCTTACAATACGTGTAGGCTAGATGGGCCAGCTGGCTTTTAGACGCAGTCAGAATACATATTTCTATGTCAATGAATACAAGAAGATAACATTTTCTCGACTGGAGAGAAACCAGGCTACAGTGTTACTCTTACATAGAGCACAGTGTGTCAAAGATTGCACTTTGATGGAAGCCGTCAGATTACCTTGTATACTCTCCCATAGCCGCCTTTTCCAAGCTGAGCAAGCTCATCAAACTCATTCAAGTAGCGTGAGGTCTGTGCATCAGCAAGTATGTGCTTTGTCCTGTTACACAAGATATATGGGTATTTTTCATAAGTTGCACATTTTGCCTTAGAGTATTGCAAGAAATTTTTCCATATTATACAACCCCCTTACACTCCGAGAGTTCACTTATATTTCCAAAGTCTACAATAAGAAAACACTCTGGAATTCAGAGAGAGAATAGATTTTTTTCGTCCAAGCGCCAAAGGGATTGGTTGCATAGTTTATGAAATGGAAAACTACCCTGTAACAGCTCTCAGCTCCGAAAGTAGCTTATAATTGCATGGAAACAGCTCTCCAGAGTAACCATTATACATTTTGGCAATATTGTGCGTGTGGCATATATATTACACACAAAGAAGACAAGTCGCAGACTGCTAAAATCATCTCAGAAAGGCGCAAACAGTAATATCAATTTTAGTCACAGGATGGTTGTCTATACACACACCAAAATAAATCTTAACGTGTTTCCTTTTTATTATTATTATATAGAGTAATGCAATAAATATTGATTTGCCTCACTGATCCATGTTAGTGCTGAAGAGGGGTTACTACAATTTAAAACATCTAATATTATGATAGATACCTTGTCAGTTGTGCGTTCAACTCCCCAGTGGATATTTCCTATGGAAATAAAGACACGTAGAAACATGTAAGGATTTTTGATTGTGTGCAGACAAGGAGAGAACCTCAGGTCTCAATTGACAACATAACGCTAGGACATGGGAGTCATTCAGATTTAAAGTCGTTTTCCCCCCAGAATTAACCTGATGCCCATATTGCTGTAACGATCATTAAACAAATTGTAATTACCATTATATGAGATACTGTATACCTAGCATAAAATAAAAATGAGAGTACGAGAACTCTGAATACGAGCGAAAGCTTAGAGAAACTTAGTAACCTGCCCTTTGGTTAGTCCCCATTCAGATCTCAACATGTTTTCCATTACAGAGAGAAACTATACCATTTGCACATCAGACAGGGCAGGATGATCGTTTTGGCCTTCTTTGGGCCTCGTCAGCGAGGTGTAGCGATTACCCCTCTAGGCACAGTGAGTACGGGATCCTGGGTACCTAGAACTACTCCTGTTTATAAAAAGTTCTTAGTGTATTGTGGCATGGGCAATGTGGTAATGGGTAAGCCGACAGCTGCAAGAAGACCCCTTCCTAACCATGACTAAATGGCACAGGGAGTCGGGATAACAAATTAGAATGATAGAATGCTCAGAAAAGCTGCCTCTGCCCACTGCCTTGTAGCTCCCTAGGTCAGTTGATAAATATTTTTGATATCTAGACTGACAGCGAGATAAGTTCTCGGCACCAGGTCTGAGTTTTGTGTTGCTTTGGGAACTGAGACTACAAACCAATTACCCAGTTTCGCAGACAGCACATCCAGAAAGGGAAACTGTAACCTTTATATATGATCCTGGCATGAGAACACAGCTACTCCACTGACCAGTGTAGGAAGACTTACCTCTTTATACATGTGCCGTTTAGCAGCATTTAGCAGTTCTGTGATTGCTGTGCTGTGCTGGAGTCTCACTGAGCTGAACTCATCGCTGAAGGCAAATGGTGTTAACAAGCCCATTTTGGTAAAGGTCTGACACAGCACTGGGGGGGTAAATAAATATATATCAAATCAACAATGGTACATCATTCACTAGACAATATAACCTCCCAGCATTCTCTTTACTCACTTGTGTGTTACTAATAGGTGGAGTTTATGGTTACTAATTAATCAGGCATTACAGAGTAACAGGAACAATCTTGGGGAGCATTTTCATGTTTAAACTAAATGCCCAGGGTATATCCTTGGATAAGGCTTCTTAGACTAAGCTGGCAATGGCCATGTCTGTGGAGGACTTCTTAACCATTTAAATGAGAACCACTGGAGTGTTCTATATATTTATTGTTTATCATGCTGTATATTATGGCAATAAAAAAAAATTAAAAAAAACAAAAAATAAAAACAGTCTTGATGGTTGGAAAATGATAATGTCACTCATGCCATAGTCTTGTATCATGCATTCACAAGAAAAATGGTTTTGGGGAAAAAAACAAAACCCAAAAAAACAATTAAATATATATGTTTTGGACTACACCTCCCATAATGCTTTAAAAGTCATAATGCTGATGAAGCATCAGGGGAAATGTAGTCTAAAACATCTGGAGTGAACATTGCCTACCGCTGCACCACAGGATAGTTTAAATGCCTAAGTTATGTAAAACCTTAACAAATCTTGCAGATACATGTTTCAGTCTAACATTCCAATGATCAGGTAGAAGAATTCAGAACCCTCCCACCAGCAGAGAAACAAAGTTAAGTTTCTAATGCTAGGTCTGAGATGCAATAACATCTAAACAAATATATTTATTATATATTGAAGCAAAAAAACAAAATAAAAACAATGTCAAATCTATTGATCAGGCGGCAACTTTGTACCCACGACTCCCAAGGCATCAGACCGATAGGCTGAAGTGATCCGGCTGCCTATTGTGTCCCTTTAAGCTATTCGCTTTCCCTTTAGTTATTACTATTAATGCCTGTGCACTATATGCAGATTTATCATTACTGTGAATCTACTCTGTACATTTTGACTTCTTACCCGGGGTGCCAGAAGCTCCTATGTAGCCATGTATAAACTTAGCTCAGACAGAGATCTTCTGGCTCTGAAGGCTGTATTGGAGGTAGGGAGGAACTACCGGTGGACCCTAAGTAAGAAGTCAAAATGTACTAAAATGATTTGTCTACTTACACTGGGGAGGCACCATGTCACTCCAGGCACTATAACCACTGCAGCATGCTGTTGTGGTCTAGGTGCTTGGAGTGTCCTTTACATGCTCCTATTAAATAAAAAGGGACATAATGGAGACTAGATTATGAGTTACCTATGCATTTATGATTTGTAAGATACAAGGTTGGTTTATCATGGGAATTCAGAGAATGCCTGGCACCATAACCATTTTAATAAGCATGGACTGGATGGACTTGGTCCCCAGAGGGTTGCAGAAGAACCTTTTGCCAGCAGGCCTGGTTCCAATACAAAAAAAGAAATGTGTTTTGTACCCCCCCCCCTCCCCACCCTCCCTCCCTCCAGTATAAACATTCAATCCCTTAATACAAGTTCACCTAATAATTTAAATTTGAGTTTTTGTAGACTACATTACCCAATATGCTCAGTCATCAGAGCATTTACGTAAAATACAGCCCACAATTGCCAAATATTAGTTTCCACTGTCTACAATATGTGCATCATAGCTCTTCACCGGTGCTAAATGTCCAAGGATAGCTCATGGCTTTGGCTGTCTGACCCAACAATAAATGCCATAACATTTAACCATTTGAATGCCAGATGGTAAGCATCACATAGCAAACAAATGTGAAGCAAACCACTTTGTCGTTCAAACAGTTCGCCCTTTCGTTAAGCCTTCCGTCTAACTCGTTTCACTTTGTTGACCCTGATACTTTGCTGAAGCAATCAGTGTGCACAAATACTGACATTTAAACAGATACTTGGAGCGCTGAGGGATTTGCTCATGAACAAAGCAAAGGTGCTCAACCAGAGACACAAGCAGGAGCTGACTGGGGATGGCCGTCACATTTGGGAACCGTCTTTTGCCATTCAATACTGGACGTTCAGGTGGAGAATCAGTTTCTGCAGAGAGAAAACAATGGAATTTAAAAAAAAAAAAAGTCAATTTATAGTTGGCAAATCAGTGTTCTTTAAATGTGTTAGATTATATGACTAATCAACAGTAAATGGCAAAAGGATTATTCACTAGATTGTGTATTATCAGGATTTCAAAGAGGGCACTTGTAAGGAATGGATAGCTGGTCTTCTAGGTCCGAGAACCGGCACCTGAATAAAACTACAGATAGTTTGAATTGCACCTTAGGGACGAGCCAGTAAAATACAAATGACCCTAAACATTGTTGATCTGAAGTTATCTTCAAACACTGACCCCTTTGCTCTTTCAGCACGGAGAGGAAACACAGAAGCATCTATAAAGGACCCTGTCTGACGTTCTAGACTTTCCAACTGCACTCAATCTCCCCCGCTATAGAGGTACTAGACTGGAAGACCTGTTCTACATCTGACCAGACTACTATCAGACCTCCTCAACTCTGCAGACGATCATCTCTAAGGATGGACTCTCCATACTTACCAGCAACTCCACCTGCTAGACCCGAGGAATAGTGACTGATAGCTCAATGAAAGGTTTGACTCATGCTTCAGATTACCGACTGACCCTTTGTACCAAATACTCCAGCAACAAACACCTCTGTTTATACCCAAACACTATGCTGCTACCTTGGCATCCATGGAATTTACCCAGCATGAATATACAGATGATAACACTCTCCATACCAGTAATTTACCTAACCACAACTTCATAGGGGTCCATATGCTGAATTATGCATACTGTATGGAAGTTCTTTCCTGGGGAAATTTCCATAAGACAACCAGATCTAAGATGATGGTTGTGTTGAGAGAGGGGATGGGGTACCAAGAACTAATACAGATCTGCATACCTACGTTAACTTGATATCTAATCAAAATATGGAAAGGGGATTGTTGTGTCATGGGAGGGGGTGTATTGGGGAGTTTTAGCAGATGAGGGAGATTGAGTTAAGGGTGGGGGGAGTTGCTTTTGTGACTTAATTTCTTATGATGGTGAGACATCCTGATGGTTATCTGAGCCTTAAGAGGAATGAGGACAACAATATATACAGTCACAAATATCAGTTTGCCATTATGTATTCCAAAATGGAATTGGAGGGGCTGGAGACACAGCTATGCTCATAGCCACCTCCTCTTCCTATGTGTTTATAAGCAGTCATATAGTAGAGATAACTTGACCAGAGCATTTCAGAGATTTAACAAAAAAAACAAAAAAACACAAAAAAAAACACGCTACTTGAAGATTATAGGAAAGCAGCCCTGCTTTTCTGCATGCTGTGATAGCTTTTCAAGTCTGGGAGAATGTGCCAATATTTCAAACCCTTTCAGTGCTGCTAATCGAATGAGCACTCAGAGTATCATGGGATACACCCTGGCTAGCACAAACACCATAGGGATGGTCAGGGAAAAGAACGCTCAGTGCCAAAACCAATTTATGAGTTGTCATGGTGACCTGGCACCATGGATTCGCCAATCCGTCAATCTATGATTATACCTTAAAACCGTTACCTGGCTCCCACTAGAAACCTAGGGCCTCCGGCAGATCCATCCTGTCTTCTCCAGTAGGAGAATCCAGATTGCTCAATAGGGCAAACAAGGGCCATGCAGGAGCCCTTTAGGGCTTCCTGATATTAGCTTTGTCCACGATGTACATATCGCCTGTGTAACTTGGTCTGAGCTTTCACTCCTGGAAGGAGAAGCCTGTTGGTCAAGTGTTTATGGATATGAAACGACCAACCAGAAGTAAATGCTCCAGATTGGACCTACTACAGAGTGCATCAGCATGGAACAATTGACAGTAAATCATTTTTTTTCCCCATACAATATTCTATATGATGCAAGAAAAAAAAATTTAGGGTCATTTTCTATATTTAGAGTTTTCGTTGTAGGAGTTGTAGTTCTATAGCAGTTGGGGATCTCCCTTTTGGCCATCAACCATTATCAGGGGTAGCTCAGTTTATGACCAGTATAAATTCACAGAGAGACAGGATGTAATCACTAAACATTTATATAATCCTGGAGAGAGCATTCTCAGCAATAAGTAGCTTTGGTACAGTTTTCATACATGCCGATTTCAAATAACAAGCAAGGGATAGCTGATAAGGCTGGGCAAAAGAGGATTTTGTTTGAGATTAGGCGGTAACGTTTTCTCACTGATAAGACAAGGAAAGCGCTTTCGTGCAGTCGCACAAAATACCAGAGTATTTAAAAAGAAAATAAACAACAAAAAAACAACACTACCTTATCTCTCAGTGAAATTGGGTTTATATGGTTATAAAAGCTTCACGTAAGGTAAAACAAAATTCTAATGAAAAGATGTTTTTTTTTTTTTTTTTTTTAAAGAACACGCCAAGCAGACAATTTGTAAAAATACACCTGAGAGTGTTTCAAACATTCTCTTGCATAAGCAGAAAACTCTCTTTTAGCGAATGGCGTTACCATTGAAATGTGCATTATTTGATGCATTTGTGTTGCACGTTAATAAACTTGTGATTGTTATACTTATTTATCACTGGCTGCATATGAATTATACAAACTGCAGGGCAGCAAAAGGGAGATTTATTGCCCAGAAACACAAAAATAAATAAATGTAAAAATGTGGCTTCGAGCAACCAAAGCTGTAGGCTTGACATTGCAAAAGGTCAAAAAGATATTCAGATGTGTATTATCTATTTATTTTCAATGCCATACCTGCATAATTCAGGGAGGTAACAATTATACTAGTAAGAAATGCTTTATATATATATTATATAAGAATCCCTTGCAGTAGTGAGAGCACTGTTAAAGTGAGATTGCTATGGGAAAAGAAAGTCTTATGGCTTGACTGGTGTGCAGATTTTTGTTTAACATTGTATTAACTATCCACAGACTTCAGGTGGAAGGGGTTTTCAATCACAATTTCTCCCCACCATATTTAAATAGATATCTATCTATATAGATATATATTTATATCAGGGCTCGACAAATCTTTGGCACCAAGTCGCCATGGCGACTAGAAAATTTGCCCTGGCGTCTGGGATTTGTCAGCCTTTTACCTAAAGTGGCCGGCTGGTCAAACAATGGAGCCGGCCAGCTGCCCACCCGCTAAGGAAGCATTGTAGCCGGACGCCCTGGGAGGTATGGAGGCGGCCGGCTCAGGAAGCTGCGTAGCTGTCCGTCCGCTGGAGCATGGAGGCGGCCAGACCAGGGAGCTTTGTAGCCGGCTGCCCACGAAAGTTATGGAGGCAGCAGGCTCGGGCAGCGCACGAGGGAGCAGTGATCTTCCTGCATCTCATCTCTGCTCCCTCGCACTGTGTAGTGATACTGGGAGCCAGAATATGACATAATTCCAGCCCCGGCATCACCGCAGACAGTGGTAGGGAGCAGAGAGGAGATGCAGGAAGACTGCTCCCTCGCATGCAGGAATATCAGCCCCACTGGACCCCAGGGAAAATCCACTCAGCTCTCCCAAAGGTAGGGAGGCTGGGTGGATTAGAATTAAAAATATAAATGTGTGAGTGTTAGAGAAAGTGTGTATGTGTGTCTGCATGTGTATGTCTGTCAGAGAGTGTGTCTGTTTAGGTACTGCCCCCCTCCGATCACATGATTGGTGTTTTTACTCACCTTTTTCCCCACGCCGTGCCGGTTTCGCTGTTGCTTGTCCTGCCTCCAAAGCGGAGATCTTAAAGGACCACTATAGGCACCCAGACCACTTCAGCTCAATGAAGTGGTCTGGGTGCCAGGTCCCTCTAGTTTTAACCCTGTTGCTGAAAACAAAGCAGTTTCAGAGAAACTGCTATGTTTCCCTGAGGGTTAATCCAGCCTCTAGTGGCTGTCTCACTGACAGCCGCTAGAGGTGCTTCCGTGATTCTCACTGTGAAAATCACAGCGAGAAGACGCTGGACGTCTACAGGATAGCATTGAGAAATGCTTTCCTATGGTTGGTTTGAATGCGTGCGAGGCTCTTGCCCCGCATGCGCATTAGGCGCCGACGTTGGCAGGAGGAGGAGAGTTCCCCAGCGATGAGGGAGCCCGGCGCTGGAGAAAGGTAAGTGGCTGAAGGAGTTTTAACTCCTTCAGCCCAGCGGGAGTTGGACCCTGAGGGTGGGGGGAACCTATTAACACTATAGGGCCAGGAAAACGAGTTTGTCTTCCTGGCACTATAGTGGTCCTTTAATGATCTCAGCTAAGCCAATGCTTTCCAATAGGAAAGCATTGGGAGGATATTACGCATGTTCTCTATGGGTAAAAATCAGCGCCTCCATGTAGAGCAAAGACACAGGACTCTAGTGGCCGTCTGAGTGACTGTCACTAGAAGTCTTAGTAGGCAGCAATGTAAACACTGCCTTTTCTCTGTAGTGGTTCTGGTGACTATAGTGTACATTTAAAAAAAAAAAAAAAATGGCTCCTATCTTTTTTAGCTGGCTCCTAGATTAGAAACAATTTGTCAAGTCATGATATATCTCTCTCTCTCGCTATATATATATATAAATAAAAATAAAAATTTCAGGTCACCACGTATAGGCTTTTAAAAAGGCAGATTACCTTTAAGACAAATACGTGTCAAGTTGTCTTGTATGTAGAATCCTATACACTACACCCAAAATTTGCTGATAGCAGCTATCTACAGCCGCCATACTGCTGAATATGTTATTTAAATGGAAGAAGACGGACTGATGCCAAAGGCGACTTGCAAAGTCACACCCCAGTAATAACACGTACAGAGATTACTTGAAGTCATTGGTAATACTGTCCTTGTCATTGACGGTCTCGAGTATGAACACTTGTTTGGATTACTTACGTTTTTTAAGAAATTTACAATCTGACCCAGTATTTTTTTTTTTTTTTTTTAAAGCATTATTTAAGAGAGACAGTTGCATACCTCTAAAAATGTGTCTCTTCGAGCACGGTTTAGTGGATCTGTCTGCGGTCACAGATAGATCCCTGTCACACCAGGAAGTCTACTAGTAAAGTTTTTATCCCATAAATCTTTGCCATGTTTTATCCTCAAGTGCAGCAATAATCAGAACACAGAATGATTTAAACTCCTCTTTAAAACTGATGGCAGCCATATTGCAGCTGCTACTAGTTCATACTCTGCTATGCCCAAGTTTAGCAAGTCCACGATATTGCCCTCTCTCTGGAACCAACCATACAAATAGGGACAAAACTGATGGCAGTATAAGCAACCTGGTACGAACACAGTCATTCAGTAAGTAATATTAATCGTGAATTCAAATGGAAATTTAAATTTAACACCAAAATAGACAAGCTGAAAAGATTGTTTTGGACATTTTTTTCTTATTTGGCCTTAATTTTTAAATTCCCTTTGAATTCCCAGCAATACTCCGTAAGTGTTCTGGACTACCTGACTAATGCAGTGATTTTGTTTGTAAATCACTACGGCTGTAGCCAATTCTCAGTATTGAGTGCTTACACCAACTATTTAACCACATGATATAGCACATCCTAGGAAACTTAAAGGGACACTGTAGTCACTATAACCATTTCATCTCTTTGAATTGGTTATAGTGCCTGGAATGCCCTGGCACTGTCCCTCCATTCAGTGTTGTACCATGTTCGTACAGTATGCCACAACATAAGAGTCCCTGGACACCTACAGTCCAGCCCCTTCTGTATGTGCAGCTAAGGCAGAGATTACACACTTCCTTGTTGTCAAACCAATTCATACCATCAGTTGGAGCTCTGACAGGCTAAAAGCAGTCAGCTGACACTCTCAGCTAATCACAGCTTCCTATTGCTGCTCATGCTAATACTTCCCCTACTACTTAGAACCCTAGTGGGGCTATTCAGCGAGTAAATGGGAGGGATACGTGGATTTAAAATTCACTTAATATTTAATTCAAAGATTACCAAATGATCATATTGATATTGAAAACATAGCTAACTTGGCCAAAAGCCTTATTTTATATCTCACCGTGCCACAGCTCATTCAGGCTTATTGACTGAAGTGTGAATTACTGGGAATTCAAAAAAGGGTTATTCACCTCCTCTACCTAAACTGGCTAACATCATAAAACTAAAATCTGGTACAAACACGTACCCTTTCACCCGAAAGAGAGGATCCCATATGCCACCAGATGTCCATGGCCAGGGTCAGGCTGAACATCCATGAAGGTGCCCTAACGGACGACGACACACACCCTCCTCGAGGGAAAACAAGGGACCCCCGTAGCCACTGAAAAGGTTTATCCAAAGGGTACTGTAATGACATGAGACATGAATGTCCCAGAAACTGGTAGCTACAGAATACGTTATAATCTATTGTTACAAGTTAGTTCTGTACTTCTGTACCTATATATATATATCTCACTGTACCACTTACAGTAAAAAAAAAAAAAAAGGGGATTATTCACTAAAAAGTGAGAACTGCTTTGAACGACAAGTATAAGACCAAAATGGCCAAACTGAATGCAGAATTGACTTTGAGAATTGTTCTAAAATCATCTATTTTAACCTAAATTGTGAAATTCACTTTACATTCCTTAAACTTATCCCTTTAGTCTCTAGTGAAT
Organism: Pelobates cultripes; assembly: GCA_933207985.1. Lineage (NCBI taxonomy): Eukaryota > Metazoa > Chordata > Amphibia > Anura > Pelobatidae > Pelobates > Pelobates cultripes. The sequence continues at coordinate 120,065,286 of OW240918.1, read as the reverse complement.
AACCCGGTTTGAGTTTTCAGTAAGTCACACTTCAGTTAATACGCCTGAATGAGCTGGGTGAGATGTGAATTAAGGCTAAGCAAAGCGTAGGAGCTGGCTATTCTAAATACTCATGCTAAAGTGTATCAATTTAAAGGGGCAATTATTTCATAGGGTATGACGTAAAAGGCTCTCTACAACAGATCTTTTTCAAACTGTCCATTATTGAAAAAGAGTACATAAAACTAAAATGATATGTTCTAACAGATTAACATAACTATGAACTATGCAAGTGCATGAACAATAAGGGAGCAAAAGAAGGGTTCTGTTAATGTCATAAAGAATGACCACTACCCAACAAGCTGTTATCTCCCCCAATACACGGTTAGTGCATACATACATATACTACATGATTACTGTATATTATATTCCACTATAGCTAGAATATCAGAGATTGTTATTGCCAGTCATTCACACACAGATATAGAAAACAGTCTACTGTGTGACCTCATATTTCTATACAGTGTATCTGTGAGCATGCCCTCATAAAGTTATATGGTTCCTCTCCTAGGCTTACCTTATCAAGCAGTATCAATAACATATTTTATAGACCATAAAATTAAACACACGGCACGTCGTAGGCTCCAAATATTTTGACATTTTCACTTCATGTGAGATGTGAGTGTTTAGTGGGGGTGTGCCTCAAATTAGAAGTGGAAAAATGTCGTGATCACATAAACAGTTCACAACCAGGTATCGTACTAAAAATGAAGGTTATATTTGCCAGTTCTCCTTAGTCCACCTTTGTTATTGGCCAGAGCCCATCTAGTAATGATTGTTTTAACTTTATCTGTGTAAATAACTCTATATTCACATATTTGCATTCATTTTATTCATATTTTGTCAACTAAATAGATTTGGAGTATCTGTATTCAATGTACACCAAACTTTTTTTCCCCCAGAGTTCCTTGAATACAACGGTATAAGTTACATTATATGTGCATATTAAAATCATTAATATCTGAATTCTATGTGTGCACATGGCTGTACGATAATAGTATTAACATCTGTATTCTATGTGTACACATGGCTGTACGATAATACTAGTATAAACATCTGTATTCTGTGTGTACACATGGCTGTAATATAATGGTATTAATATCTGTATTCTGTGTGTACATATGGCTGTAATATAATAATATTAATATCTGTATTCTGTGTGTACACATGGCTGTAAAATAATAATATATTAATATCTGTATTCTATGTGTACACATGGCTGTAATATAATAATATTAATATCTGTATTCTGTGTGTACACATTGCTGTAATATAATATTAATATCTGTATTCTGTGTGTACACATTGCTGTAATATAATATTAATATCTGTATTATGTGTGTACACATGGCTTTAATATAATAATATCTGTATTCTGTGTGTACACATGGCTGTAATATAATATTAATATCTGTATTCTGTGTGTACACATGGCTGTAATATAATAATATTAATATCTGTATTCTGTGTGTACACATGGCTGTAATATAATATTAATATCTGTATTCTGTGTGTACACATGGCTGTAATATAATAATATTAATATCTGTATTCTGTGTGTACACATGGCTGTAATATAATAATATTAATATCTGTATTCTGTGTGTACACATGGCTGTAATATAATATCTGTATTCTGTGTGTACACATGGCTGTAATATAATAATAATATCTGTATTCTATGTGTACACATGGCTGTAATATAATAATATTAATATCTGTATTCTGTGTGTACACATGGCTGTAATATAATAATATTAATATCTGTATTCTGTGTGTACACATGGCTGTAATATAATAATATTAATATCTGTATTCTGTGTGTACACATGGCTGTAATATAATAATATTAATATCTGTATTCTGTGTGTACACATGGCTGTAATATAATAATATTAATATCTGTATTCTGTGTGTACACATGGCTGTAATATAATAATAATAATATCTGTATTCTGTGTGTACACATGGCTGTAATATAATAATAATATCTGTATTCTGTGTGTACACATGGCTGTAATATAATATCTGTATTCTGTGTGTACACATGGCTGTAATATAATAATAATATCTGTATTCTATGTGTACACATGGCTGTAATATAATAATAATATCTGTATTCTATGTGTACACATGGCTGTAATATAATAATAATATCTGTATTCTGTGTGTACACATGGCTGTAATATAATAATATTAATATCTGTATTCTGTGTGTACACATGGCTGTAATATAATATTAATATCTGTATTCTATGTGTACACATGGCTGTAATATAATATTAATATCTGTATTCTGTGTGTACACATGGCTGTAATATAATAATATTAATATCTGTATTCTGTGTGTACACATGGCCCTAGAAGGAGCACCAGCTGTGTGCAGCCCCCTCTCCATGTCTGGGGCATTGCATCAGCCCTTGCAAGGACAGACTCACCATCAAAGTCCAGCTCTGGGTCTTGTGGGAACTCAAAGTTGGGGTTCCCCCCGGATTTGATGAGCACTTTGTTGCCATTCTGGCTGGCTGTGCTCTCAGACATGGCTACTGAGCCAATAACACACACACACAGTGCTGGTAGGAAACCCTGGCAGATTATTATTGGGAGTACAGCCTGTCCACCGTCACCGGGGGTCCATCACAGCAACCTGAAGGAAGGGGCCCGAGGTCAGCCGAGACACCCCCAATCTGCAGCTCAACATTCAGGGAACCTCCACAATCTCACCATAGAGCTGCCAAGGAATGGGACAGACAACAAACTACCGGAAGTGTAATTCCTACAGGACAGACGAATTAGCCAATCAGCATGCACAAAACTCCTGTCTACCAGGCGAGTGCCTTACTCGCGGGGCATCACGGGAGTTGTAGTTTAACAACCGTCTCTAGGATTGTATCCAAAAGTTACATAGTAAAAGAAGGAAGAAGAAAAAGAAAAACTAAATAATTAAATCTATAAAGTCTATCAACCTTTCCCTTAACGCTGCCAATGAAAATATTGATTTCACTAAGAATTATACCCATATATTCATACATATTTTATTAAAAAAACATTTTTAATTTTTTTTTTAAAGTATGCATGAAACCCAATAGCCTTTTCCTTTTCACTAGGTGCCTAGGATGGCTATGCAGGCAAGTGTTTATTCTTTGTGTGGGCTATCCCAGGCTATTTTGCCATATTTCCACACCATAGCTGAGCACAGACACTGAGATCCAGACACCTTGGAAAGTTCTTGTCTCCTACTCACAGGAGGTTCTATTGAACAGTTCCTGGATTAGAACTATCCCTTGGTAAAGTTCCAGACTATTTAAATCAGATAGTGGGCATTTGCCAACCACAACATGGCTGCCTGGAGGCGTTCCCAATGGAGTAAATGGTCTGATGTGTTTTAGGTGCTATGGTTACAGAGCCACTTCCGGGACGCTCACCCAGGCTCACTCCCCCATCTTTCCAGTACTTATTACAGTATGTATGGCATGCTTTATATCAGGTTTATAGCCATCTGTATGTATTTACCATGTGATTGTTTATACAGTATTTTCATATACTTGTAGATTTACAATATAAATGCATTATATTGAATATGTCAATGGCTACAAAATTTTGTTTATTCTGTGTCTTGAAAAGTGAACTAACATATGTATATATATATATTTTTTTAATCCTAAGTCCTTGTGTAATCAGTTTTCTTTTTATATATATATATATTTATTTTTATTTTTTTGTAAAGGTGCTACTGATTACAGGCGTTGAAGTTCGAACATGGGGAAAACGAAGAAAAAAGAAGTTAAAAAAACGGAAAAAATAACGCTAGAGATCCCTGAAGACAACAGTTCCAAACTATCACCTGTTTCTATAACCCTCGTAGAAGAACTGACACCACCGTCCATTAATACTCTCCCCCCTGATGAACCCATAAAGCAGGAAGAGCCTCCTGTGAGTGAGCCTGTTTTGGAGGTCTATGAGGAACCTGTTCTTGCTGGACTAATTGTGGAAAGGTAAGAAAAGCTCCTGAATTGTTTTGATCAGATCTTCACATTATTTGCAGTCCCCTTTACAAAATGCGTCATGCAGGGCAGCATTGACAGCAATTAGTCTAGCAGTATATATATTTATTATCATGTTCACATTTTTATTGAGTCACACAGAGGACAGCATGTCAAAATACAGGTAGATACAACAAGTTAGTGATGTTATAACATATCAGAATTCTGGTGCTGGAACATATTCAAACTACGTTTCACACCAAAATTAGGCATAAACCTTTACAGATTCTATAAAAAAATAGCATCATATTTTCATACCCATTAATTCCCCTAAATCTGAACTTAAACTGTGGGAAATCTGTTAACCTAAAATCAGACTTTGGAGATGCTGTAAAGTAGACAGTCCCCCATAAATAATGCACCGTCAAATGGCACTCAGATTACTGGGGCTCTAGTAACAGTCCATTATAAAGTTAGAGTTACTACAAAAAAATGTAAGTGTGCAGTGTTGATTTACATAGTTACAAACTGGATAATGTGATGTAATGTGAAAAGCCTTGTTGGCCCGTAGGTTGAGAATTATCAGCTGGTTAGAGCACATCAAATCCCCATAAATTGTCTTTTTTTTTTTAGCTGGGCCTTCTTCACCTCTGAATATTTATTTTCTAGAATTGTAAAGCCCTGTGGAATATGTTGGTACCAAAGGCGGTTCTATAATTATGCCAGTTAAGCGAGCGCACAAGGCCTCACACTTGCTGGGGCCTTGCCTCATGCCCTTCCAAAAGTCTTGCTGTCACTGTGTGTGCATCAACCAGGGCTTCCTATTCAGGTTTAGCCTAAGGCCTCGCAAACTATCCTCCTCCTCCTCCTCCGTTTGATGCTATATACATGCTTATAGTAATTATCTTATTGCAATATAAAAGTGGTAAATGTGCCAGATTAGACTTTGAGAATTTCTAAGCACCTGGTACAGTTTGATGTTTTCCCTGTAATTTTAATAACCGTATTATTTTCAGAAATACTACTGTACCATTTCAATTTTCTGTGGGTATCCTATTTGTAGGAGGACAAATTGTTCCAGTTAATGAATCTGTGAATAGGACTATCTTTAATCTGACAGCAACTTTGTTCCTTTTAACATTCTATATTTATCATTATTATTTATGTAATTTTGAATGTTTGGTACAAGAACGTGTACATTATAAAATAGATAATATGAGTTTAAACATATAAATGCATAGGGTAATATAACATTTGTGGTTTTCAAGAATACTAAGTATGCCTTGTTAATTTTGAGTATGTCTGTCAAAATAGACACATGTAGTTATCTGTGGACCACCAAACCAGGATTTGCCAATGGCGTGTTAAATTTTCAGGCCATATGTTGTTTGAGGTGTTCATTAAATAGCATGATTGGTGATGCCCAAAAGTCCTTCCTTAAGAGGTGGAGGCGCCACCAGGCCTCTCTGTCCAGTCCCACTCAGGGCAGACCCTGCATAGAATGCTGCTGTAACGCTCTCTGCATGGTCCCTCTTCACAGGCTCATTTCATGAGTGATTGCTGGGGATATTTCCCTATTGCCCTTGGATGGAGGACACAAGGGGACAGAATTATGTGGCATTACAGGATCCTAAAATTGGGGTGATCCCTCAGGATTTGGGGGGGCATGATTTGCGTATATGGAAGGAGAGAAGGACTGAGCCTTTTATACTTCCAAAGCTGATAAAATTAATACAAAATCTTTGGATTAAAGCATCATTATAAAGTCATTTGAGGAGTTAAATGCCCTATACGCATGGGGAAAATTTTATTTGAAATAATTTTTCAAAGTATTTTTTTTTAACTGTTACTCCCAATTTCCCTGCAAATTACAGTGATGTTTATTATTGTGATACACAACTATCATTACTAGAAGTGTTATTGCCATGGAACTCTGTGATATGTTTATATTGCACCTTACTTTTAGTTGTATTGCTCTATCATACATACAAAGCATTCTAAGGACATGGGGAATATTTGGTCACACAACTGCGTGCCCCATCCAATATTATTAAACAGAATTATGTATTTCTTTTTATTTTGATATAATATTTAGTTATTAGTAAAATATGATCATTTTTATTTTATTTTCTAGGTATGAAGGAGACATGGTACATGGGATGTATGAAGGAGAAGGTGTTGCATATTTTAAGGATGGAAATGTATATAAAGTGAGTTTTTTATTTAAATTTGTATGACCTTTTTATCAGATGTGACTCTGATACTAACTAATGGTACTTTAGAACTGTAAAATTAGAAGTACCCAGTTAAAACTCTTTGTTTAAAGAAACTGTGTGCTTACCTGCAAGACAGGTCTCAAAGCTCCTGTACATCCTTCAGAAACCTTAAACTGATCATCCACAACATTAAAATCACCTGCCTAATATCGTGTAAGCCCCACCTCGTGCTGCCAAAACAGCTGTGATGCGTCACGGCATGAGCTCCACACGACCTCTGAACGTGTCCTGTGGTATCTGGCACCAAGACATTAGCAGCAGACCCTATACGTCCTGCAAGTTGGGGTCTCCATGCTTTATCCTGCTGAATGATCAGATTTGTTGTTCCAGCACATAATAATAATAATAATAATAATAACAAAGTTTTTAACCAGGAGAGGTATATTCAGATTACCCTGGTTTTCAACTACCTTAGCCCAACATCCAGGGGTTGTTACTATTACCCAATCTAATGGTACTCATTTTATCTACCTCGGAAGGATGAAGGGCTGAGTCAACCCTGATGGGATTTGAACCTGCAACTCAAGGATTGAACAGATTCTACTGATGATGCATTAGATTCTACTGGTGATGCCCACTGAGCTATCTCACAGAGATCTGGGCTATTTGGAGGTCAAGACAATGTCTTAAACTCTTTGTCTTGTTCCTCAAACCTTTCCTGAGCAATTTTTGCAGTGTGTTATGGTGCTTTATCTTGCTGAATGAAGCCACTGCCGTCAGTGAACACCATTGCTATGAAGGGGTGCCCAGACACTCTGCCATCCACCTGATCTAAAAGAAAATGTGATTCATCAGACCATGTAATATATATGGAATATAGCTTTGTTGCTTCATCTAAGTGCTGCTTTTAAGTGTGTGGTTGGAGATATTCTGGAGAGTGCTGCTTCTAAGTGTCTGGTTGGAGATAAACTGGAGGTAATCTGAGGTATTCAGGAGGACAAAATTATTTAAGATTTGTTTGATTTAAAATATTCACCTCATTGAAATGGCAGACTTAGATCAGTGTAATAGTTGTTATGCATTTATTTCACGTTCCACACAGGGGTCATCATGGTCACTCTCAAATGCAGCAAACTGCGATGTACTATGTGCTCTGACATCTATCTATCATGGCCAGCATTACGTTTTTCAACTAGTAGCTCTTCTATGTGATTGGACCAGACGGACTAGCCTTCGCTAACCTACATGCATCAATGAGTCTTGGGCGTCCATAACCTTGATGCTGGTTCACTAGTTGTCCTACCACTTTTGGTAGGTACAAATTACTGCAAACCAGGAGCACATGCACTTGCCATTTTGGAGATGACCCAGTCGTCTAGCATTCACTATTTGGCTCTTGTCATAGTCACTCAGATCTTTTTGCTTGCCCATTTTTCCTTCTTCCAACACATAAAATTCACTCTATACCTAATATGTCCCACCCATTGACATGTGCCATTGTAACAATATAACCAATGCTATTCACTTTACCCATCAGTGGTTTTAATGTTGTGGTTGATCAGTGTATAATGTACTGGAAATGCCACAGCTATCCAATCCAATACACAAAAAGGAAAAACTAAAAGACAAATACACTTAACTGAAGGACACAAGAATGTGACTAGGACTTTGACATGAACTATTTCATGCTGGTGAGTCCGAAGGTCACATATTTGCGGGTGGTCCAAAGGTTCTTCTTAAAAACAGGCAAATAAAGGATACTTTAAAAGCCTAAGTGACCACTAGGAGTTTTCTGTTTCCTGGGTATCACCGTCTACATTCATAGTAAAGGCAAAAAAAGACAAAAATAAAATGGGCTGGATCTATTAGATGTTGATTCTGGATGCTATAACTGCTTACTATTGCTTTTGTATTGTGTTATGTATAATACATATTTGATAGATCTATTTATTTATCTAGGGCACATTTTGTGAAGGGTTTATGCATGGAAAAGGAATTTATACATGGACGGATGGGCTGACATATGAGGTAACACAACTTCCTTTTGTTTTATTTAGATAGAGTTAGTTGAATAATTCTCGTTTCTGTATATATAAGAACATAATACATACTGAATGCAAAGGCAACAATGCAGAGAGAGTATTATCTGATGTATAATATCAGACATAGGCAACCTTCGGCATTCCAGATGTTTTGGACTACACCTCCCATGATGCTTTGCCAGCATTATCAACATCTGGAATTAGGGATGTATTTACCACAAGGCAAACAAGTCATGTGCCTAGGGTGGCACTTTCAGGGGGGGCGCCAAAAATATGCCACCCAAGCTCCCAGACAAATGCCTTGTTTGCCTCGTGTCCTGGGGCTGTCCACCTTACTGTGAGTGAGTGTAGCTGTCAGTGTGTGTCTGAGAGTGAGAATGGGTGTGCCTGTGAGTCTGTGTCAGTGTGTGTATGTAATTTTATGTGTATCTGAGAGTGTGTGCCTGTCAGTGAGTGGGTGTGTCAGTGTGTCTGTCAGTAAAAGTATGTGTTGGTTAAACAGTGTGTGCCAATGACTGTGTATATCAGTGCATATATCAATGAGGGCATGTGTCTGTCAGTTAAAAAAAATGGCCTTGACACGAATTGGGGGGGCAAATTTAGATTTTGGGGGTGCCTAGGGCAGCACAAATCCAAAATACACCACTGCCTGGAGTGATGAAGGTTGCCTATCCGTGATATTATACATCAGATAATACTCTCTCTGCATTGTTGCCTTTGCATTCAGTATAGAGTTGCAAGAAAAAGTATGTGAACCCTTTGGAATAATATGGATTTCTGCACAAATTGGTCATAAAATGTGATCTGATCATCATCTAAGTCACAACAATAGACAATCACAGTCTGCTTAAACTAATAACACACAAAGAATGAAATGTTGCCATGTTTTTATTGAACACACCATGTAAACATTCACAGTGCAGGTGGAAAAAGTATGTGAACCCCTAGACTAATGACATCTCCAAGAGCTAATTGGAGTGAGATGTCAGTCAACTGGAGTCCAATCAATGAGATCAGATTGGAGGTGTTGGTTACAGCTGCCCTGCCCTTTAAAAACACACACCAGTTCTGGGTTTGCTTTTCACAAGAAGCATTGCCTGACGTGAATGATACCTCGCACAAAAGAGCTCTCAGAAGACCTACGAATTGTTGACTTGCATAAAGCTGGAAAGGATTATAAAAGTATCTCCTAAAGCCTTGCTGTTTATCAGTCCACGGTAAGACAAATTGTCTATAAATGTAGAAAGTTCAGCACTGCTGCTACTCTCCCTAGGAGTGGCCGTCCTGTAAAGATGACTGCAAGAGCACAACGCAGACTGCTCAATGAGGTGAAGAAGAATCCTAGAGTGTCAGCTAAAGGCTTACAAAAGTCACTGGCAAATGCTAACATCCCTGTTAGCGAATCTACAATACGTAAAACACTAAACAAGAATGGATTTCATGGGAGGATACCACAATGGAAGCCACTGCTGTCCAAACAAAACATTGCTGCACGTTTACAGTTTGTCAGGGCCTGGACGGATTGCTATCATCAAAGGAAAAATGAATTCCCAAGTTTATCAAGACATTTTGCAGGAGAACTTAAGGCCATCTGTCTACCAGCTGAAGCTCAACAGAAGATGGGTGTTGCAACAGGACAATGACCCAAAGCATAGAAGTAAATCAACAACAGAATGGCTTAAACAGAAGAAAATACACCTTCTGAAGTGGCCCAGTCAGAGTCCTGACCTCAACCAGATTGAGATGCTGTGGCATGACCTCAAGAAAGCGATTCACACCAGACATCCCAATAATATTGCTGAACTGAAACAGTTCTGTAAAGAGGAATGGTCAAGAATTACTCCTGACCGTTGTGCACGTCTGATCTGCAACTACAGGAAACGTTTGGTTGAAGTTATTGCTGCCAAAGGAGGTTCAACCAGTCATTAAATCCAAGTGTCAGAACGGAAGTGTCACCCGGAAGTGTCAGAACGGAGCAGAAGAGGATTTGACAGGTAAGTCCTGACACAGGGTAAAACTGGAAAATAACGAAAAAATAAAGAATAATTTCAAAATGAATATATTAAATGTACTAAACAGTACAGAGACGTATCCAGGGTAGGGGCAGTCAGGACCGGCTACTTAAAGATTTCATAGCTGAAACGGGGATGGTAGATGTATGGCGAGCTCATCACCCGGGGGATAAAGACTATTCGTTTTACTCAGCCCCCCACGGAACGTACTCGAGGATAGACCTCTTCTTTGCTAATGCGGCGGGCATGTCCCGAACAGTAGGGTCAAAGGTGGGTAATATATCATGGTCAGACCACGCAGATGTGTTTATCACATTGAGTAACCTATGCGTAGCATCCCCATGGACGTGGAAACTGAACGCGTCACTGCTACGGGATCCGGAGATTTTAGAACAGATTCGGAAAGGGATCACAGATTACTTCGATTTGAACATCACCCCAGAGGTGAACGCGAGCACGATATCGGCGGCTCACAAAGTGGTCATTAGAGGGACCCTGATCAAATTAGCAACCAGAAGGAAGAAAATGAAACAACAGAAGCTGGAGACCTTACTGGGACAACTGAGATCCCTTGAACAAAAACACCAAACTGTGCCAGAAGAGGGAACTTTCAGGCAACTGGAAGCAGTTAGAAGAGGCATCTGCACTCTATTGCTGGATGATACGGCTAGATCCATGGCTTGGTCAAAAGGGACATATTTTGAAAAGGCAAACAAGATGGACACTCTCCTGGCTAAGACACTCCGGCCGAGGCCAGAAAGGTCCCACATTACAGCTATCAAACATCCGGACGGTACGACAAAATCAAGACCCGTTGAGATAGCTAAGATCTTCGAAGATTTCTATAAAAGATTGTATAACCACACACCGGACGGAAGTCCCCATGGGGAGCATGAGGAGGATCACATACTGCAATACCTGGACAATCTAGGGTTGACCAGACTAAGCTGAGAGGCAGTACGCACTCTGGCGGCGGACATTTCTGAAGACGAAGTGGACAAGGCTATCTCGAGTCTGAAAGGCAACAGAGCACCAGGGCCAGACGGATTCGATGGCGCATATTACAAAACCTTCAGGGAGGGGCTAACACCTCAACTGGTACGACTGTTCGATAACCTACGGCAGGGAGGACAATTGGATCCTGACATGTCCCTGGCGACCATAGTGCTGTTGCCCAAACCTGGAAAGGATCCACTATATCCAGAAAACTATAGGCCCATATCGCTGATTAACCACGATCTGAAGATCTTGGTGAGGATACAGGCGGACAGGCTGAACCCGTTGTTGAACTCTCTTATTCATGCAGACCAGGTCGGTTTTATCTAAAGTAGACAATTGTTTGAAAATACTAGAAGGAATATAAATTTGATTTGGAAACAAGTGGCTACTGGGACACCCACGCTAGTGATATCCATAGATGCAGAAAAAGCCTTCGATAGGGTCCGGTGGCAATTTCTGTTCCCAGTCCTGAAGAGTATAGGCTTCCCGGAAGAATACTTAACGATAACGAGAGCGATGTATCACAATGTACGGGCACAGGTACAGATATCGGGAGCCCCACTGAACCCTTTCAAACTATATAATGGAACAAGACATGGATGCTCTCTTCCCCCGCCGTTCTTTTTGTATTAGCACTGGAACCCTTGCTGCAAGTGGTTCGTTGGCATCCAAACATTGTAGGTGTTAGGGTGGGAGAAAAATAATTTACAGTGTCGGCTTACGCGGACGATGTCCTCTTGACCGTTACGAACCCAGTGGAATCAATGGCGGCAATACAGGAAGTCATAACAGAATACAGTACGGTATCAGGATATAAGGTGAACATTCAGAAGTCCAGTGCCCTTCCGGTCTGCCTATCGCAGGCCGATATAGCTCGGATTCGGGAGACCTAGCAAATCCAGATGGAAACAGACTCCCTAAAGTACTTTGACAGCAGGGAGTCATTTGACAGCAGATCCCAGGCGTTTATACCTTGCTAACTACGTTCCCATGCTCCGAGAGTTGATAGGAGACCTGGACAAGTGGACGGATAAACCCATGTCCTGGATAGGCAGGATAAATTCAGTGAAGATGAACATCCTTCCACGCATACTATTACTATTTCAGGCGTTGCCCGTCCGAGTCACAAAGACGCAATTGATTCCTCTGCAAAGATCTATAGGGGATTTAATTTGGCAGAACAAGAGGCATAGAATCTCCAAACAGATACTGTATAGACGTAAAGACAGAGGGGGCTTGGGCCTCCCGAACCTATACTTCTACTATCTCGCGGCACAATTGACGCAGATAGCCATGTGGCACTCCCCACCAGAAGAGAGAAGGTGGGTAGAAATTGAGTCCATGATGGTGGGAGTTGATGTCCCCAGTTTACGATATGGGTCCCCAAAGAACATAGACCTGCGATACGGATAACGTGTCCAGCTATACTCAACTCAATCCGAATATGGGATTCGTGTATTACCAAATATGGGCTGGCATCGTCCCCCTCTCCTTTGACCCGAATTCTTAGAAACAGAGAGTTTTTGCCTTGCATGGCCCCCAGAGATTTTCGTAATGTAGAAAGAACTGGATTACAGCGGCTCCACCAGCTCTATCAAAATGGAGAGGTTGTCCAATTTGCAGATCTCCAATTAGGTAATCATCTGACCCCTGCGGACTTATTTAGAGATGTTCAAATTCGTGATTTTGCTAGAAAACCACACATTAAAACAGCAGCCTTGGGTAGGCCAACCTTCTACGAGAGGTTATGTCTCGACGGGGCAGCCCCTAAGGGTATGATCATGCTTTTATATGCCCACCTTAGTGCAGAAAATGGAGAATGGGGAAGACTGACATACAGTGACCAATGGGAGACTGACCTCGGGGAGATTCTGGAGGGAGTCGAATGGCAGGAGATATGGGAGGCGAATGCTACAGTTTCAATATGTGTTACTCTCCAAGAGCAAGCATGCAAAACTATGTTTAGGTGGTACACTACCCCCGTTAAACTATACAGAATGCACAAATTGGAGACTGACGATTGTTGGAGGGGTTGTGGAGCCCGAGGAACATACATCCACATGTGGTGGAAATGCCCAAAGTTACGTAGTTTCTGGAGGTCCGTGGAGGTCCTGTTAAAACAGACGTTTGACAGACCCCTGGGTATGGACCCGTGGATATATCTGTTGAATAGATCTCTGGACGGATGGACCAAAAGGGAACAGAAATTAGTTCATAAGATAACTCTGTGTGCATGCCGTGCAATAGCGACCGCTTGGCTCTCTCCTGATGGCCCAGAATTCCCAGGGGTTATTTCCAGGATCAAAGAATGTAGAATTATGGATGACTTAACAGCGAGGGTGAGAGGGACTTTGGCGGCATTTCAAAAAACTTGGGAACCATGGGACAATAGTATAGTGGGCTCGAATGGAGACTGACAAGGCCCTGTCTTCGGGGATGCGACCCTAAATAGAAAGACCCCTCCTAGAGGGGACATAATTGTCAAGCAGTGGCTGTGGAGTCCCCGCCCTCCCTATTCTTTCGTCCTTACGCTTTACTGATTACATACCTTCTTTCAATTTCCTTTCTTTAGAATTTCACTTCTTTTCAGTCTCATCTGTTTTTCGATTTTTTATTTTTTTATTTTATTTTTCCTTTCTGGCCCTTTCTTCGGGAACAAGGCCCCTTTTTTTCTTTCTTTTTTTTCATTTTTTCTTTTTTTCTCTTTTTGTTTTTGTTTAGTTTTTTCCCAGGCATGGTCGGTGGAACAATGTAGCACATATACGAGAATGGTTCTTGAATAAATTGGCTACTCGTATTGCCTAACTGCCTGTCCTTGTTTTAAAATAAAATCCCTTAGTAGACGGCGGGTGCCAATGGTTTGTTAAGGAATGGGCATGTAACGCATATGTTGAATTGTATTCTGTTACAAAGACTTGTATTTCAATTGGCTTCTGGGTAAGCCCAAAAGTGAATGTATACCTGTTACGTTTATTGAATAAAAATAAAGAATCTAAAAAAAAATAAGCAGTACAGAGACGTATACCCAGACCTGTAGGTCAATACTAGGTGAAACATATAACCACAGCCAAGTGGCTGAACCTCCAAAGTCCCTGGTCAGATTCAATTAGACTACCCATGGACCACTAAACCTAGGGTCCGTATCAGGTAATGACTACTTAGCTGGTGTGTTCAGACATATATGTGACAATTTAGTTACTTTTATAATTTCACTTTTCATGTGTACAGACATTGACCATATGAATTAGTATTAAAGTCTTTTGTCTGTCACTTTTTTTTCTAATTGAATCTGACCAGGGACTTTGGAGGTTCAGCCACTTGGCTGTGGTTATATGTTTCACCTAGTATTGACCTACAGGTCTGGGTATACGTCTCGGTACTGTTTAGTACATTTACTATCTTCATTTTGATATTATTCTTTATTTTTTTTAATTTTTTAGTTGTTTTACCCTGTATGTGGGACATTCTATCCCACAGCCAGAGTAGTTTTTTATATTGTGCCATTATTTTATTAGTGCATTACTTGTAATGTCTTGGAATTAAATGTTGTATGTTCAAATAGCAATTCTTTGGCAAATATCTGCAGTACAATAATTACCATGGATACAAATTGAATATCTCACAAACTCTTCCACTGTTAGATCTTTGACCCAGAATTTATTTTTAAAGATAGTCCTTCTTTTATGAAGGTTGCTTCGTACAGCATTGGTTTTTAAGTGATAGTGAAGCACTATTGGTGTTTTTGTAATCATTTTTTGAATGAAAATGTCTGTTTGCGCAGTGTTTCACAAATATATGTAAAATTAATCTTGTATACATTAGAGAAAATGGGGTTTATTCACTAAACAAAGAATTTAATTGAAAATTCATTCTAAAATATCCAAGCTGTTACTACGGCAGAGTTGGACAATTTTTGCTGAACATCTATTTTTGGCTTAATTTTGCAATCATCTGGTTTTCAATTCACAACAATTGTGGTTTAGAGAATAAACCCACTATATCATTTCATACACTATGGGAGACTGACATCCATATACACCTGTTTCAAATACAGAAAATGTTTGGGGGAATAGTGTCTTTAGGAGGCCAGTCTGATTGTTTACAGTGAATACTCTGGCATACAAAGTATCTTTGCCTTCCCAAACTGCACTGTGAACTGATGCATTGTCTGTCAAACAAAATGTGCCTGGTCTTTAACACTGTACAGTATATTGAATTACAGGGAGAATTTTACATGAATTGTCCAATCGGATATGGTATATACAGATGGCCCAATGGCAATCAGTATGAAGGGCAAATCTACAAAGGAATACGACACGGAAGGGGCATCTTCATTTCAAGTAACCAACAGGTTTCTTATGTAGGGGAGTGGCACAAAGGCGCAAGGCATGGAAAGGTAAATCCGACATAAGACAGATAATAGACATTTTATACAAAAATCTGATGAAATCTTGAATTTACACAGTATCCATTATTTCATGTAGGCCATGAGAGTTACAGGGAGGGAAGTTGTGGCTAGGGCTGCATAAACAGAAACAAGTGATTTAACTCCTAAGTGGCAGAGAATTGAGCATTAAGACTGCAGGGGCATGATCTACACTCAAGGTGCCCAAAAGGTTGATCCCCCAGATATTTTAATTTATCATGCCCTTGATGATTTGTCACTATAAAGCATTCTAAAGGCATGCAATGCATAATGGTAGTTGAGGTTCTAACATCTGGGGAGCTACCTTTTTGGCACCCCCCGATCTATACACTAAAATTACTTTATTAATCTACAGTTGTTTTGGTACTTAAAGTATCCGTTTAAGGGAGATGTGCTGCTTGTTGTAGTGTAACAGTTTACATAAGCTCATATTTTGAACCCTGTGAATAATCCCCTGATTTTACGTTTTGAGCTGGTAGTCTTAATGTAAAGGGCTCATAGAAAACCATTAAAGGAACCCTATAGGGTCAGGAACACAAACATCCTGACCCTATAGTGTTAAACCCACCATTTAGGTGGCTTCCCCCCCCCCCTTAGCCCCTTTAAAGTTAATAAAACTGACCTTATTTTCAGCGCTGCAGGGGTCAGCCGGCGCTGGCTCCGCCCCCTTGGTGATATCATCAGAATTGCCGATGTTTAGGCAATCCAATGATTTCCCATAGGGAAATCATTGGATTGGCTAAAATCATCAAGGGGCGGGGCCAAACACCATTTTGGCCAATCAGCACCTCCTCATAGAGATGCATTAAATCAATGCATCTCTATGAGGACCATTCAGCGTCCCCGTGCGGAGCATGGAGACGATGAACTGCAGTGCTGCCTACTGTGCAGCACTGAGCCAGGAAGCACCTCCAGTGGCCATCTGAGGAGTGGCCCCTTGGGGGTGTCCCTAGGGGCAATGTAAACCCTGCCTTTTTTTCTGAAAAGGCAGTGTTTGCATGAAAATGCCTGCATATAATGATTATACTCACCAGAACAACTACATTAAACTGTAGTTGTTCTGGTGACTATAGTGTCCCTTTAATATAGAGGACCTTGTGGAACACAGAGTAAGGCATCACTTATTATTATTATTATTATTATTATTATTGGCATTTATATAGTGCTACCTTATTCATCAGCGCTTACAATATACATTTATGATGTGTCTACAGTTTATAGACCTCTGCACAGGCAGCAAGAAACATTATGCAATGCCGACAAAATAATATATAATAAGAGCTTAATATCTAAAGGCAAGATAAAATATATCCCATATATAGGTTGCTTACCCCAAAAGCTTTTTCTTATAGGGTACAATTTACTATAATGCAGAACAAACATCTTGGTATGAAGGAGACTGGATAATGAACACCAAAGAGGGCTGGGGAGTACAATGGTAAGTAATATATGTTTTACTCCTGGAACCCACAGGTCTCATTCTGTAAAATATACAAATTATTTGGGTGAATCATCAGTTTGTATATTAGGATATCAAGTAGCCAATGTTTTAGGTCACTTAAAGGAACACTATAGGGTCAGGAACACAAACATGTATTCCTGACACTATAGTGTTAAAACCACCATCTAGCCCCCCGGGCCCCTCATGCCTCCATAAATATCGCAAAATCTTACTTGTATTTAAGCCTGAAGCTGTAGCTCTGCATGCTGTTTGCCTCAGAATAGCAACCTGTCTGCTGACATCATCAGAAGTGGTAGCCTGATCCAATCACAATGCTTCTTCATAGGATTGGCTGAGACTGACAAAGAAGGAGATCAGATTCAAACACAGCCCTGGCCAATCAGCATCTCCTCATAGAGATGAATTGAATCAATGAATCTCTATAAGGAAAGTTCAGTGTCTGCATGCAGAGGGAGGAGATACTGAATGTTTGGATGCATTTTAGGCAGCCATGACCCAGGAAGGATCTCTAACAGCCATCTGAGGAGTGGCCAGTGAAGTTATCACTAGGCTGTAATGTAAACACTGCATTTTCTCTGAAAAGACAGTGTTTACAGCAAAAAGCCTGAAGGTAATGATTCTACTCACCAGAACAAATTCAATAAGCTGTAGTTGTTCTGGTGACTATAGTGTCCCTTTAATGCTCAAAGTAAATTGACTCACTAGATATAAATTCAACATCTGCAGTGGTTCAAGGTCTGTTTCATTTTCTGATGAGTAGTGAGTCATTGACTCACATGAAAAACATTTCAGCTTCAATTATTCTCCACAGACTTAATTGTGGAGACTATTAAAAGAGTGCACGAAGAGGGCGTGTGAACGTTTGTGTTCTTTGATAAAAACAAAAATCGTTATTTCTAATCTGTAAAAGTAAAATGTAATTGATTCTAACTGCAGCTTTAAATCTGGGAACATCTACGAAGGTCAGTGGAAAAACAACAGATTCAATGGAGAGGGATGCATGAGATGGCTGTCATCCAATGAAGAGTACATGGGACAGTGGGTGAACGGGATACAGGTACCATTCACTTTTATCTGGATAATGGGTTATAACAGGTTTCCCCTCTGACACACAATTTAAAACAAAACTTTTCACCTAAAATCAAGTCTATTTTACATAGTAGTTCACAAAACGCTGTCTATATCTCACATTTACTTTTTATTAAATAGCAAAAAAAATTTATTTTTATTTGAATTTCGATTTAGCTACCTTGGAACTTGCAATCATTTTGACATAAAATACCTACTTTGTTTTACCAATGTGAATAGAGTTGTTAAATGTTCCCTGGATTTGAAATATTATTACCCAACTCAATGATACTCCATTTATCAACATCAGGAGCATGAGAGACTTATGTGTCTGTGCAAGGAATACAATTCTCAAGTTTGAACGGTTGGTGCATTAACTAAGTGAGTTAACTAACCAGCTCCAGTGGTACATATACTAAATAGCCCATGTCTTCTGCATCAGTTATATTAAACAGTAGCAATTTGTATAGACATATAGGAAAAGAATGGCTAAGGAGCTCAAACCACTCTCAAAACACCAACTGGAAATATATATATAGAGGACTGAAACTTTGACCCGAATTTGTTATATCAAAATTGCACAATAAAAGATTAAAAATTCATCTAACAGAGCCCTGAGAGTGCACTTTTCTTGGATTATATATATATGTATTAAGCTAACTTTTTGCCTTTAGTTTCTGTGACTATATGGAAAAAGATAAAATCAATAAAATATAGGGCTAAAAAATATAAACAAATACAAAAGAGGTGCTCCTATCACCTTATGTGTGTCACTCAAAACACATATAAATAACAGACATACAATAAAAGATAGGTGAGGGCACACTAAATGGAATAACACCATGCAAATTACCCTTGAATCTGAAATAAAATCCGTGCTTGACTCACTCCTGTCTGAAATAAAATCCGTGCTTGACTCACTCCTGTCTGAAATAAAATCCGTGCTTGACTCACTCCTGTATGGAAAAAGATAATGGCATAACATGCAAAGAGCAAATTGCCTCTACTTAAACAGGTGCCCTTTAAGGCACAGCTTAGTATAATACTATAGACCAGCAGCTTTACGGATCTATCTATGCTAGCTAGTGTACTTTTTCCATTATAGGTGCCCTTGAAGGCACAGAGCAGCTATATACCAAGCTTCTTTATTTATTTTTCTCCAGCACTTTTATACTGCCTAATAGTGACAGATTCTGTTTACCTTAGGTAAACACAGGTGCCCTCAAAGGCACAGATCAGGTAAATACTAGCAGCAGTATCTATTTGTACTCTGGTGGGGAAACGGGGATCTATGATATTGATAATGAGACAGCTGTTTCTACCTCTATAGACTCCGGACAGGAGTCTTAGGAAATACTGTTGAGACCTCAGACTGATTTAACCTTCCGATTCCCTACCACTGGTTCACCTACCTTTTGCCTGTTTATACCACTCAGTCTTTTTTAGGACTCTATTGTACATAGCTTGAGCACTGTTTAACCGAGGGCTGCCCCCTCCCCCCCGGCACTCATTACAACTAGTACAATATGGTATAACTTATTTTTATAGTGAGACCTTTTCCTTACACTGCTGCAACTCAACTCTAGTGCTACCACCATTTGTGTATTTATTTCTTTATTTGTTATTTTTTCTTCTCCCTTATAATTTTGTTCACTGTATATATTGTGTGATAGACAGACTTTTCATTTGTTCTAGTGCCGTTATATTGCCACCTTCTGGCCATATGATAACCTATTTTACAGACTGCTATAATAAAAGTTACGTTTTATCTATATACTTAGGCTAAGATACTCTGTTCCTTTCCACTTCTTTTCAAGTTAATTACACCTGGGTTCATGTCCTATGCTCTTAGCCTACAGACCTCATTCTGATTCTCCCACCCCCTCTCTCTTTCTTTTAATAGGATAATAATAACAAAGTATTTAACCAGGAAAGGTACATTCAGATTACTCTGGTTTTGAAGTATGTCCTGGAGATGTTTTCATTGCTCAACATCTAGGTGTTGTTACTATTACCCAATTTAATGGTACTCATTTTATCTACCCCGGAAGGATGAAGGGCTGAGTCAACCCTGCCGGGACTTGAACCTGCCGGGATTTGAAACTGACGTTCAGCGTCTCCACACTCTGCATCTGGACGCTGAACTTTCCCCATAGAGATGCATTGATTCCATGCATCTCTATGAGGAGATTCTGAATGGCCAGGGTGGCTTTTGGCTCTGCCCCACCTCCTTGGCTGATGTAATCAAAATTGACAATCTCAGCCAATCCTGTGGGAAAGCTTTGTAATTGGCTGAGATCATCAATAAGGTGAGGTTTACCCTATGTAAGTGGTCTAATGAGTGGCAGGGGACCTAAGTAGCGCTTTTAACATTATAGGGTCACAAATACACATTTGTGTTCCCGACCCTGTAGTGTTCCTTTAATTAGTTGACTTCTGAATCAACAAGAAAATTGCTGCATCAAACATCCTGAAAGCCCAGTGTGTTTTTAAAAATTTCCTACATCATTGCTGTAACTTTTCTCCTGCTTATACTGTACAGAATGGTCATGGGACCCACACGTGGTTTATAAAGAGAGTGTCAGGTTCTCAGTACTCCCTTAGAAATGAATACGTTGGAAACTTTGTCGATGGACAACGTGAAGGTCACGGGGTGTTTTATTATGCAAATGGAGCTGTGTATGATGGAGAGTGGAAAAACAACAAAAAACATGGCATGGTAAGTTAATTTGTATTGAGGTATGATTCTTCACAAAGTGTAGGACCAGCTTAAATAACAGAGACAAAAGTATAATGAACATATTTGCCAATCCTAGGTATGGGTGGGCCTCACAGGGTAAGTGTAATCTAGAGAAAGGGCAAACTCAGGGCATGAGAAATCAATGGGTTTGCTAACACAGGTAGACATACGCCAAAAAATAAATACAAAAAGATAAGTCTTGCGCTCACTACTGGGCCGGCAGCAATGACTACAGTACACATCAGCCCCAATATATAGTAAAAACCAAAGAAAAGAAAAAGTTACCTGCAATCTCTCCTTAATCTCTATGTATATTTAGACAAATGGAGGACATTTAGTTGCTCCAGTGGCCATTGGAGGGAATGCCCGCCTGCCAACGTCAAGGCAGACGTAAATAAATACACCAGCTTAGGCATTCAAAATATCCCTTCATTTTGAAAGGGATTGATCCATAAGAGGAGACGATGAGGAAACAGGCATTTGAATATAAAAAATAATCCAGGCACTCCAGCGAATTCCAAAGCAGAGGCAATTTGTATTTGTACAAGGAACCAAAAAGCAACGTTTCGATCCCAGCTTCACTAGCTTGACAAAGGCCCTAAGGGGTCGAAACATTTGCCTTGTTCCAATAAAAATTGCCTCTGCTTTGGAATTCGCTGGAGTGCCTGAATTATTTTTTATATTCAAATTTGATGTTTGGTCCTTTTGGTACTAGGACTTATCCATTAGAGCACCCTTAATTCCATGATGAAGGATTGAGTGCACTTCCATCATCTACATATGAGAAAACAGGCATTGTCCAGAATGCATTAGTGATAACAACAGTTGGTACACTAGCCATGTGAGCTATCTGACTGGGCTGGGTATATTTTGCACAACTATCCAGTAATGGTGGTTAAAGTTGATTTCTTCTCTTTTCTTTCCAGGGGAAATTTATTTTTAAAAATGGTAAAATCTATGTTGGTGAATTTGTTGCTGACCAGATAGCGGAGTTCCCAAATTTTAAGTATGACCGAGTTAATACTCCAGATCTGAGCGGTATACGCACCCGCAGTCCATTAGGTGAAGGTAAGCAAATAAGACTAGTATTGCATAAGTTGACATATATCTGGCACTGCATATTTAAAGAATCACACTAAGTAACAAATCATACCACTTCACTGTTGTGGTTATAGTGCTAAATATCTGTCACTTGTGCGCTTTGGAGCACAACTAGTCAACTGCATCCAGTTTGAATGACAACCAGTAAATGTAGAATGCAAAACCAAAAATGTTCTGCACTCCTCAATAGGTGCAAAATCACTCCAGATTTATGTAGGTTCAGTTTGCGGTGGGGACATCAATAAATTTGGAATGCTTTTTCCTTTTCTAATGTGTGCTAGACCTTTTTCTTCTATCTTTGTCATTCAGGCTAGATGGAATTTTACGTCTTAATGTGGATTCCTGTTGGAACCTCGTTTTTTATGAAACTGCTCCAAAGTGTTTTGACAAATAAAATCGGGCATGGCGCTCATAAACTACAGTGAGCTGTAGTTGCTATGATGACTAGCGTGCCCGTTTTACATACTTGCTGTTACCTTGCATTTTATTTTACATAATGTGTTAAAATATTTTTTATTGGTTTCTTTTTATGTTTACATTGGCAGAAAAACTCAGCGTCTCTAGATTTAATTCTGGTATTCCAAGCTTAGCAGGATCCTACATTGAACTTGACATTTCTTCCCTACTGGACAAGTTTCCCGAAAGTGAACAGCTGGAAGAACTAAAACAGGTTCCTATACATAAGATTTTATTCAATTAAGAATATAAAGAGGGATTTTTATTTTTGTGTAGAGTTCTGGATTTTCTACACAAAACCTGCATAAAAAATGCTTTCCTATTTCTGCACATCTTTAACATTCTAAGGTTAAAAATACATATGTATTTTTAACTTTAATGTTCTTTTATCTGTTTACATTATTGCCCCACCCTGGGTGGACTTGGTGTCGTCTCGGTCTTGATGCCTCTGTTCCTCTTCTAAGATTGCCACAAGTGGTGATCCTTTTTCAATTCAATACTTCTTATAGAGAGGAATTGGAACAAGAATTGGAGCATGCAGCACCATATGGTCAAAAATATCACAATTTAAAGGAACACTATAGTGTCAGGAACACAATCATATATTCCTATAGTGTTAAAAACCAATATTTAGGTGGTTTGCCTTCCTTAAAAGGTAAGAAAATTTACCTTATTTCCAGCGCCACATATGTCCAGAGGCACTGACCCCCACCCCAGATTAGTCTCCTTGGCTGACATCATCAATAATTGATGAATTCAGCCAATCCAATGTTTTCCCATAGGGAAAGTATTGGATTGGCTGAAATCATCAAGGGGGTGGAGCCAAACATTAGCCTGGTCAATCAATATATCCTCATAGAAATGCATTGAGTCAATGCATCTCTGTGTGTAAAGTTCAGCATCTCCATGCAGAGTGTAGAGACGTTGAACGTCGGTGCTGCACACTGTGGGAAGCACTTCTAGTGGCCATCTGTGTAATGGCCACTGGAGGTTTCCCTAGGTTTTAATGTAAACACTAAATTGTCTCTGAAAATACAGTGTGTATTGCAAAATGCCTTCAAGGACAGAATATAGAGATCAGAACAAATACATTAAGCTGTTTCTGTTGACTATAGTGTCCCTTTAAGCTATAATATGTTGGCAGAGAAGTGCAGAAAGTACTAAATTCTATATATGTTTATAAAGTAATTTTTATATAACATATGTGGTTTGTTAGACTCTGTCAATCTTACAGAATATAAACAACATCCTTGGGTAGCTATGTTCCAACATCTATTTGTTCCATGATTTTTATTTTAATGTCAAGAACCTCCAGTGGTTTGAGGGTTAGCACATATTTACACTGTAATCCTTACACCATAACATATGCAATGGACAATAACTTGTATTAGATAGCAGCTTTAATTGTGTTCACTTGTAATGTCGTAGGTTGAATATGCTGTTCTGCGGAATCTGACTGAACTGCGCAAGATATACAAGCTATACAGTAGCTTGGGAAGTGCGAATTCCTTTGACAATGCCTTTGTAATGACAAGAATGCAATTTTGGAGATTTCTCAAGGACTGCCAGTTTCATCACTATAATTTAACACTAATAGAAATGGATCGTCTCTTAGCTGGTTAGTAGAAAACAATCGCCTGATTTATTCTAAACCGATTTGTTACCTTTTAATAGAAACAAAAATGAAAAAAAATCTTTCATTTGTCCCATAGTTTCATATTCCTGGTTATCAAAGTCTACATAGTAATCGCACACCCAACTTTACTGTAAATGGTAATGGAGAAGAATATCACAAATACATCATGCTTGAAGAGTAGTGATGTCCCGAACTGTTCGCCGAACGGTTCGCCGCGAACAGTTCGCCGCGAACTCATCATTGAGTAAACTTTGACCCTGTACCTCACAGTCAGCAGACACATTCCAGCCAATCAGCAGCAGACCCTCCCTCCCAGACCCTCCCACCTCCTGGACAGCATCCATTGTGAAGCTACATTCTTAGTGAGCTGTCCAGGAGGTGGGAGGGTCTGGGAGGGAAGGTCTGCTGCTGATTGACTGGAATGTGTCTGCTGACTGTGAGGTACAGGGTCAAAGTTTACGCAATGATGAGTCCGTGGCGAACCGTTCGCGAACAGTTCGGGACATCACTATTGAAGAGTAAATAGATTTTTATCAGATGTAAAAAATATATGATCCCTAAATTTTCAATCAGTTCTCAGCCAAAAATGGTATGCCGACTGTAGGAAAGCATTGTGAGGCAGAGCGGGAGAACCCATTCTACAGGCAATTCTCAATCTTACCAGTAAAGCGACTACAGTGCATTCATTATAGTTGCTGTGATTATTCATCTAGTAAGCACATCTTGCACTTTGCCAGATGATAGGATTGGAGTAATTGTTGTTACTTTCTCCTGATGCAAATCCACTGGCAGTGAACCAGGGCAAACCAGGAGGATGGAGGGTAGGATGCGGGTAGTAGCAGAGGCGAGTGCATTGTGGTATTTAATATTTTTGCGTAAGCTTTTTAAATTATTTAATATTTTTTGATAAAATGTTTAAAATGGTTGATTAGTTTGCAAAAAAAATGTATTTACATTTTTTTTTATATATTGATTTTTTTATTTTAATATTGTGTAAAAATCATTTTAAAAATGTATCATAAAATGTTAAATCCTTTGAAAAACTTGTCCAAAAATATTAAATTGTAGCACAAGTATGAAATCATTCATTGGGAAAGATATTCTGCTTCTCTCACTCACATCAGAAATACAGCAAACAAAACTCGATCCTAGTACAATTTTAAATAGGACCACCCAAAGTGCATCTCCACTTTTCATTACTAGTGCAATCAATGACGAGAAAAATGGAGAACATAGAATGTAACGGCAGATAAGAACCATTCGGCCCACCTAGTCTGCCCAATTTTCTAAATACTTTCATTAGTCCCTGGCCTTATCTTATAGTTAGGATAGCCTTATGTCTATCCCACGCATGCTTAAAATCCTTTACTGTGTTAACCTCTACCACTTCAGCTGGAAGGCTATTCCATGCATCCACTATCCTCTCAGTAAAGTAATACTTCCTGATATTATTTTTAAACCTTTGCACCTCTAATTTAAGACTATGTCCTCTTGTTGTGGTAGTTTTTCTTCTTTTAAATATAGTCTCCCCCTTTACTGTGTTCGATCGAAATTCAATCGATTCCCTTTATGTATTTAAATGTTTCTATCATATCCCCCCTGTCTCGTCTTTCCTCCAAGCTATACATGTAAAATACATACATACATACATAAATAAACATGATACTCCAAAAACACTCTGAAGAAGGAATATTTTGATTATTATTGTCTTTTACTTGAGAGAGCTAGACTGGATTCATAGTCATTTACTGGTCTGTGTGTCTGGGACCTGGTGAATATGATTTGTCTGTTCCAAAAAAGAGGGATAAATTGAAATTGCAGGGCGACCCAAATCTGAGTCCCAACCCAAGTGTAAAGAATCACTTCTATAATTCCTATGGTCTGTTTGTAAAGTAACAAACAGTAATGATATGTTTTTGTTGTTTCAGCAGACAATGTAGAAATTGAGAAGATGCATTCACCACACACAACAATGGTGCTTCGGACATTTTTGAATAACATTATATATTTGGCTTATCATATTGGTAACAAAGAAACACCGTAAGTTCATAATTAGTTTCTCTGTATAACCAACACTCGTGTCATTTTGTAAAAGCTTATTCTCAAGTGTAAAGGCATTATGAGACTGTTATAGTTATGTAGTGAGTTGCAGTGGTTATGGTGCTTGGAGTGTTATTTGAAACACTTATGTTAATTAGAAATGAAATGTGAGTTTAATACTTGTGGCTAATAAGGCACACTTCCAGTATGTACGTGAATTTGAAGTGGAATGTCTTCTGAGAGAAGACCGTAGTATTTATCGTTATTATTATTATATCTGTTTCTTAAAGGAACATCCCCAAGCACCATATTCACTGTAGCTAACTGTAGCGGCTATAGTGCCAGGATTTTCCCGATGCCTCCCTTTCTAAGGAGATTTTATTATCATCGGGATGAATTGAGGGAACTGAAAGTAAATTTTATATATAAGGCCAAAATAGCTAAATTAGAAATATTCTCCAAGTCCAATATATTTTCAGTTAGCTATTTTGGCACATAATTATAAAATTCACTATTACCAACAGTTCACATTTTAGTGAATAACCCATATATTTAAAACACCAACAAATTCTACAGAGTTATAAAAATGGGATATATTTTATATTGCAGACAGAAGTGTTCTTCCATCGTTGATTGTTTTTCCAGAGTAATGAACGAAAATATATTGCCCCACGCAAGAAATATCAAAGGTGCGTCTGTCAAACAGCAACTGTGCAAAAGTGCAATCAAATCTTGGCTTCTGATCAAAAACATTGATCAACTTGTTTCTTTTTTTTCAGGGTTCTTATTTTGTGTACCCCAAAAAACTCCACATGCAATGTGTTATTTTGAGAGGTGCTGGGACATCTACCGGATCTACTGCCAACCAAACGCTGCTGCTCCTCATGAACCAACCATGAAAATGCGGCAGTTCATCTGGCTAATGAATGTAAATATTTTACAGTTTATTGTAGTAGATGTAAACCTTTTTCAAGGGAATCCAACACCGTAAAGTTGAAGTCAGCTTCTAGTGTATATGGGGTCAAATCACCAAACATCAACTACATGTCTGAAATTAGATTACAGTGATGCTCGATGTCGTGAAGTGCCAAATGATCCTGGTGTAGAGGTAGAGTAGGAAATCCATGTGCCCCACACATAGATATTCCCTGATCCCACCATATATATGCTGTATTATCCACAGAGTAAACATTAATATAGTGTCATCTCAAGCATCCTTTGTCTATCCCAGCAAGGCACGAAAGGGGGCATGGTAGCTCTTTGAAGCTGGGAGGTTTGCTCCCCTGCTGCCCTCTAGATCACCAAGGATTGCTGTGCTATGAATCTCCCTAATTTTGCCCACAATAAGTGGATGAGCTTTGAGATGACAATAACCTATGTGACAAACTCCCTTTCCCACGTGAATTTTCCACGAGCTCCTGGAGGAGCCTGCTGCCAGCCTCCTTCCCACAGACTATGGGCCCTGCAGGGAAACCTGTAAAAGGCTGTTTAAATGGCTTGGTTTGTGTGATTTCCTTATACCGTTCAGGAACCGAACAACCACACGAACCAGTGACCTCCCGGGAGCTTGTTAACCCCTAGTAACACCTTGGAATGGTTCTCACCTCAGTGTTCTAATTGTTTGTCTCGGTGGCCGCAATTCATATGAACAACCACAAGATGTCAGTCATCTTGTTCGCATGAACGAAGGCAGCGGTGTTTGGTCGTCGAGTTCATGGAACTAAAGTCGGACACTGAAACTCCCGAACACCACTGGACTTCCATCATCGCCTGCATTCGGTTCTGTAGATCTTAGAAGAACACTGTTTGGTGGAATCTTTCATCTGGATGAGGGGAACAAGCTCCATGGTTCAAATAGAGACTACGTTCGGTATTTCTTTCGCATTGAACTCCCGAAGTTGACCAGCAAAAACACCAAACGCCATGGAACAGTGTGTTTATGGGAGTGTCCTGGGCATGTTTACTGTGACTCTGAAATGTATAAAAGCAGGTCATCTGGCCAGATTAAAGCATTCCAGCTTGTACTCCCAGAACTATGTGTCGTCTGGTTACTGGGAGGGGAAAGGGCTAATCACTGTTCCAGCTTGTTTCAGCGTGGAGGATTCAGCTGGGAAAGTCCTTGTAAGGACTCCAGCTCCCAGGACTGTGTGTTGTCCAGCCCCTGGGAGTGGATAGAGCAAGTCCCTTAGCATGCTCCAGGACAAAGAGGTTCAAGGACCCCAGTCAAGTCACGGCGACTAGGGGCAGAAGCACTGAGGTTTTTCCATTGTTCCAGTTAGGAAGCGGTCCTTTGGCAGAGGTGCCCAGCCAGGGTCCAGGGAGCTCCATTACATTGGTAGCAGTGGTTGGATAGCCGAGGGAAAACCAGCACTACTTCAGGAGTATGTCGGGAAGTATCCCACTTTGACGCCAGGCTCCAGCAGCGACTGCAGGATGTTCCTGGATTACCCTATCCCAGCGGAAAGAGACAGAATGGAGGGTGGCGCTTCGAATCCATCTCTGGAACGAAGACCTCGATAAAATTCGACCCTTCCAGAGCAAGAAACTCCTAACCAGTGCCAAAGGCAACAGCTAGAGCTACAGATGCCGTTCCTGGGATACCAGCCCTCAGCGGAATGGGTAAGCGAACTGTAGATGCTTGTTGAGACCGATCTGTGGTTGGATGATTCATACCGGCCCTGCGGTGGCATGCCTCCCATCCCTGTAGGACTGGTGCAGAGACCTCCCATCTGCACCGGCCAAGTGGAAGTCGTCCCAGGACCAGTCTATGAGGTCTCCTGTTTCTGGAACTGGTAGTGAAGCAGGGGAGGTACAGCAGCCAGGTCTCCCCACCTGGAGTGTGGCAGGTCTGGGTCAGCCACTCAGCTACCCTGCTCCTCGCCCCATCTGCACCCTCTACGCCAGGTGTCTTGTCTCCTGATGACAGGCTCAACTGCTAGGGGAGGAAGGACGATACTTTCCCGGGGTAAGCTCTATCATTTCAGAGACAGGCGGCGTTACACGTTGGAATAGGCGTACATAATCTTGTTCTAGTTCCCACTCCCGGTTAGCCAGACAGGACACGTCCGGCTGTATGTTTGCTACCTCAGTAAGGTCCCAGTTGTCTGCCCGCTCAGCTTGGCTGGACCAGAAGCGGCCCTTAGGCTGGCTTTTTATTGTGGCCAACCCAAGGCACAATTTGCCATAATCATGCTGTTTATTCATCATCTTGATATGCCACATCTGTGAGGTGAATGGATTATCTCAGCAAAGTGCACACTAACACAGATTTAGACAGATTTGTGAACAATATTTGAGAGGAATAGGCCTTTTGTGTACATAGAAAAAGTCTTAGATCTTTGAGTTCAGCTCATGAAAAATGGGGGCAAAAACAAGTGTTGCGTTTATAATTTAGCTCAGTGTAGATTCATTGGAAAGAAGAGAGACCAGGGTAATTGGGTTATTGATAGAAATACCCAAAGCCCTTTATAAATTAATGGTAAGACCACACATGGAATATGCTGTTGAATTTTGGGCACCTGTTCTAAAAAAGGATATTATGGCGTTAGAAAAAGTGCAGAGGGGGGGCGGAGCCTGAACGCCGGAGGGAACGGTCGCAAGAGAGACTAGCTCCGTGCCCTAAACGAAGTCACAACTGCATAAAATAACCCCCCCTTACACCAGGACCATCGGAACCCACCCTGAGCACGTATGGGCCGAAGGGGGAAAAAAATGGGCCCACACAAGCCCACATCGGGACTTACGCTAGGGGAAATGTGGAGTCAGGCCCGGGGCGCCTGCGAGTCAAACATGGCTGCGCTGCATGGCGGATGCTCGGACTTCTCCGAGGAATTATCCGACGACATGGAGGAAGACTACACACCGACTCCCAACCCCAAGCAAAAGGTACCACAACAGGGAGCCGGGACAGACTCTAAACCAGTTACCACGGCAGTCCTCAAAACACTGCTAGCGGACCTGCAGAAACACATCCACGAGGATGTCACAGCGCTCCGCACGGACATACAAGGCCTGACAGGCCGCATCTCCACTCTGGAGGGAGCCTCACAGGCCCAGGCCCAGGACGTAATTGCACTGCAGCACTCCATACAGGAGCTGCAACAACAGAACCAACAACTTGAACGTCGCATGGCAGCACAGGAAGACTCCAGGCGGCAAAATAATATCAAGATCAGGGGAGTCCCTGAAGAAATAGCGGAGGCTGATCTGCCAAAAGTCATGGGACGCTTACTGGCAGTGATTCTGACAAACAGTCAAACCATAATACCTGCCCCAGAGGAGGTCTTTAGGGTCCCTAAACCTACGAATGCTCCAGCCACAGCCTCAAGAGATGTGATAATCACTCTCCGCAAACGAAAAGAAAAAGCAACAATTCTTGCAGCCCTACGGGGAAGAACCCCCCTCCGCTTTGAGGCCATGAACCTGACGTTCTACCCGGACCTCTCTGGAGGCACCCTGGCCTGGCGTAGGTCACTCAAGCCGATCACCGCCGTGCTCCAGTCCCACAACATCGAATATCGCTGGCGATCCCCAAGGGCACTAACGGTGAAACAAGGGATGACTACGCATATCATCCAGGACATGCACGAAGCACGGGCCTTACTGCAGACTCTGGGCCTGCCACTTGAATCCCTCACCCAGGCGGAGTTAACCAACGATACTCTTTCAACCCATATCAGGACACCGGGCAAGGCCACATCACTCACTCCCCGAGACTCCACACCGATTACCTACGCAGCGGTCACATCCTAGGAGCGACACCACACATGCTCCGGGGGCACCCGACACAACACCAGACACTGGGATGGTAATAAATACGAAGTAAACGGGACCGTCCACAGTACCCCACAGCTACCCGACCAACAATCCGACTTACCTTACCAGTAACATAGCCGGCTAACGCTAACTCCAAGATACCGATGACTACAGCTTTGCCCTACTCTCGACCACTATGGACTCTAAAGGGCCCACCACAGAAAAATAACATGGGGACTATATATTACTCTGGGACATCTTTACCCATACTCTCGAGAGCATTGTACGCTCTATGCTTCCTGCCAGCCACTCACAAGAGTCCCATTCCCGGAGACATCACCACTCAATTCTTACTACACTGGTTTCGTTAATCCTGATGCAGCGGGTTAAACTTTAACATACCTGTGATATAGTGTAAATATGTTTTCGAACTCGTATTTCTTACTATGACATGCTACCTAGCCCCTCCAGCTGCCACAGGTGTTTAGACATCCGCTAACCAGTGATACCCTAAAGCAGTCTGTCATGTTTAACCTGTTTATAGTTAACCTGTTTAAGCATAACACGCAAGTCATACACCTTTTAAAAGGTGTAAAGATAAAAAGGCTGCCCGAAGTTTCGACTTATACTTTACTTCTGAACGTATGTTTCCTTAAAGCCTTTATTGTTATTAGATCCAAAATTAATCAGACTTAAGCCTTATATACGGGACCCCCCAGAGGCGATATAGCTAGGCCGAGCCGAGGCACTGGCTGACAGTGCCATGTGCCCTCGAGCAAGGTACCTATGCCCCCCTCAGGAATTACAGTCATACCCAGTTCGCCGACACCAAAGCAGGCAATGTTTCACAGTTAATTTTATGCCTACTCGTATCTCGGCAGATTGCATTTACTCATCTCTCTAGCTCCCCTCCCTTATTTAACCGAAGCTAACTTACTGATTAATCTTTGTGTTTTAACTAGCCCACATATATAGCAGAACTTCGTACAAACTGCTCATGGCAAGCTTCCCTCGATATGGATACCTACAGTATAAGTGTCGTCAATAGCCTAAAAATGTCTTAACTAAAACTTGCTAACCTGTTTCATAGTGACAATCTAACCTTAATTTCATAATGTTATTGCTCTAGCTCTAAAAACAACTGCCAACCCACTCAACATATCCTTTAAACCTGTGGGTACCTAGGAATGTTATATCAATGCCTAGAATGAAACAAAATCTGTTGTTGAACTCAAAACTATATTGATAATGGTTTGTTTACTCTACCACTACTTATCTTATTTTATTTTAAAAATGTATGTAAACTTAACATGCCACACAACTGTTATAACTATGACTAGTGAACCTGCTAACGCTGTTGTGGCGATACAGGTAATGTTGTACCTACTTGCATACCAAAAATAAAGAATTAAAAAAAAAAAAAAAAACACCAGAATTAAAAATACTTAAGATTTAAAATTTACCTTTATTCTTAATTTCTACTGGGAGAATATTTATTCAGTTTCAAAACATACATAAAAGTCAAACCTTAATCTTTATCTACACCAACAGCAGCAACCACATGAAGTCATTGTTAGTCAAGATGATGATTGTGATAAGTTTAAATGAAGTTGTAGTTAGCTAGGTATTAATATGTGTGAGAAGTCTGAGCGAGTTATGGGAATGAAGGTGCTAGCCCCTTAAAACATTTGGTATTATTTGTAAGGTGGTTGACCTTAAAATATTCCCTTCCAGTCTTTAGAAAAATACATAAAAAATAATCATTTGAAAAAGAAGAGTCATTCCTTAAGAAAGTGAGTCACATGTCCCTTTAGCTTCCAGATAATCTTTGCTGTAATTGCAATGACTGTTAATCCTTTATCAAAATAATAAACTTGACATAAATTATTCAATTGCTAAATGTAATTAAAAACCATCATTAAAATATAATGTAAAAATAGAGAATAGAGATGAGGAAAATTAGAAAAAGAAAGAGGAAAAAAAAGGTCAGCACATGGGGGCCTAGAAAGAAAGTTGGGGAAGTAGTAACACTGAGTGAAGAACAAGCATGTAAGAGCCAGGCCAAAAATAACACTTTTAAAAGGACAAAAAGTCAGAACAGGCAGTGATATCTTAAGAGCATTATAGGCCCACGGGCAAAGCAGTGCACTGGGGCCCTGCCTACCCAACCACCTACAGAAAAAAAGAAAATTGTAATTATCAATAAAATTAATCTTATATGTATTGGTTCCTCCATAAAATGCAATACATACATTTATTTATTTAGCATTTATTTATAAAATATTTTACCAAGATGGATACATTGAGATTTCTCTAGTTTTCAAGTATGTCCTGGGTCCACAAAACATTGCATTGTTACAAAAGGATACAATATTACAAAAAATACAATATACAAACAATATATCCATATGTATATATACATACACACACACACATACCGTATATACTCGAGTATAAGTCGACCCGAATATAAGTCGAGACCCCTAATTTTACCCAAAAAAACTGGGTAAACGTATTGACTCGAGTATAAGACTAGGGTGGGAAATACAGCAGCTACTGGTAAATTTCTAAATAAAATTAGATCCCCAAAAATTATATTAATTGAATATTTATATACAGTGTGTGTATATAATGAATGCAGTGTGTGTGTGTATATAATGCAGTGTGTTTGTATGAATGCACTGTGTGTATGAATACAGTGTGTGTGTATGAGTGCAGTGTGTGTGTATGAGTGCAGTGTGTGTATGAGTGCAGTGTGTGTATGTGATGCAGAGCCTTGGTGGGGGGGTGGGCATTTTTATAATTTTTTTTTTATGTTTTTCTTAATTATTATTATTTTTAATATATATATTATTAATATTTTTATTATATTATTATTTAATTTTTTATTTATATTTATTTTCGTCCCCCCTCCCTGCATGATAGCTGGCCAGGGAGGGGGGCTCTCATTCCCTGGTGGTCCAGTGGATGGGCTGTGCAGGAGGGGGGCTGGCTGTTACCTACCTTTCCTGCAGCTACTGTCAGCTCCCTTCTCTCTCCTCCATTCCGGTCAGCTCCCTTCTCCTCCACTTCTCCACTGTAAGTGTGACTGCCATGTGGAGCGTTCCCCACGGCTCTCGCGAGATTTACAGTGGAGCTGACAGGGGAGCTGACCAGAACGGAGGAGAGAGAAGGGAGCTGCAGGAAAGGTAAGTAACAGCTCTCTGCCAGCCCCCAACAGGACCGCCGGGCTTGTAATGATCCCGGCGGTCCTGGTCTGTATTATGGCAATGTAAATTGCCATAATACAGACATTAACTCGAGTATAAGTCAAAAAATGTGCTGAAAAACTCGACTTATACTCGAGTATATACGGTTTATAAATTTAATACATAACATGTGATAAATATATTCCACCATGACAGATGCATTCTGTGATGAGGTATATTGCCATAGATCTCTTAAAAGATGTTAGATTGAATAAAGATTTGACTGTGTGCCTGAGGTTATTCCATAATTGCGGTGCTCTGTAGGAAAATGATGATTTTTGTATTGCTGTATGCTAGTGGAGAGCATTCTACTCAGGTAGGGTGGGAGCTTCAAGGCTGGAAAGATGAAGAGTGCGTCAGGATTCTAGCAATAGCTAGTTTAGCTGTTTTAACATGTCATGGTGGGTAAAGTAATTACCTTCTAGTACAAAGCGGCAGAACTAATTATATAACGTATTAAGTTTATTAAGGTGGGTTTGCGATGCAGGTGCATACACGACATCCCCATAATCAATTACCGGCAGTAGCATTTGTTGCACTATCCGTTTCCTTACTGTAGAGCTTAGGCAGGATTTGTTTCTGTACAGTGCACCTAGTTTTGGGTAAAGTTTTGAAGACATTTTTAAATGTGAAGGCCAAAAGATAGATTGGGGTCCAGCAACATACCTAGATATTTGAAAGAACAGACCGCTGTCAGTGTGCTATTTGAATTTGTTCTGATACATAGTTGTTGATTTTGTAGTTTACCTAATTTAGGTACTGTTCCTAAGATCATTGTAACTGTTTTGTCAGTATTTAGGAAGAGTTTGATAACCACTATCCACCTTTCTACCTCTGTGAATTGGTTTTAGGGCACAGCCTCAAGATTAGTGTCGTCTGCATACATGTGTACAGTTGAGGATTTGCAGACGTTAAGCAGATCATTTATAAATAATATGAACAGCAGGGGGCCGAGTATGGAGCCTTGGGGAACAACACACGTGACTGCAAGAGGGAGGGAGGTGCTTTCAGAAATGGCCACATATTGCAATCGGTGTGAAACATATGATCGAAACCAAGTTAGTGGACGATCACCAATGCCTGAGTTTTTAAGTTTTTGCAAAAGAATGCCATGGTCTACTGTATCAAAGGCCTTGGTGAAAATCAAGGAAAATAGCTCCAGTTAGGTATCCTTGTTCCATGCCAATTTGGATGTCATTACAAACTTTTAAGAGGGCAGTCAAAGCTGAGTGATTTGAACAAAAGCCTGATTGATCAGTGATCAGATAAGTCAATACTTTGTAGAGCCAATTTTGCAGCAATCACAGCTCCAGGTTGCTTTGGATAAGTCTCTATGAGCTTGCCACATCTTACCACTGGGATTTGTGCCCATTCCTCCTTGCAAAACTGCTCCAGCTCCTTCAAGTTGGATGGTTTGCGCTTGTGAACAGCAATCTTCAAGTTTGACCATAGATTTCCGATTGGATTGAGGTCTGGGCTTTGACTAGGCCATTCCAACACATTTACATGTTTCCCCTTAAACCACTCAAGTGTTGCTTTAGCAGTGTGTTTGGGGTCATTGTCCTGCTGGAAAGTGAACCTCTGTCCTAGCCTCAAATCACGCACAGAGTGGTACAGGTTTTGCTCAAGAATATCCCTGTATTTGGCACCATCCATCTTTCCCTCAACTCTGACCAGTTTCCCAGTCCCGGCTGCTGAAAAACATCCCCACAGCATGATGCTGCCACCACCACGTTTCACTGTGGGGATGGTGTTCTTTGGGTGATGTGATGTGTTGGGTTTGCGCCAGACATAGCGTTTTCTTTGATGGCCGAAAAGTTCAATTTTAGTCTCATCAGACCAGAGCACCTTCCTCCATACATTTTGGGAGTTTCCCACATGCCTTTTCGCAAACTCAAATGTGCCATTTTGTTTGTGGCTGAAAGTAATGGCTTTCTTCTGGCGACTCTGCCATAAAGCCCAACTCTATAGAGCGTACGGCTTATTGTCGTCCTATGTACAGATACTCCAGTCTCTTCTGTGGAACTCTGCAGCTCCTCCAGGGTTACCTTAGGTCTCTGTGCTCCCTCTCTGATTAATGCCATCCTTGCCCGGTCCAT
Organism: Pelobates cultripes; assembly: GCA_933207985.1. Taxonomy (NCBI): domain Eukaryota; kingdom Metazoa; phylum Chordata; class Amphibia; order Anura; family Pelobatidae; genus Pelobates; species Pelobates cultripes. Next base: position 120,028,964 of record OW240918.1, on the reverse strand, counting down.
GAGTTTTGGTTGGCGGACGCCTCTTGGCAGGTTTGCTGTTGTGCCATATTCTTTCCATTTGGTTATGATAGATTTGATGGTGCTCCTGGGGATCATCAAAGATTTGGATATTTTTTTTATAACCTAACCCTGACTTGTACGTCTCAACAACATTGTCCCTTACTTGTTTGGAGAGTTCCTTGGTCTTCATGGCAGTTTTTGGTTAGTGGTGCTTCTTGCTTAGGTGTTGCAGCCTCTGGGGCCTTTCAAAAAATGTGTGTGTAAATGTAATGACAGATCATGTGACACTTAGATTGCACACAGGTGGACATCATTTCACTAATTATGTGACTTATGAAGGTAATTGGTTGCACCAGAGCTTTTTATGGGCTTCATAACAAAGGGGGTGAATACATACGCACATGCCAATTTTTCGTTTTCTATTTCTAAAAAATAGTTTTATGTATATATTTTTCTCATTTCACTTCACCAACTTACCGACTATTGTGTTCTGATCCATCACATAAAATTCAGATTAATAAAACATTGAACTTAAGGCTGTAATGTAACAAAATAGGTAAAAAGTCAAGGGGGGTGTATAGTCTCAAGGCACTGTAGAGACTGCTGAATACACACAGAAACTGCTGAATACTTTCACATACTACAGAGTACACATACAGAGACTGCTGGATATATACAGACTGCTGAATATACACACACACTGCTGAATATACACACACACAGACTGCTGAATACACACACAACTGAATACACACAGATTGCTGTGAGGGGTGCAGCATGTGTATGAGGAGTGCTGTGTGTGAGGGGGGTACTGTATGTGTGTGTGAGGGGTGCAGTATGTGGGGGTGCTGTGGGTGTGTGAGGGGTGCTGTGTGTGAGGGGTGCTGTGTGTTGGTGTGCTGTGTGTATGTGAGTGGTGCTGTAGTGTGAGGGGTGCTGTATGTGGGGGTGAAGGTGTAAGGGTGCTGTGGGTGGGGGTGCTGTGTGTGTGAGGGGTGCTGTGTGTGTGAAGAGTGCCTTGTGGGGGGGTGCCTTATGTGAGGGGTGCAGTGTGTGGGAGGATGATGTGTGTGAGGGGTGCTGTTTGTGTGTGTGTATGTGAGGGGTTTTATTATTTTTATTTAAATGTAAAAATGCATTATGTCCCCCCCTAAAACACTGTTCTTACCTTTTTATAGGGGGGGGGGGGGGACATTGCCAGCCCTGGTGGTCCTGTGGTAAGTGCAGAGTTCTAGCCTGCAGCCCATCTGGCTGCAGGGTGAATTTTCTCCTCTACTCCCATGAGCATGCTGGTTGGAGCATTGCAACGACGAGCAATTGGCCTCCCAGGTCCTGTACTCCATCCCTCTCCTGCTGCCCTGGGTCCTCCCTCCCTCTCCACAAGTGAAGGGCATTTGGGACGATGAGGGAGATCTTTTATCTTCCCACCAGCCCGAGAGGGCCCACAGCAACTGAGCAGGGCCGACTCTCCATGGGCTGGGGAGATCAAAGGATCTCCACTGTCGGCCTGTGGCCCATGGGCAACGCTTTGGAGCCCCTCTGCTTGTGGAGCCCCCGGGCAACTACCCACCGTGCCCATGCACTGCTAAAATCCATGTGCCAGGCATCTGTAAAGTATCAAGTCAGACTATCTAAGGCCACTTTATGTAATCTAAGGCTTGTAGAGGCACTATGATATGGGTCATCATTGCACTATAATATATGTAAGATACATACGATGTTTTTTTATAAACCTTGTAATAAGCACTTTACATCATGCAAAAAATATATATTTACAACCTTAAATAATAGTTTTCTTCTAAACCATGTACACTAATTCACTCTTTGTCAATATCATTGAAAAACCAGAGTATTCTAATGCATGCATTTTGAATTCAGCAATGCACGGTGACTGAATTAATATCACAGAATTGTATTGTCACCATCTAAGGCAAGCATGTCAAACACGCGGAAAGCAGGCTGCATGCGGCCCACAATGAAAATCTTTGCGAGCCACAAGTTTGACATGTTTGCTAAGGCAAAGTAGGCACCTGCTCTCCCCACATTGCAGGTGCCTACTCTGCTTAAATTTATCTGGCTGGGGAGGAGAGCTTGCTGGCAGCAGTGAGGGAGCTCAGTCTTCCTGCTTCTCACAGCTCCCTTGCATGCGCCCTCTGTAGTGATGCTGGGTGGTGGAATATGACGTCATTCCGGCCCGGCATCACTAAACTTGAGGAGCAAGAAGGGAGAGCTCCCGAGAGAAGACGCCCCACACCAGCTCCCAAAGGTAGGGGACAATAAATACAATGATGTGAGTGTGTGCAAGAATGTGTAAATGTGTGTGTGTGTCTGTCAGTGAGTGTGTCTGTCAGTGAGTGTGTGTCAGTGTGTGCGTCTGTCAGTGTGTTTGTTTCTGTCAGTGTGTGTGTGTCTGTCAGTGTGTGTGTCAGTCAGTGTGTGTCAGTCAGAAAGTGTGTGTGTGTGTGTGTCTGCCAGAGAGTGTTTGTGTGTGTCTGTCAGTGTGTGTGTGTCTGTCAGAGAGTGATGGTGTGTCTGTCAGTGTGTGTCTGTCTGTCAGAGAGTGAGTGTGTGTGTGTCAATGTGTGTCTGTCTGTCAGAGAGTCTGCCTGTCAGTGTGTGTGTTTTCAGTCAGTGAGTGTGTGTCTGTCAGAGAGTGTGTCTATTAGTGAGTATGTGTGTGTGTCTGTCAGTGAGTGTGTGTCTATCAGTGTGTGTGTGTGTGTCTGTCAGTGACTGTGTGTTGTCCACTGTTGCGATGGTTGCGGCTGGACAGTGGAGGACCTGGAGGTGTGCGGAGGCACGCAATGCCACTTCACATTCCAACGTGATGTCAACATGCTCCTCCTTCGCAGGGTTTCAAAAACTAGCAAGAGGATCCGCTTTGGCATTTGGGGTATGCCAGAGGCTGAACTCCGGATTTGCATACTGGCAGCGTCAATGTGAGTGGAGTTTGCTTGTTGGCTAATATTGTTTTTTTTTTAAGGGCTGTAGTTTAGTAGAAGGGGGTGCTGGGATTTAGTATGGGGGGGGGAATTAGTATAGATGGGGGACTAGGATTTAGTAAAAAGGGGGGATTTTTTTTTTTTTTTAATTTTTTCTTTTGCTGCTCACATAAACGTAAACCTTGTTAATTTGGCCTGTGCTAGCCTTTGAGTTTGACATGCCTAATCTAAGGTGTTTTTTTTTTACTAAGGTGTTTTTTTTTTACTAACACTATTTATATAGTGTTTTAGCGAAACCCAAATCATCTGCAAATAGGTTTTGAATTTATCTTATGCCAGCTTCTGTAAGGAGAGTAGTTTTATCAAAAAATAATGAGAATTTCTGAGATTTCATGGTATGATGTGTTTCTTAGATACAGGGCATGCAAGACAGCTGGGTAATTCAGAAACAATCATAGAGAATGCTTGTTTAGGTGATGTGATAAGCCACTGTTCAAGAGCCATTGGGATAAATAAAACGTGTTGTTATTATTATGCAGTAAGTAGCAAGAGAGGTTATGTTTGCAATTCTGACTATATAATTGTAAAGTGAGATATTTATGGAATTAAATAAAATGAACAAATCAGGGACAGATTGTTTAATTCTTTGCCCATTTTTAAGGCTAACAAAGAGTACTGTATTTATAAGATTCTAGAAGCTGTTTTTATAGGTAAATCAATTGCATCATTAGCTACTTTTAACCATTTATTCTGTCTTTTAATTATAATTCATAATTGGGGTGATATAGTTTTAAGGTTATTACAATATACAGCATATTCCACAATTCCAAAACCAAGCATTATGCACTTAATGATAATCATTCATGAATTCTCTTATAGTATCACAAAGAGCCATAGACAAGTCTTTTTGCATGCTATTGGTAAAGAGAATATACAGTCACTTACTAGTCTAATTGATATTTT
>OW240918.1:119903680-120024959 GCA_933207985.1 Pelobates cultripes | reverse complement strand
AAATATTTTACAGTTTATTGTAGTAGATGTAAACCTTTTTCAAGGGAATCCAACACCGTAAAGTTGAAGTCAGCTTCTAGTGTATATGGGGTCAAATCACCAAACATCAACTACATGTCTGAAATTAGATTACAGTGATGCTCGATGTCGTGAAGTGCCAAATGATCCTGGTGTAGAGGTAGAGTAGGAAATCCATGTGCCCCACACATAGATATTCCCTGATCCCACCATATATATGCTGTATTATCCACAGAGTAAACATTAATATAGTGTCATCTCAAGCATCCCTTGTCTATCCCAGCAAGGCACGAAAGGGGGCATGGTAGCTCTTTGAAGCTGGGAGGTTTGCTCCCCTGCTGCCCTCTAGATCACCAAGGATTGCTGTGCTATGAATCTCCCTAATTTTGCCCACAATAAGTGGATGAGCTTTGAGATGACAATAACCTATGTGACAAACTCCCTTTCCCACGTGAATTTTCCACGAGCTCCTGGAGGAGCCTGCTGCCAGCCTCCTTCCCACAGACTATGGGCCCTGCAGGGAAACCTGTAAAAGGCTGTTTAAATGGCTTGGTTTGTGTGATTTCCTTATACCGTTCAGGAACCGAACAACCACACGAACCAGTGACCTCCCGGGAGCTTGTTAACCCCTAGTAACACCTTGGAATGGTTCTCACCTCAGTGTTCTAATTGTTTGTCTCGGTGGCCGCAATTCATATGAACAACCACAAGATGTCAGTCATCTTGTTCGCATGAACGAAGGCAGCGGTGTTTGGTCGTCGAGTTCATGGAACTAAAGTCGGACACTGAAACTCCCGAACACCACTGGACTTCCATCATCGCCTGCATTCGGTTCTGTAGATCTTAGAAGAACACTGTTTGGTGGAATCTTTCATCTGGATGAGGGGAACAAGCTCCATGGTTCAAATAGAGACTACGTTCGGTATTTCTTTCGCATTGAACTCCCGAAGTTGACCAGCAAAAACACCAAACGCCATGGAACAGTGTGTTTATGGGAGTGTCCTGGGCATGTTTACTGTGACTCTGAAATGTATAAAAGCAGGTCATCTGGCCAGATTAAAGCATTCCAGCTTGTACTCCCAGAACTATGTGTCGTCTGGTTACTGGGAGGGGAAAGGGCTAATCACTGTTCCAGCTTGTTTCAGCGTGGAGGATTCAGCTGGGAAAGTCCTTGTAAGGACTCCAGCTCCCAGGACTGTGTGTTGTCCAGCCCCTGGGAGTGGATAGAGCAAGTCCCTTAGCATGCTCCAGGACAAAGAGGTTCAAGGACCCCAGTCAAGTCACGGCGACTAGGGGCAGAAGCACTGAGGTTTTTCCATTGTTCCAGTTAGGAAGCGGTCCTTTGGCAGAGGTGCCCAGCCAGGGTCCAGGGAGCTCCATTACATTGGTAGCAGTGGTTGGATAGCCGAGGGAAAACCAGCACTACTTCAGGAGTATGTCGGGAAGTATCCCACTTTGACGCCAGGCTCCAGCAGCGACTGCAGGATGTTCCTGGATTACCCTATCCCAGCGGAAAGAGACAGAATGGAGGGTGGCGCTTCGAATCCATCTCTGGAACGAAGACCTCGATAAAATTCGACCCTTCCAGAGCAAGAAACTCCTAACCAGTGCCAAAGGCAACAGCTAGAGCTACAGATGCCGTTCCTGGGATACCAGCCCTCAGCGGAATGGGTAAGCGAACTGTAGATGCTTGTTGAGACCGATCTGTGGTTGGATGATTCATACCGGCCCTGCGGTGGCATGCCTCCCATCCCTGTAGGACTGGTGCAGAGACCTCCCATCTGCACCGGCCAAGTGGAAGTCGTCCCAGGACCAGTCTATGAGGTCTCCTGTTTCTGGAACTGGTAGTGAAGCAGGGGAGGTACAGCAGCCAGGTCTCCCCACCTGGAGTGTGGCAGGTCTGGGTCAGCCACTCAGCTACCCTGCTCCTCGCCCCATCTGCACCCTCTACGCCAGGTGTCTTGTCTCCTGATGACAGGCTCAACTGCTAGGGGAGGAAGGACGATACTTTCCCGGGGTAAGCTCTATCATTTCAGAGACAGGCGGCGTTACACGTTGGAATAGGCGTACATAATCTTGTTCTAGTTCCCACTCCCGGTTAGCCAGACAGGACACGTCCGGCTGTATGTTTGCTACCTCAGTAAGGTCCCAGTTGTCTGCCCGCTCAGCTTGGCTGGACCAGAAGCGGCCCTTAGGCTGGCTTTTTATTGTGGCCAACCCAAGGCACAATTTGCCATAATCATGCTGTTTATTCATCATCTTGATATGCCACATCTGTGAGGTGAATGGATTATCTCAGCAAAGTGCACACTAACACAGATTTAGACAGATTTGTGAACAATATTTGAGAGGAATAGGCCTTTTGTGTACATAGAAAAAGTCTTAGATCTTTGAGTTCAGCTCATGAAAAATGGGGGCAAAAACAAGTGTTGCGTTTATAATTTAGCTCAGTGTAGATTCATTGGAAAGAAGAGAGACCAGGGTAATTGGGTTATTGATAGAAATACCCAAAGCCCTTTATAAATTAATGGTAAGACCACACATGGAATATGCTGTTGAATTTTGGGCACCTGTTCTAAAAAAGGATATTATGGCGTTAGAAAAAGTGCAGAGGGGGGGCGGAGCCTGAACGCCGGAGGGAACGGTCGCAAGAGAGACTAGCTCCGTGCCCTAAACGAAGTCACAACTGCATAAAATAACCCCCCCTTACACCAGGACCATCGGAACCCACCCTGAGCACGTATGGGCCGAAGGGGGAAAAAAATGGGCCCACACAAGCCCACATCGGGACTTACGCTAGGGGAAATGTGGAGTCAGGCCCGGGGCGCCTGCGAGTCAAACATGGCTGCGCTGCATGGCGGATGCTCGGACTTCTCCGAGGAATTATCCGACGACATGGAGGAAGACTACACACCGACTCCCAACCCCAAGCAAAAGGTACCACAACAGGGAGCCGGGACAGACTCTAAACCAGTTACCACGGCAGTCCTCAAAACACTGCTAGCGGACCTGCAGAAACACATCCACGAGGATGTCACAGCGCTCCGCACGGACATACAAGGCCTGACAGGCCGCATCTCCACTCTGGAGGGAGCCTCACAGGCCCAGGCCCAGGACGTAATTGCACTGCAGCACTCCATACAGGAGCTGCAACAACAGAACCAACAACTTGAACGTCGCATGGCAGCACAGGAAGACTCCAGGCGGCAAAATAATATCAAGATCAGGGGAGTCCCTGAAGAAATAGCGGAGGCTGATCTGCCAAAAGTCATGGGACGCTTAATGGCAGTGATTCTGACAAACAGTCAAACCATAATACCTGCCCCAGAGGAGGTCTTTAGGGTCCCTAAACCTACGAATGCTCCAGCCACAGCCTCAAGAGATGTGATAATCACTCTCCGCAAACGAAAAGAAAAAGCAACAATTCTTGCAGCCCTACGGGGAAGAACCCCCCTCCGCTTTGAGGCCATGAACCTGACGTTCTACCCGGACCTCTCTGGAGGCACCCTGGCCTGGCGTAGGTCACTCAAGCCGATCACCGCTGTGCTCCAGTCCCACAACATCGAATATCGCTGGCGATCCCCAAGGGCACTAACGGTGAAACAAGGGATGACTACGCATATCATCCAGGACATGCACGAAGCACGGGCCTTACTGCAGACTCTGGGCCTGCCACTTGAATCCCTCACCCAGGCGGAGTTAACCAACGATACTCTTTCAACCCATACCAGGACACCGGGCAAGGCCACATCACTCACTCCCCGAGACTCCACACCGATTACCTACGCAGCGGTCACATCCTAGGAGCGACACCACACATGCTCCGGGGGCACCCGACACAACACCAGACACTGGGATGGTAATAAATACGAAGTAAACGGGACCGTCCACAGTACCCCACAGCTACCCGACCAACAATCCGACTTACCTTACCAGTAACATAGCCGGCTAACGCTAACTCCAAGATACCGATGACTACAGCTTTGCCCTACTCTCGACCACTATGGACTCTAAAGGGCCCACCACAGAAAAATAACATGGGGACTATATATTACTCTGGGACATCTTTACCCATACTCTCGAGAGCATTGTACGCTCTATGCTTCCTGCCAGCCACTCACAAGAGTCCCATTCCCGGAGACATCACCACTCAATTCTTACTACACTGGTTTCGTTAATCCTGATGCAGCGGGTTAAACTTTAACATACCTGTGATATAGTGTAAATATGTTTTCGAACTCGTATTTCTTACTATGACATGCTACCTAGCCCCTCCAGCTGCCACAGGTGTTTAGACATCCGCTAACCAGTGATACCCTAAAGCAGTCTGTCATGTTTAACCTGTTTATAGTTAACCTGTTTAAGCATAACACGCAAGTCATACACCTTTTAAAAGGTGTAAAGATAAAAAGGCTGCCCGAAGTTTCGACTTATACTTTACTTCTGAACGTATGTTTCCTTAAAGCCTTTATTGTTATTAGATCCAAAATTAATCAGACTTAAGCCTTATATACGGGACCCCCCAGAGGCGATATAGCTATGCCGAGCCGAGGCACTGGCTGACAGTGCCATGTGCCCTCGAGCAAGGTACCTATGCCCCCCTCAGGAATTACAGTCATACCCAGTTCGCCAACACCAAAGCAGGCAATGTTTCACAGTTAATTTTATGCCTACTCGTATCTCGGCAGATTGCATTTACTCATCTCTCTAGCTCCCCTCCCTTATTTAACCGAAGCTAACTTACTGATTAATCTTTGTGTTTTAACTAGCCCACATATATAGCGGAACTTCGTACAAACTGCTCATGGCAAGCTTCCCTCGATATGGATACCTACAGTATAAGTGTCGTCAATAGCCTAAAAATGTCTTAACTAAAACTTGCTAACCTGTTTCATAGTGACAATCTAACCTTAATTTCATAATGTTATTGCTCTAGCTCTAAAAACAACTGCCAACCCACTCAACATATCCTTTAAACCTGTGGGTACCTAGGAATGTTATATCAATGCCTAGAATGAAACAAAATCTGTTGTTGAACTCAAAACTATATTGATAATGGTTTGTTTACTCTACCACTACTTATCTTATTTTATTTTAAAAATGTATGTAAACTTAACATGCCACACAACTGTTATAACTATGACTAGTGAACCTGCTAACGCTGTTGTGGCGATACAGGTAATGTTGTACCTACTTGCATACCAAAAATAAAGAATTTAAAAAAAAAAAAGAAAAAGTGCAGAGGTGGGCTACAAAATTAATAAATGGAACATTTTAGTTATAAAGAAAGGTTAACAAATTTAAATCTAGTATTTAGAAAAATGCACCTCAGAGTGTTTATAATAGCATTATACAAATATTTGCCTTGACAAATACAAACCAAATACAATGGTGTATAGGCACTTCGTCTTATATCTTATGTATATGTGTTATTTTAGGTTTATACACACAGGTGTTTCACCTATAACCTTCCTACAATTAAAAATAGAGAACACCTAATAGGTCAAAATATACATTCCACAAAGTATGTGCTCACTTTGTGGCGTGTATATTTTGACCTATTAGGTAGTCTATATTTTTAAATACAAACCATTGTCTGGAAATATTTTCATAAACAGGACTATACATAGGACACAAGGTCACACATTTAGACTGGAAGAAAGAAGATTTCGCATATTGTAAAGGATTGCCATTGCCTCCTTAATTGCGCCCTTTACCAGGTTAACCAAAAAAAGATACCAAGACTACCAGACTACTGGACCCCAGAGGCTATTAATGCTTTTTCAGTTTCTCAAGACCCATTCTCTAGCACACTGACCCGTCCCTGCCATTTATACTGAAGGTTGATGCCTCAGAAGTTGGAGTGAGAGCTGCTCTATAACAAAGGGAGTCCCCTGACAAACCTTTGCATCCATGTGGTTTTCATTCTAAGAAATTGACTAAGGCAGAACAAAACTGTGATATAGGCAGTAGATAATTCCTTGCCATAATTGTAACTTTGAAGGAATGGAGACATTTGCTATAAGGGTTTAGGGATCCAGTTGTTCTACATACAGATCCTAAGCAAGGCTAAGAGACTATCTTATAGACCGGCTAGATGGTCCTTGTTTCTTGTTTTAATTTCAGCATTGCTCATACCATTTCCAATCATTACCAATACCTGACAGACATTGATCCAATCTATCAATAAGCTATATCGTTGATCTTCCCTCTTCCAATGGTTACATAGTCAGTCTCATTATAATAGATAGATTCTGATGGATGGCCCATTTTGTACCACTTGTTAAGTTACCCTCTTCAAAAGAATTGGCCAGCATATTCACCAAGGAGGTTTTTAGATTCCGTGGTATACCTGAATCTATTGTTTCTGATAGGGGCGGCAGCAATGACTATAGTATACATCAGCCCCAATATATACAATAAAAGCCAAAGAAAAAAGTTACTTGCACACTATCCCAAATCCCTATGCACAAATAACTGGAGTTTCTTTATTATCACGCCAATGGCCATTTAAGTGTAAGCTCACCTACCGCAAGTGCTGGGAGTTTGAGTGCAGGGCTTTATTTTGTATGTTTGTATTCACTTTTTTATTACACAGCGATGTTACAATGGTGCCGCCCACCCCATGTGTTCCCTATTAAGGGCTACTAAGTGTGTAGGGGTTTAGAAAAATACCTCTCTCATTAACGATTTTGCCTTGTAGCTGTAGACAGCAAGGTGAATTGTTAGTGTAGGTTTTGCCTTCACGTGGCAGGTGGGTTTACACTTTAATGGCCATAGTAATTATACTAAAAGGCCTCCAGTTATATAAATGTGCATAGAGCTTTGGGATATTGCGCAAATAACTTTTTTCTTTGGTTTTTATTGTATTTATTGGGGCTCATGTGTACTATGATCATTGCTGCCGCCCAAGAGCAGTGGGAGTTTATTATTTCATTAATTAACCCGTAAGGCCTAGGCAAATGACAACAAGCTTCACATTGCACATGCTGGTGAACTACACAATTAGCCATGAACCTAGCTGATTATTATGGGAAATATAGCTTACAGAGATCTGTGGTGCCAAGGTTAGCAATCAGTTGTTTAGAATACAGTAAATGTTTGAGGTTTTTTTTTAAAGTTATTCTCCCTGTTGGGGTAACTAATTGTTTATTCTTTTGCAGGATTTTAAAATTACTGGCAAGGTACTTACTGTAACTCAACTAGTGGACATTCTAGGTTCTGATGATCCCAATGTACGCAATTCTAATGAAATCAATCTTGAACTGGAGGTAAGTATCTTCCACGTTTGGTTAGATAGTTGCAATTAGAAGTATTAAAAAATGTAGGACATGTTTGTAACCTAACACTACCATGGATAAATTTAGCAGCTAAATTCAGAGTTATTTACTAAAGTGAAAATTGTCAGGAATTCCAAATAACTTCAAAATGAATTTAAAATTTGGGCCCAAAATAACTGAATTAGAAAAATTCTCTGAATCAGCTATGCTACTTTGGTCTAAAATTTGAAATTCATTTTGAATTACCCTTTTTGTAATTAATCTTCCTAATATACACATATGGGGAATTAATTCATTAAGAAGATGTATCTATACAAGTAGGGTAAGTGGAGTACAAATGGGGTAAGTTTAACGTCATGTGACATGCTAACTTTACTGAAATCTATAGTGAATACAGTGTGCGTGTAAAAAAAGCTGTGTAAAATATTACAACAAACCTTGGCATAAATTGGTGGTCAATTAGCTTAACAAAAAAACATCCTATGTTGAGTAACCTGGGAGCCTACATTTCCCTCTTTGTACTATTTGACCTATAACTGGTAAAATTGATTGGAATACAAGACATATCCTGAATAGTTTGACACAAACAGAGGGTACCCCAAGCACCCTTTGTCCAGCCTTTTGCTCATCGTATTGCTAATGCGAAAGTTAGAGTTCCTTGTTAGCAATGTTAATTCTTCCAAATTTGGATAGCATTAATTAGTTGATAGCATCAGCATGATCTACTTCTGCTTAGGAGCATCTGTTAGCTCTTCTGAGCGAAGTCCTACAGTGCAGGTCTAGCCATTAGCCAAGAGCGTCAGCACTTAACCAATAAGCTCCTTACATCGCCAGCTTAAAGCAGCTCTGTCACTGCCTGGGGTTTTTCATTATTTGCAAAGACCCCCCAACAATGATTGCTCTGCTGGCAGTGTGGTGGCAAAGTAGTGCAGGGAGAGGTGAGTTATGCTTACCTGAACCACTCCCTCTTGACCGCCACCATCTTCTTCATGCTAGTTCTCTTCAGCTGGTGGCTCTTCATTTGCCAAGAGCCAACACCAGTCTTGTACTCTTGCGCGAGAATACAACATTGAGGTCTATAGAGGAACTTGCAAAATCTATTGCACTGGTGACGGCTAAAGGCTTGACAAGGCATGGCGAGTTTCTTTGTCAAGCTTTGTCAACTGTAAGAAAAATAATGAGATAAAGTAGTCCCTACTTTGCCTCAGTATATCTTTTGACTGTGTTTGAATTTCACTTAAATGTCAACAAAGTCAAAGTAAGTAAGTGTTTATCTTTTTGGAAAAAATCATTTTGGATGGGGATGTGACAGTAATTGAGGCACGAAGTGGCATCCGGTAAATCCCAGGTAAGCAATAAAACTAAAACCAGTTCTAAACAGTTTGACTACTTATGTTGTGCTAGGTAGTAGTTATAGTGCTTGGAGTGTTCCTTTCAATATCATACAATTTTTGAATTAAATAGGACCTATACATTTCCCCCCTCTGCAGCTTACAATCCTTGAGTTCTTTGAGGCCCTCCTTGGCTGTGCCATGCTAATTGTTACCGAGGAACCAGCAGACTTGCCGAACAAGGAAACATATCAAGATGAAGAAAGTCGGAAAACCACGTTTGATGTCCCCAGTGATGTTTCTGAGAAGCAACCGGACAGTCTACCACTGGTAAGAAACGTTTTGTGTTTATTAAGAAGATTTATTTTTTTTCTGACTTTGACAATGCATCAACATTTTACAGAACATACTAGACAGGAGCACACTATATAAAAGGTCAATAAACTTTATTATATCATACAAAATAAAAAATATATATAATCCAAAAACAGAATATATAGACACCAGGTAATAAATAAAAACATATTAAATGAAGAGGTAATTACAATACCCATCAATATTGCTCCTCCAACACAACAATCAATACGAGTATTGGAAAATTACACACCAGAACGAAACATTGGGGGGTTATTGCTTCTGGTATGTAATCCTGTTTGTTTATTTTCCATTATTTGTATAGAATTTGGTGGTGGAGTTTGCTATCTTGATAGGTATTGTGATTACCTATTGATTGATTTTTGTTTGCCCTACATTTATTACCTTGTATTTATAAATTTAGATTGATCTTTTATATAGTGTGTTCCTGTGTAGTATATAATGATTGATGTACTTATTTAGGTCTGGAGAGAAACAGGGTATGCACCTGTCTGTATTGTAGATTTTGTTTGCTTGGTTTTTGAGTGCCGTCCACTATATTAATGCATCAACATTTACATGAGTAATTGTAGTTAGTTAGTGTTCCTTCATCATTGTCACTTGGAAACAGGTCACAGGCATTTTCAAAATTAGGTGTCCAGCTTGAACCTATACCCTGCCTCAGCCCCAGTTAGCACCAATTTTGGAGTGAGGCATTCCATAACGGTCCAGCGTCGCAAAAATGACCCCGTGTGTTCTCCTAGTGTCAAAACTGAAGCAGACTGCTTCACACTTTATTTGCTGTTAAAGGGACACTATAGTCACCTGAACAACTTCAGCTTAATGAGGTTGTTCATGTGAGTGCTATAGCTCCCTGCAGCCTTTTTCTTGTAAGCACTGTATTTTCACAGAAAATACAGTGTTTACATTGAAGGCTTGGAACACCTCCAGTTGCAGTCAATCAGACGGCCACCAGAGGGACTTCCGAGTTCAGAAGCCCTAAAAAGGCTTCATTCATGTCTGACGTATTCACGCATGGGTGAATACTTCAGACTGTAAACGCGCTTTGTATCCTGTGTCAGCACTGCGTGGGAGTGGCTTGAGCTGACAGGTCTGACAGGCTGAAGACCGAAGAGGGGAGGATTCAAACTGTAAGTAAACTTATTTAGTGAGTGTGGGTGGGTGACTGAGGATGAGTGGGTGAGGATGGATGATGGGGGTGGATGGATATGGATGATGGGAGTGGATGGATGGATATGGATGATGGGAGTGGATGGATTTGGGGATGGATATGGATGACCCTCAGTCACCCACCCACACTCACTAAATAAGTTTACTTACAGTTTGAATCCTCCCCTCCTCCTCTTCGGTCTTCAGCCTGTCAGACCTGTCAGCTCAAGCCACTCCCACGCAGTGCTGACAGCCTCAGCACACAAAGCGCGTTCACAGTGCTCTGTGTGCTGATAGCACATCTGAAGTATTCACCCATGCGTGAATACGTCAGACATGAATGAAGCCTTTTTAGGGCTTCTGAACTCGGAAGTTCCTCTGGTGGCCGTCTGATTGACTGCAACTGGAGGTGTTCCAAGCTTTCAATGTAAACACTGTATTTTCTATGAAAATACAGTGCTTACAAGAAAAGGGCTGCAGGGAGCTGTAGCACTCACCTTAACAACCTTATTAAGCTGAAGTTGTTCAGGTGACTATAGTGTCCCTTTAACTATTCTGAACTCCAATCCTGACCTAGGCTTGTTTACTTGTTCTGTCGTTATTCTGTACTCTTTAAACCTTGGCTTGTTTCTCGATCATTCTGTTTCACAAATTAAGTAAATGGAATCAGTTGGTGACCTATCCTTCAAGTACAATGAAACATGTTCAGATTAAACTTTATTAAACTCATCCCTTTCTTATCAGAGGGGAAATAGTGCCAGGTTACAGTTTATTGTAGTAGATGTTAAGGGCCTGACAAATATGATTCTCCAGTTCCAGTTAGAACTGACTTACTAAAAATAACATGTAAACAATAACCATTGCAATCGGAGAATGATCAGTTTTGTCACGTTGACAGTGCTTAGTCCAGATCAGATATTGACTTGTTGTCCTATTTTGGCTCTAGAGAACTTGGGATTTACAGAGCAAGAATTCTGTTATCCAGTTAGGATATCACTAATCTGTTTTATTTTGTGTTTGTAATTTTCAGGTTAAGTCTCCTTGTGTTCCGGAGGACCAAGCTCCAAATAAAGACATGTTGGCAACAGGAAGAAAACAGACACCGTCTACACTGTCTACACCAACATATTCTTCAAGTGAGTTGAACACATTAAATTGTCCACATTTTTTTTTAAGGGCCATCCAAGAAAAACTCCATTCGAACTTGGGTTTTTCAACTTCTTTGTTAATTGCTCCTGATCCCCAGAGAGGCCTGTTGAGTAGAGCAGTCCACGTCTCTACACAATCACAAAACACGTATAAATTGATCAAGCGATTATGTAAAAACAAAAGGGATAAACTGTAAAATCAATACTTTCATGGTTTATCTACCATAACCATAATCATTTCTTTTTCCTTATTGAATGAGCTATATAAAGTGCATTGAAAGTGATTGCTGGTAAAAAAAAAAAAATCAATGGTCCTGCAATACTCTTTGTGGGCATTATATATCAGTATAACTTCACTATTCAGTTTACAGAAAGTTGACTTTTGCTGTTTTTTTTTTTAAAGGGACACTATAGTCACCAGGACAACTAAAGCTTAATGTATTTGTTCTGATGAGTAGAATCATTACCTTCAGGCTTTTTGCATTAAACACTGTCTTTTCAGAGAAAATGTAGTGTTTACATTGCAGCCTATGGATAACTCCACTGGCCACTCCTCAGATGGCTACTAGAGGTGCTTCCTAGGGCAGTGCTGCACAGTGTGACTAACATTCAGTGTCTCCATTGTCTGCATGGAGACACTGAACTTTCCTGATAGAGATGCATTGATTCAATTAATCTCTATGAGGAGATGCTGATTGGCCAGGGCTGTGTTTGACTTGTGCTGACTCTGCCCCTGATCTGCCTCCTTGACAGTCTCAGCCAATCCTATCAGAAAGCATTGTGATTGGTTCAGAGAATCACTTCTGATGATGTCATCCAAGCAGGCAGATCAGGGGTAGAGGCAGCAGCTGCATACTTGATTACAAGTATGATTTTATTATATTTATGGGGGTGGGTGGAGGGGGGCTAAATGGTGTTTTTAACACTATAGGATCAGAATACATGTTTGTATTCCTGACCCTATAGTGTTCCTTTAAGGGTATATGTTTTATTGAGACTTTTATCAAAATGCAGACCAGGCATACATTCGATATTGAGCATTGAGAAACATGGAGAGTATACTGAGAATATGCAAACTAGTCAGTGCATTATCCGTTGCGCATACATACAATCATATGGACAATAAAGAGTACCCATCTTTCTGGTACAGCGGTACTCAAGCAGCCCCAACAAAATCCTGTAAATGGGGGAGGTGGAGGCATTTGATCTCATATAGTGCAATGGTCAATAAACCGTTTAGGGGGAACTGGCAGACAGTTGATTTTAGGAAGGTCCAAAATTTATGCAGAAGATATCTTTCATGGAGCATAGATCATATTAGTATTTAATTAACAAACTAAACCAATGAAAGACTGTGGGAGAATGCAAATGCTATAAAGAAAAGGTAGTAGATTTGTATAATATCCTTCTAGTAGAAGGTAAAAACAGTAAAGGGTGTGAAGAATGTTTGGGATGTGACTACAAGTAACTTGAAGAATTAATAAAGAAATTCAGTGTGTGGTCAAATTTGATAGCTAAATATGTTTTTATCTTGTGTCACAGTCTCCATATGCAGATATTATGTTAGTGATGCATTGTTAGACCACGCTGAATTTAATTTTAACATATGTTGTACACAATTATCCATGAATATGTAAGGTATAGGTTTTCTCTGGAATTTTCACGTTGCATGTATATTTGATGTAAATCTGCAAAACAACTGCTTACACTCATATGACGTTTAGACCTTTGCTTTATCATAACTTTTTATCCCTACAGAAAATCTACAATCGGAAACTGCAACCAATAAATGGTTTTACCAAATCAGTCAATTTTTCATGACAATTTTCTTTCCTGCACACGAGTACGCAGAGCAGGTACAGCAAGAAATCCCTAAAATCAGAGAGCAGCAGACAGAACTGGCTCGGATTAGGCAGATTGAAGAGGAAGCAAGGTATAAATGTATAAGTTCATTGCAAAGGAGGGGTGGCAATGGGAATTCAGGATAGCAAATGCCCTCATTGGCGTAAAAAGTCCTTTCCATTTTCACATTAAGGGGACACTGCGGGCTGGGTTTGTGCCAATTTGAGGCATTCTATAATTAATGCTTTAAAACATATGTAAAAACAATACATTTACAGCTTCCGCTACGTCCAGAAGCCTAAGTCATAACATCATGTACAGCAGTATTTTTGGAGCAAAAAAGAGAAAATTTAGGATTAAAAGGAGGGGTTGAAACTTCCATATTACCAATATTCCATTCACGTGGGTGGAAGTAAAAGGTTGAGAGCCGTGGGTAAACCGGCCACCAGAATTCTTTGCCATTCGTTGTCATCCAGGTTGGACGCAATTGATATTGAACATGTGTAAATATAAATTCTGCATTATCAGGGCAGCTGGAGAGGGAGCAGGGTATGGTTTAAACCACTCAAACACTTTTTAACAAAAAAGTAGGATGGTGCCAATAGCTTCTTTGTACCTTAGTCAAATGGCCTTAAAAAAAATAATTGACTTTTTAATACTGACTATTAGGAATGTGCAATTCGGGCCTTGGGCCAGTAAAAAAGTTATCAAAAATTAGGCACTTGTAATGTAAGACAGAAACTGGAAAGAAAATCAACCAGATTTTAATGGTCCGTTGCCTTCCCGTTACATTGAATGTTGCTTTTCTGTTGTTGTATCATAGGGTGTATAAAGTAGAGTTTCCTTGAGTTTGGGAATTTTTATGAGCCAACATACAGTTGATCATGGCCCTGCACCTTTTTTCCATTTAAACACTGCACAAAATTTCCATTAGATTTTCTTACAGCGGGTAAAGGTATGAGATTTGGGGTTACAAGTAGAAGCAGCTATGGGATTTAGAGTTTGAGATAAATCTAAACTTAATCCCAAATCTCCTTCTAACCATAACCTCAAATATAATGCCTGCCGTACTTGTAATTATAACTTATAAGTATTTTCGTTTTACATCAGTCCAAAATCTGCGTTTTTAACCCTAGTCCAAAATGTCATAACTTGCTTTTACTCATCTCCCAAGCCTAACTCTGATTGCTCTGTGAACGGGAAAGAGGGCAGATCTATGGATGGTGGGTGGGCTTGTGATAATATCTGGGGCATCCTACTTCTATTGGATGCCCAATGTGACACAACACCTGGATAAGATATCATGATTGCACATGGTACTGAACTGGACTGAAGTGCAAACACAAATAATGGCTCCTTTCGCAGTTGTGTCTGACTTTCACATTATCTTTTGTTTAGACGACAAAAACAAGAGGAAGAGGAAGCCATTAGAATTGCACAGATGGAAGTAGAGAAAGCAACTGCTAGCATGGAAAAGGTGCAGGTCACTCAAGATGTGACAGCGGATGACAAAACGTCTCAGCGTCCCCTAACCCCTAAAGAAGAACCTCCATCTGCTCCCCAAACATCAAGCACAAAAACCACTCCTGGGACAATGAAAAAAAGGAAGAAATAGATATATAAACTGCTCGTCTTTCAAGGATTGGGAGGATGTACAACTTAATGCATTGCTCTCCCTGTTAGCATTTAATTGACCCATTGGCACTGAACGTTTAGAAAATAAATACACATTCTTAAAGTTTATCATATAGAATAAATAAATCTGGATTGCGTTAACCAGGTTTTTATCTTAATAAATTATAGGGTAAACGTGGATTAAATTCCAAATGCCAAATTCTCCTGCAGCACAAGTTGGTTACTTACAGTGCATATGGACAGACATTTGGAATCATACACCCAAATCTGCTGAAACCAATGTAGATCAGATTATGTGTCAACAGTATGTGGTCTTGATATCCTGAGTTTGGCAGTAGAGCCAAAACA
This sequence comes from Pelobates cultripes, assembly GCA_933207985.1. Lineage (NCBI taxonomy): Eukaryota > Metazoa > Chordata > Amphibia > Anura > Pelobatidae > Pelobates > Pelobates cultripes. The sequence continues at coordinate 120,009,833 of OW240918.1, read as the reverse complement.
GTATAACCCACCTCTAGATTTTGGTTACGGCGGCCCAGAGTCTGTGAGGTCCAACCTGCCCTCAGTGGCAGGGGTGGGGGCAGTCTTCCTAGAGTTTCATGGGGTGGTGGAGGAATTGGCCTCTGTTACTCTGAGCCAGCTGTTTGTATATAAAAACAATTGGCAGTACATTAGGGACACTGTGCCTTTAAATAAGAAGCTATTTTTTTTTTTAAATAAGAAACTGACAGCTCTTTTATTGTAGCGTACTGGCTCTGTATGCTACTGTTACTACTGCTGGTTAGCAATATGTTTCTTTCATGTTGAATTATGCCTTTGTTTTTGCAGTTTTTTTTATTGCTAATTATTTTAACTCGTGGGCATACTGATGGGCATCTCTAAGTATAGAAACATAGAATGTGACGGCAGATAAGAATCATCCAGCCCATCTAGTCTGCCCAATTTTCTAAATACTTTCATTAGTCCCTGGCCTTATCTTAAAGTTAGGATAGCCTTATGCCTATCCCATGCATGCTTAAACTCCTTTACTGTGTTAAGTCCACCTTTTCCATCCATCTCCCCCTTTTCTTCCTGATATATTTAACCATTATTCTTCTTGAAGCCGTTTTTTGTTTTTTTTCCCCTCTATAATTAATTTCTTAAGGCTAATATTATGCGCGAAATGCCCATCACTCACAGATTACTTGAATGCTGGTCCTTTATTCTTGTATTACATGTTCATTATACGGATGCATTTGAATGCATTTGTGTGCTCTGAACAGTGCCTGAAATCTATAAAAGATAAATTAAAGAAGAAAAAAAAGACATTTCTGTATTTTCTTTTTATTATGATTATTAAATGTTTTTTGTTAGTTTTATAGCTGTAGAGTATATTCTGTTGATGCAGACCAGTAAAAAAAATAATTGTTTATTGTGGTTAAATCGGTGCCACCATTTGAATGACCTTCACATTCCCATTAGCCCTTACAGTTCAATGTCTGGCTCATGCAATAAAATGGTAATTATGCAGATCTGAAGAGGAGATGGCAAACTATGTTTCCAATTTTGCTACTTTGTTCTAAAATGTTTAATTCCATTGTATATTTTTCACAAATACCAATTTAGCAATAGCAATTCATCAGAAATCGCGCCATTTGCAGTTATACACCGCAGAAACCTACAATCATATAAGGAAAACAAGAGATTATCGGAAATGAACATCATATTACCCAATACCATTGGTTGCTTTTCAGGAGCTGGCTAGAAAAGGATTTACTAATATAAGGCAAATGTAAAAATAAATAGCTCTGTGTTTGCCTGGAGCCAAGCTGGGTTCCACTAGTTCGCTTCTGCCGGAAGAGTCTGAAATCCCCTATGAATTCATATATGTAATAATATTGCCGTCAATTTAAAACCCTGTGCTGCCCGTTGGAGCAGGGGTGGTCAAAAGGTAGATATATTGCTGGAGGTTACTCACAAACGTAAAAATTGCTGGAAATTCAAAGTGGATTTCAAAATTAAGGGCAAAGTAGTTGAACTGAAAACACAGCTGACTTGGATAATTTTTTTAGGTTACAGCGACCCAAAGTCAATGAGGTCCTGCCTGCTTCCTTTGTATTGTGTTATCATTTATATAGCACCAACATTTTCTGCAGTGCTTTACGATTCCTGGGCTGCTATAGCAACCAAATAACAAGAATGTCGCTTCCCTCCGAGCATCAATGTATGGTCCACTGCCTTTGCATATAGTGTTTCATACCTGCAGCAATTTTCAAAGCACGTTACACGTAAAAAAAACAAAAAACTTCAGCACAGACATTCTGCATACTACTGCAAGGTAATCTTTGTGGAAGTCCAGTGCATTTTATTTGCTTACAACGAAGTCAAGGGGACTCTTTGTCGGAGACTGTTGCTTAGCCGGCGGCAGCCTGGAACTCTGCGCCTGATAGAGAAATTGCCACAGCGCACCTAAACTTAATCAGATAATTACTCAGGTTGGGTACATCCAATGCAGGAGCTTTTTGGACATTTTGTTTGTGGAAATTAGCACTGTATGGGGATGTATAATTTGTTGGGGAAAGTTATGTTTGAGGTTACCGCTGTAAGGGGGCCCTGTTGGCTGGAAATTAATAAATTCAATGCCAGTTAATTGAGTTATTCCCCAGACACAGAGGCGTCAAGGAGAGAACCTCTTGTCTTTGTCGCTGACCTCTTGTTGTGACTTTCCCTATAAATATATGCCTTTGTCCCAATAAAGTGTGTGTTTAACCTTTCACCAAGTATCAAAAAAGAACACAAAAAACCTGTATGATAGAGGCACTTAAATAGTACAGAAGTATTAAATACAGTGACGCTACAACACTCTAGTGGGGATCCATCTCACCCACCTTAAATGCAAAACACCAGAAAACAGGAAAATAGCCAGAAGCAATTCACCTTGAGAGTGGAGCGTTATATAAATGGATTGGACACCTACTCTAAACGAGGGTCGTCTGGTCCTTTCCTTACACTAATTGTATGTTATATCCAATTCAAAAAAATATATGGATGAGAAAAAACAAACAGAAAGAAACAATAGTGTAAATCCGTATATATAGTTAATATCTAATAGTGGGAATGTAGATTGTCAACTCATGATTTAGAGCTCTAATTAGGATAGGCTCAAGTCTCTTGCGCTTGTGTGGCACCTTCCCCTTTGGGTGGACACACTGATCTTTGCTCGGTATGGGGAGACAAAAGATGACCCAGCAGAAGACACTATGGTATAGTACGTTTGAAAATAATATTAAGAGTTGTATAGCTTTAAGTGATTGCTCACCTTGTTTAGAGCCTAAATGCCTGGTTTTAGGTTACAACTGCATGTTTGTCAGTAAAGAGGACACCACCCTTCTTGGAGCAGGTATCAGAGGACCATGGACGGACTTGTGCAAAATGTAAATTTATTCTTGAAATAAAACAGTATTAAAACCAAAAATAAATGAATATAAAATGAGTCCAACAAAGTTCCTTGTAGTATCGTTTGGTGTTTGGGAAAAGGGCTATAGTCACTTGAGCGCTTTCTTTTTCAGCGAGAGGGGACTTTTGACGGAACTCAACCGGAGTACTGGAGCTCCATCACATTAGTATTTTTCTAGTTTGGACATAATTTGTAAACTTTAGGCATATAAAAACCAGAGGTTGTGTTCAGCTTACCCTTTATATGAAGTAGAGTAAAGTCACACAATAGGTGATGCCAAAATGAAAACAGATTGCCAGCTTTAAAACGGATATTTAATTAAGAGCAACACTTAATTCAGTGATCTACTGAATACATTATTTGTAGTGTAAGAGGTGTAGAAACTATTCGGGGATGAGATATAGGGATGAGAAGGGAGCATTAAAAAAATACAGACAGCTGACAATGTAGAGAAACTAAAATGTATCCTCTGTATTAGGTTTAATTCATTCCAGCACTTGTTCTATCCTGTATTTGAGCTATTGGTACTTTCACTGTATTTTTCTGTTTGGTGGGCTCCTTGTTTATAATTCTCACATGCTATTCCATCACTCTGCACAATAACCGTACACAGCAACATATGCAGATGTCAGGAGGATAATTTGATAAAGGCTGGTATTATGGTAGGTATGTTGGCATCTTGTCTTAACCTCTGTTAAATGCACCTTGTTTTAGGTTTAGCCAGGAGTTAATTGCAGTATTTGAATCTATAAATAAAAAAACAAGATCCTTGAAAAAGATATAATGGAACAAAACAGGAGGACAGAAGGTAAGGTCTGAGTGAGACTGAATGGGTCTGAAGAGGAGTGAGGTATGATGAGGTGGGTCTAGATTTCACCAAATAATGTGATCATTTTTCTGAACACTTTGATGTGTCTCCCCCCACTGTATGAATTCATAAACATCTGCACACAAAATGTCCATTTGCATGGGCTCAGCAAATTACCAAGGCGCATGCAGGGTGTAAATATATACACTGCTCAAAAAAATAACACTTAAACAACACAATGTAACTCCAAGTCAATCACACTTCTGTGAAATCAAACTGTCCACTTAGGAAGCAACACTGAGTGACAATCAATTTCACATGCTGTTGTGCAAATGGGATAGACAACAGGTGGAAATTATAGGCAATTAGCAAGATAACCCCAATAAAGGATTGGTTCTGCAGGTGGTGACCACAGACCACTTCTCATTTCCTATGCTTCCTGGCTGATATTTTGGTCACTTTTGAATGCTGGCGGTGCTTTCACTCTAGTGGTAGCATGAGACGGAGTCTACAACCCACACAAGTGGCTCAGGTAGTGCAGCTCATCCAGGATGGCACATCAATACGAGCTGTGGCAAGAAGGTTTGCTGTGTCTGTCAACGTAATGTTCAGAGCATGGAGGCGCTACCAGGAGAGAGGCCAGTACATCAGGAGACGTGGAGGAAGCTGTAGGAGGGCAACAACCCAGCAGCAGGACCGGTACCTCTGCCTTTGTGCAAGGAGGAACAGGAGGAGCACTGCCAGAGCCCTGCAAAATGACCTCCAGCAGGCCACAGATGTGCATGTGTCTGCTCAAACGGTCAGAAACAGACTCCATGTGGGTGGTATGAGGGCCTGACGTCCACAGGTGGGGTGGTGCTTACAGCCCAACACTGTGCAGGACGTTTGACATTTGCCAGAGAACACCAAGATTGGCAAATTCGCCACTGGCACCCTGTGCTCTTCACAGATGAAAGCAGGTTCACACTGAGCACATGTGACAGACGTGACAGAGTCTGGAGACGCTGTTGAGAACGTTCTGCTGCCTGCAACATCCTCCAGCATGACCGTTTGGCAGTGGGTCAGTAATGGTGTGGGGTGGCATTTCTTTGGGGGGCCGCACAGCCCTACATGTGCTCGCCAGAGGTAGCCTGACTGCCATTAGGTACCGAGATGAGATCCTCAGACCCCTTGTGAGACCATATGCTAGTGCGGTTGGCCCTGGGTTCCTCCTAATGCAGGACAATGCTAGACCTCATGTGGTTGGAGTGTGTCAGCAGTTCTTGCAAGACGAAGGCATTGATGCTATGGACTGGCCCGCCCGTTCCCCAGGCCTGAATCCAATTGAGCACATTTGGGACATCATGTCTCATTCCATCCACCAACGTCACGTTGCACCACAGACTGTCCAGGAGTTGGTAGATGCTTTAGTCCAGGTCTGGGAGGAGATCCCTCAGGATACCATCCGCCACCTCATCAGGAGCATGCACAGGCATTGTAGGGAGGTCATACAGGCACGTGGAGGCCACACACACTACTGAGCCTCATTTTGACTTGTTTTAAGGACATTACATCAAAGTTGGATCAGCCTGTAGTGTGTTTTTCCACTTTAATTTCGAGTGTGACTCCAAATCCAGACCTCCATGGGTTGAACAATTTGATTTCCATTTTTTTATTTTTGTGTGATTTTGTTGTCAGCACATTCAACTATGTAAAGAACAAAGTATTTCAGAAGAATATTTAATTCATTCAGATCTGGGATGTGTTATTTTTGTGTTCCCTTTATTTTTTTGAGCAGTGTATATAGTACATATATACGTCTGGTGCTGTAATTATGCCACATCTATATGGACATAGACCCCCACGGAAGTTAAAACATTGCTGGGTCATGTTTGACTGAATCAATAATTCTTACCTGTATACAAATCTTTGATTGATGGTTTATACAGAAATCATAGACAAAAAAAAATATAAGGAATGTGACAGCTCTGTCTTGGATCTTGAGACAATTTACGTTATAAAACAAACAAAAATAAATAAATTATATATATATACATAGTTAATACAATGTTAAACAAAAATCTGCACACCAGTCAAGCCATAAGAGTTGCTTTTCCCACAGAAATCACAAATTTGCAGTGATGTTACTACCGCAAAGGATTCTGGAAGGGCATATGCACATTAGTTCAACAAAGTATCACATTTTTGCCTCAATCCATTTTAATCCCTTAACTTGTTATGGCGTTCTATGCCGTCCCCATTATAATGGCCTTTAAAACCGTTGCGGCAGCATAGTAACGGCTTTCTAACCCTGGAGGTCTGCGGTACTTACCTCAGCCGCAATCCTCTTCGGGAGGACTGCCTGACAGCCCAGACAGCCCTCCCACGGCAAATCAGGCCCCCTATAGCTGGTTTTGGATGTGACAGCAGGGGGACTGTCTGGGCTGTCAGACAGTCCCCCTGCTGGTGGGAAGTATGAAAAAAACTATCATTACACGTTAAAATAAATTAAATGTGTGTGTATATATATATATATGTATATATATATATATATACACACATCTTATATACATGTAACATCATACGTAGTGTATTTTAATGTTAATATAAGTACATATATTAGTATTAAAATACACTTAGAATGAACTTACATATAAATGATATATATTATATAAAATACATATATATATATAATGTTTATATATACGTATAATTACAATAATAAATGAAATAATAAAATAAATAAATAAAATATTTAAAAAAATTAAAATAAATTATATATACATATGTAATTACATTATAACTGTATTTTGTTATATATATATATATATATATATATATATAAATATATATATATATTGGTAACAAAACACACTTAGAATGACATTCTCTATATATCTATATATATATATAAAATACAAATAACCGCAAATATATATATATATATATATATAAATATATCTATAATTACATAAATGATTACATAAGTATACACTTAGAATTTAAATACATATATATGTATATATATATATATATATATATAAAAAAAATTCTACATGTATATTTAAGGAATCTTTTAACATAATTATGTGATTGAATTAATTAAAATTTGATTGACGTGCTTGACAACCCAGACAGAAAGTGCAGAGAATTTAATGCGCAAGCACTATATTTAACCCTATAACTTTCCAAGACACCATAAAACCTGCACATGGGGGGTACTGTTTTACTCAGGAGACTTCGCTGAACTCAAATATTAGTGTTTCAAAATGATTCAGTAAAAGTGAAGTTTTTTGCATTTTTCACACACGAACGGCACTTTTACTGACGATATTATTGTTGTAATATGTTTTACTGTTTTGAAACACTTATGTTTGTGTTCAGTGAAGTCTCCCAAGTATAACAGTAGCCCCATGTACAGGTTTTATGGTGTTTTAGTAATTCAGAGAGTCAAATATAAGGCTTGCATTTCATTTTTTTCACAATTAAATTTGCCAGTTTGGTAATATTGCCTTTGGGACCGTATGGTAGCCCAGGAATGAGAATTACCCCCATGATGGCGTTTGCAAAAGTAGACAACACAATGCATTGCAAATGGGGTATGTCCAGTCATTTTTAGTAGTCACAAACACTGGTCAAATATTTGTTTTTTGCTGTTTTCACACAAAAACAAATATGAACGCTAACTTTGGACAGTGTTTGTGACTAAGTGGCTACTAAAAAAGACTGGACATACCCCACTTGCAATACCTTCTATTGTGTACTTTTGAAAATGGTATGTCATCGTGGGGGTAATTCTCATTCCTGGGCTACCATAAGGTCTGAAAGTTAACATTACTAATCTGGCAAATTTTACTGTGAAAAAAATATGAAAAATGGAATGTGCTATATTTGACTCTGTAACTTTCCAAAACACCGTAAAAGCTTTTAATGGGGGGTTATTGTAGTACTTGTGAGACGTAGCTAAATAAAAATATGTGCCTTTTATTGCAGTAAAAGCGAACAGTATTATGACATTTACAGCTAAAATGTCAGACGGTACTACAACTTTTTTAAAAACTTTTTTTATCATTCTTTATTTTATTGAAGCATTGAGTGATCATTACAGAGATGAAGTGGAGGAGATATATAACTGATATCTATGCAAGAATACATTGAAAAGTGACATTACACATTCTCCCTAGAGGGACTGCTTCATTTTATGGGTTATAGTTAGTAGCTTTATCCTAGTATCAAAAACAGTTAGATAGAAACAGGTAGATAACGTTAATATGAGCAATCAGGTTTTAAGTGGCATGTATAGTATACGCTTATCTTCCCCTGAGGCTAGTAGGACACTTTACTTAGTAAGGTATTCGGTCTGGAATAATACGCTATGTGGCATGCCTGCTGGTTCTGCACAATCTCATACTAGGCTACAGGAAACAAGCTAGGTACAAATTTATAGTAAATAAACTGTGCTAGAATTACATACTAATCTGTTGTGCCACGTTCTGAAACATTAAAGGGTTAACTGACCAGCCAATGGAGTAGATTATAAAGTAAGTAAGCTTATTCAGCATAGTTAGCATGTCAACGGTTCACATATATACAATTTAAGCTGGCAAACATGCGTGAGTTTTTCCACCCCAGGCACACCCCCCATTGGCAAGCTGTAAGTCCATGGCTGTGTGGCATGAGACCCGTCCAGGTAATATATAGGAGCTCGGGAGCCCAACTGTTGGTTGCAGACCAGTTGAATGGCAGAGTAATCGGTCCCCTGTGGTGTGTTTGCAGTTCAGTCCAGCGCCTGCCTTGGGTGGGAAACAGCTCCCTGCAGCCATGCCGTGTCCCTGTGTGGTCTCACGGCCGCAGGCTGTCAGGTCTCAGTGTTCCTGTTTTCTGCGCAGCTCACCAAGAGGGTCAGAGAGTGCGGCTTCATCGCTGGGGCTCCGTCTCTCGCGGTGGGTACATACTCCGTGGGTGCCCTTGGTGTGCGTGGGTGACAGCTCCCAGGCGCCGGTCAGTTGTTGTAATGCTGCCTGCGGAGGTACAGCGTGAATCCGGTTTCTCCACCGCGGTTTAGCTTGTCTCAGGATGGGTCTCAGCTGGAGATTGCCTGTTCCTTTGCTTCCCATGTCGGCCTGCTGACAGCGTGCGGCGGATGCATCCGCCACCCTTCATGCTTAGGTGGCTCGCCATGCGGTCTCCGCGTTTCTTTGAGGGTAGCTCCGTCACTGCCTGGAGTGCTGGTGTTTTTGCATGCTGGTAGGCCCAGGGTGGGGGCCGAGATCACCCCCGCCGGCCCAGTGGGGGGGGAACAGGACCAGACCCCCCTAGCTTCGAGCTTCGCCCATACCGCTGGTGGGCAGGATAGCTGGGCAGCGGCCGTCCACCCCGCTCACCGCCCAAGCGGACCCGGTTGTGGGTGACGGAGGGCGCCCCTCCGAGGGACTAAAACTTTGCAGCAAGCCTCTCCTCGGAACCAGGGTGGTTTCTTGCACTGGGTTGCTGTTGCCAGTCAGTAAGTTTGTATAAAGCCGGGTTTTTTTTGTATGAAAACTGGGTGAAATTGCAGGAGCTGCACTATCGTGCATCCGTTCGGCATGGCGGTCCAGCCCCGCCCCCCACAACTTTTTTTTTAAAATCTTAATTTCTCACCTTTTTTTTAAAATTTTAAGCATAATTATGTTTCATATATGAATAGTTCATGATGAATTAAAGTCCTGTTCCTCCTGAACAAAATGATATATAATAAGTGTGGGTGCATATAATATGAAAGAGGTGAATTACGGTTGAACAGACATATAGCGCAAATTCCAGTTTTTGTTTACATTTTGTTTTGATCAGAACGTGTACTATTGACTCCGTCCTGAAGGGGTTAAACAAGGGACAAGGTTTGCGTTACCTGTTCTTTAATGGTAGGGTCGTGCAGTAAGGGTTCATTAATGTAAAATCCACACGCACATTTTTGTTTATTTTGTATGTGCAAGCTGGAGCCCAATTACGTCACTTTATTGTATTATTATTTTGGAAATCATGGCAAAGTTAAGAGAGCTACTGGTCATTAATTTAAAAAAAAAAAACTCTGGGAGGAAAACCAGAAAGAAGAGCCTGGTATGTGTATAACTGTTAGTGCTTTAAAGTGGTGGCTGTGATCACCCTAACCAGGCTAGGTTAGCATTACAGGCTAATCAGGCAGCTCAGCATGCTGCTGCTGCAGATACCGGAAGAAAGATGCCGCCATCTTTGTTGTGGGCAATCGCCCATGGGCTGGTATAATAAATCTAAATCAGGAGTGAGAAATTAAACATATCCAACCATCACCACTGCCTGTGAAGTCCAGTGCCCCACCTCAATGCAATGTTTGTATGTTGCTATAGGTTAGCTGTTATTATTGAGAAGATGAATGTAAAGATGATTTGAAATATATTTTAAATAGCTTTGTGCTGGTTTAAATGGCATTCAGGGGACTGTGTGAGAAGGATGCTCTTATTGCCATGAGCGGCTTTGGCTTGACACAGAATTGTTTCCCTAACTAAAGATGGCGGCCTTTGCCTCAGGCGGGGTCCTGGCAGTGTAATGCTCTCTTTCCTGCCCGGTTTGAACGTGGAGCGGTGAGTGTGTGCTGGGTCCTGATAGATCTGTCAGTGCGAGCAAAACCTGCATTTATTGTAGGCAAACGTAACCAACGTCATATTTATATATAATAACTTTATAATAAATAGTAACACTCCTGGGGGTGGGATATAGAGCGGATTGTACCCAATAGTACTATTTATTGAGAGGTGCAGGAACTTCTCCCATTAAAGGACCCCTGTACTCTCGCCCATGCCAGGTATTAAAGGACCCCTGTACTCTCTCCCCTGCCAGGTATTAAAGGACCCCTGTACTCTCTCCCCTGCCAGGTATTAAAGGTCCCCTGTACTCTCTCCCATGCCAGGTATTAAAGGACCCCTGTACTCTCTCCCCTGCCAGGTATTAAAGGACCCCTGTACTCTCTCCCCTGCCAGGTATTAAAGGTCCCCTGTACTCTCTCCCCTGCCAGGTATTAAAGGACCCCTGTACTCTCTCCCCTGCCAGGTATTAAAGGACCCCTGTACTCTCTCCCATGCCGGGTATTAAAGGACCCCTGTACTCTCTCCCATGCCAGGTATTATAGGACCCCTGTACTCTCTCCCCTGCCAGGTGTTAAAGGACCCCTGTACTCTCTCCCATGCCGGGTATTAAAGGACCCCTGTACTCTCTCCCATGCCGGGTATTAAAGGACCCCTGTACTCTCTCCCCTGCCAGGTATTAAAGGACCCCTGTACTCTCTCCCCTGCCAGGTATTATAGGACCCCTGTACTCTCTCCCCTGCCAGGTGTTAAAGGACCCCTGTACTCTCTCCCATGCCAGGTATTAAAGGACCCCTGTACTCTCTCCCCTGCCAGGTATTAAAGGACCCCTGTACTCTCTCCCATGCCAGGTATTAAAGGACCCCTGTACTCTCTCCCCTGCCAGGTATTGAAGGACCCCTGTACTCTCTCCCCTGCCAGGTATTAAAGGACCCCTGTACTCTCTCCCCTGCCAGGTATTAAAGGACCCCTGTACTCTCTCCCCTGCCAGGTATTAAAGGACCCCTGTACTCTCTCCCATGCCAGGTATTAAAGGACCCCTGTACTCTCTCCCTTGCCAGGTATTAAAGGACCCCTGTACTCTCTCCCCTGCCAGGTATTAAAGGACCCCTGTACTCTCTGCTCTGCCAGGTATTAAAGGACCCCTGTACTTTCTTCTATGCTAGGTATTAAAGGACCCCATGGTGCTCTCCTGTACTTGTTCCTGTGCCAGGTAGTAAAGGGTCCCAGTACGCTCCACTATACGAAGTATTAAAGGGTCCCAGTACTCTCCTGTACTCACTCATATGCCTGGTATTAAAGGGTTTCAGTACTCTCCTGTACTCACTCATATGCCTGGTATTAAAGGGTCCCAGTACTCTCCTGTACTCACTCATATGCCTGGTATTAAAGGGTTTCAGTACTCTCCTGTACTCACTCATATGCCTGGTATTAAAGGGTCCCAGTACTCTCCTGTACTCACTCATATGCCTGGTATTAAAGGGTTTCAGTACTCTCCTGTACCCGCTCCTATGCCTGGTATTAAAGGGTTTCAGTACTCTCCTGTACCCGCTCCTATGCCTGGTATTAAAGGGTCCCAGTACTCTCCTGTACTCGCTCCTATGGCTGCTATTAAAGGGTTTCAGTACTCTCCTGTACCCGCTCCTATGCCTGGTATTAAAGGGTCCCAGTACTCTCCTGTACTCACTCCTATGCCTGCTATTAAAGGGTCCCTGTACTCTCCGCTCCTATGCCTGGTATTAAAGGGTTTCAGTACTCTCCTGTACTCGCTCCTATGGCTGCTATTAAAGGGTTTCAGTACTCTCCTGTACCCGCTCCTATGCCTGCTATTAAAGGGTCTCAGTACTCTCCTGTACTCGCTCCTATGCCTGCTATTAAAGGGTTTCAGTACTCTCCTGTACTCGCTCCTATGCCTGGTATTAAAGGGTCCCAGTACTCTCCTGTACTCGCTCCTATGCCTGCTATTAAAGGGGTTTCAGTACTCTCCTGTACTCGCTCCTATGCCTGCTATTAAAGGGTTTCAGTACTCAACTGTACCCGCTCCTATGCCTGCTATTAAAGGGTCCCAGTACTCTCCTGTACTCGCTCCTATGCCTGGTATTAAAGGGTCCCAGTACTCTCCTGTACTCGCTCCTATGCCTGCTATTAAAGGGTTTCAGTACTCTCCTGTACCCGCTCCTATGCCTGGTATTAAAGGGTCCCAGTACTCTCCTGTACTCGCTCCTATGCCTGCTATTAAAGGGTCCCAGTACTCTCCTGTACCCGCTCTTATGCTTGGTATTAAAGGGTTTCAGTACTCTCCTGTACTCGCTCCTATGCCTGGTATTAAAAGGTCCCAGTACTCTCCTGTACTCGCTCCTACGCCTGCTATTAAAGGGTTTCAGTACTCTCCTGTACTAGCTCCTATGCCCGCTATTAAAGGGTTTCAGTACTCTCCTGTACTCGCTCCTATGCCCGCTATTAAAGGGTTTCAGTACTGTTCTGTGATAAATGTTAAAGGTTTTCGGGAATCAATACCAGCCATGCTAATTTTCACAATTAATTATATATGCGTGGCATCACAAGACGTAACCTTGCATGTTGCATGTTGAGTAAAGTTCAGTAAAGTGTCAATTCAAGGTGAATCCAAAGTGAATTTCTGATTTAATGTCCCCCCTCAAAAAATCACCTGTTAATTGTCTATCCTGCTTTTAAATCTGAAATTTACTTTGAATTCTCACTTTATTAAAGGACCACTATTGTGCCAGGAAAATAAACTCGTTTTCCTTTCATTATAGTGTTTATAGGTCCCCCCCCACCCTCATGGCCTCCCTCCCGCCGGGCTCAAGAGGGGTAAGCCGTTAAACACTTACCTTTCTCCAACGCCGGGCTCCCTCATATAAAAAATCCTGTATATATTGTTATAAATCATTGAGGGATCACATAAGCTTAATTTAACTCTGTTTATTTCCAGCCTACCTAATGGATCCCGAGTGTGCCCAGCTGCTCCCCCATGTTTGTGCCATACTAGTTGACAAAAGTTTACTTGTGTCAGATGACTCCATCTTTCAGAAATTACAGGACTGGTTCAAGTCTTTGGCTAAAACAGGTAACTCCTACATAAGGGATCTTTAGTGACAGATTGTTTGAGGAAATCCCATTGTATCCTGGCAAGACGGTCCTTAAAGGGTTTAATGCACGAGGGTTGTTCCTGTTATCTTGGAGAACTTTTTTGTAGGTCCTCATATGATGTGTAAATGCCGTGCCTGTTTAAATCACACAGTGCTGAATTCTTCATGACAGAACTTCCTAGTCCTTACTTTGTACGCCTTCACTGGGAAAATGATTTTTAGGTGTTATAACACAAATCTTTGTTTTGTTTACCGTATATATATTTCCTTCATTGTCACATGCTTGTTACTGGTAAAAACACATTGTATAATGGCTAGATGAGTGCTTGATATTTTTTGCAGACCTACTTACTGTCTGTTTTTTAATGTTTTTTATCTTTTTGACCTAGTACAAGTTGATCAGTTATTGGAAGAGAATCAATGTATCGTAGGAATACTTGAAAGGGTCTTGAATATGGAATATAAGGATAATAATCTCTATGCATTTACAATGAGACTGACTGGAATTTTGGCAGCCTCTGAAGAGGGCTTTGAGTTTTTGCAGGTAAGTAAACGTGGATAAGAGGTCTTTTAGGCATGTATGTTATCTTTCTTATTTTTCTAACCCATTATATGTGTGTGAAGAAATGCCTATTTTTGGTTAACAAAATGGAGTGCTGATGGAGCGATCATGGTGAGACAGGAAATGTTAGATGTAGTAAAGGAATCTCAGTGAAGTCATTATGAGGATTGGAGTTCTTGGTCGCCTTTTTAGTTTACTGGGTTAAACAGTTTTTGAATGACAGGCCTCCGTTTGTACTACCTCAGTCATTCTCCACGCTGTCCGTAACTCTTCACACATAAAGCATTTTAGAAAGATAATGTACTTTAGGGGTCTGGAGTGTCTCTTTAGGGTCTTTAGGAGTGTTACATTAATACTCACTACTCCAGAGCGCCAGCATTGCAGTAACACACTGCTCCTTGTATACAATATAAAAAAAAAAATATGTAGGTAAGAGACAGAAGTATTTCGGGCTTTGTATGTTTTTGTTTGTTAAGCATTTGATTGTTTTTTGGTTTTTTTCATGGCAAATACAGAAAATATGTTAACATAAATTACTCCTGTGATTAAACTGTGCAAATCCCATGCCAACTCTTGTTAAATTCAAATCCCATGCCAACTCTTGTTAAATCTAAGTGCAGTGACTAAGCCCTAAGCTGATTTGATTATGGTATCATTCTCTGTTCTAGAGGAAAAATATTGTGGAAGATTATTTTGGAGCATTTACATTGACCAGTTTGATCTGGGAGAACATTAATGTGAAAATGGCCTGGATTGACGGGTTGCTTGATATGATCCAGCACAAAATCGCACTTCACTTTTTGCAGACGATTGGTGAGTACAGTGATGTATGAAATGGGTTTTATTGGCCTTCATAAAAAAAAAAAGTGACTGACAAAAGACAGGAAGACACAGTGGCGGAACTACCACAGTCGCAGGGGTCGCAGATGCGACCGGGCCCGTCACTATAGGGGGCCCGGCTGCCCTGCTAATCCCTGCAACCGTGGCCCGCAGAGAGAAGAACTGTGACAGGGGGCCCACCTAGGGCACCACCAAATCGCCGCATGGACTGCGAGGCAGTGTAGGCACCTGCTTACCTTGATGGCAGGTGCCTACTCTGCCGATATGTACCGAGGGGAGGACAGGAGACAGACAGCATTCGACGGTGGCAAGGGAGCACTGATCTGACAGTTCCTTTCTCCTCCCTCGTGCGCCCTCTGTGATGCCAGGAGCTGGAATATGATGTCATTCTGGTCCCGGTTTACTAAACAGCCTGCAGGAGTAGAAAGAAACTGTCACAGCACAGGCCAATTGAAAGGACCCAGACCAGCTCTACCAAAGGTAGGGAGGCTGGATGGGCCTAAAAAAAGTCAAATTAATTTGTGAGAGTGTGTGTGTGCGTGTGTCTGGCAGTGTATTTGTGGCTGTTAGTGTGTGTATGGGTCTGTGTCTGTCAGTGTATGTGTGTCTGTTAGTGTGTCTCTATGTCTCTCAGTGTGTGTCTGTGTCTGTCAGTGAATGTGTCTGTCAGCGTATGTGTGGCTGTTAGTGTGTGTCTGTCAGTGTGTGTGTCTGTCACACACGTGGGTGGGAGAGACACGTGGAGGGGCTGGGGGGGTGAATGAGGCACATGGAGGGGTTGTGGGGTGACAGAGGCACATATGGAGGTGGGAGAGACATGTAGGGACTGGGAGCTGGAGGGTTGGAGAGACACATGGAGGAGCTGGGGGGGGGGGACCCAGGGCAATCTTCACACTGGGGCCTGGTGGTTTCTAGTTACGCCTGTGGGAAGACACCATTAAAGTCATCAACACAGTTTATTTCCAGATGTATTTAAAACTTGCAAATAAACCATGACTAGTACAAAATATTATTTGTGAGATATTTACGTAGACACGACTTAAAGGGTTACACCAACCACCATGACCACTTCAGCTTTTAGAAGTGGTCATGGTAGTAGAAGTTTGTATGTGCAGCATTTCAACTTGACATACTGCACATCCAGAGATATTTGGACTTATGTGCCAGGAGCTAGTTACACCCCCAACAAACATGACTGCCATTAGCATGCACTGGCGACAGACAAGGTCAGATTCTCTCCGTGCAGGTGAAGCTTGCTCTGCTGTGGAGAGGAGCGGTGGGAGGTTTTCCCGTCTATGGATTTTAGGTAAGTTTAACAATTACAATCATGTATTTCATGGCGGAGGGACCTAACGAGTAATGCCTAATAGGGCAACCTAAATTAAATTAAAATATTATTTTGAAAGGGTTGGAGTAGGCCATTAAGCTGTATTCGATTTTACTTTTCGCTCATTAAATGTGATTAGGAATGAGATGTGCAGGAAACAATTTCTTATATCTGGGGAAAAAAATGCACGGTGTTTTATGAAAATTGCAAAAAGAAATGTTTTGCATGTATCTCTCTTTCTTTCATTTTCCTCCTATTAGGAGGCATGCAGGTGATGATAAACCTACAGAAGGACAGCAGCATGTTTGTTGCCTGTGCAGCCAATAACCTAATGGCTCACGCTTTCATTACCAGTACCAAGATAGATGGGGAGCCAGGCATGGCCAATATAACTGATCTGTCAGACAATGCGTGCTTGTTACTGAGTCATCTGGTGCAATCGCTCAGTTCTGGCTGTCCTTCCATTACAAGCCAAGCAATGAAAACGCTGGCGGTGATTTTTAAAGGCTGCACGGATGTATTGGCTGAAATTGTGTGGTGGGACATTATGAACAGTATCAATTCTCTCCTGGACCAGAATCCTGTCCGGAATGTTGTTAATTTAGAAGAGATGCTCCTTACTGCAATCAGGTAAGTAGGAAAAGTAGGGCAGGACAAGAACATGGTTTGCTTTGTAGTTACAACCTTTTGTCTATACTGTATAAAGCTTTTTTAGATAGAAGCTGGCCAGTTACTATTAATACAATTTTGCTCCGGAGCTTAAAACTTCCATGAGAGCTGGACAACTTCCTGACATCTCTCCAGCCAGGTGGAACCTATGTTTGCTTGGAGGAAGACATTACTGGTTTATTCAACCCAATTAATGGTTAATTCAACATTACTTTGACGTCTGCCACCACAGCTGCCAAAATTGAGACTCTGAAATCGTTCTAGTTCTTTGGGTGTTTCCAGTTTTTTTATGGGAGTAGACAGACTGTTTATTCATAAAGTTCAATAAAAAAAAGTGTGTGTGTGTATATATATATATAAAAATCACAATAGTTTCTGGCACTCATCCCATAGCAAAAGCATTAATTCAGCAATGACCAGGTGCCTCTCTGTGCAAAATATACAAATGGAACAAATTGAGAGCACTCATTGGATTTAGTAAACAAAAAAATATATTAAATCAAACGCATATAAATCAACATTTCAGCTTACTACTCTCTTGTCAGTTCACCACACATTTCATTTGTCCGTTTCACATACATCTCCAGCAGCATAGGCGTGCGCACGGGGTGTGCCGGGTGTGCCTGGGCACACCCTAATCCCCGCGCACGCCTATGTATATTGAGACCGGCAGGGGAGATCTCAGGATCTCCCCTGTCGGCTCATGCAGAGCCGACGCTATCCGAGCGCCAGCTCTGCTCTCAGCCTCCCTCCCCACTGACCCACATGCAGGGAGGGAGGCAAGAGAGGACCGGCGGAGCTATTGCCGGCAGCTCCGCCGGGTTCCTCTCGCGAGATATGAGCGTTGCCACGGCAACGCTCAAATCTCGCGAGAGTGAACTCTAGCCCCACAGAGGGCTAGAGTTCACTCTCCACTGGACCACCAGGGATCACAGCAGCAAGGATCCCCTCCTCCACTGGACCACCAGGGAAGGAAGCAGCAGCACGATCCCCCCTCCCTACAAAAGGTAAGAAGGGAGGGGGGAGAGCAAATAATGTACCCCCACAATCACCCACCCACACACATACAGCACCCACACACATTCAGCACCCACAGACATACACAGCACCCACAGACATACACAGCACCCACAGACATACACAGCACCCACAGACATACAGCACCCACAGACATACACACAGCACCCACAGACATACACACAGCACCCACAGACATCAGCACCCACACACATTCAGCACCCACAGACATACACACAGCACCCACAGACATACACAGCACCCACACACATACACAGCACCCACACACATACACAGCACCCACACACATACACAGCACCCACACACATAGCACACAACATACACAGCACCCACACACATACACAGCACAGACCACAGCCCACACACATACACAGCACCCACACACATACAGCACCCACAGACATACACAGCACCCACACACATTCAGCACCCACAAACATACACAGCACCCGCAGACATACACAGCACCCGCAGACATACACAGCACCCACAGACATACACAGCACCAACAGACATACACAGCACCCACACACATACAGCACCCACAGACACACACAGCACTCACAGACATACACAGCACCCACACACATACAGCACCCACAGACATACACAGCACCAACACACATACAGCACCCACACACACATACAGTACCCTCACAAACACACACAGCACCCTCACACACAGCACACAAACAGCACCCTCACACACACACAGCACACTAACAGTACCCTCACAAACACAAACAGGACGCTAACAAACACACACACAGCACACTACCAGTACCCTCACACACAAACAGCACCCTCACACACAATACATTAACAGCACCCTCACAAGCGCACACACACACAAACAGCACCCTCACACACAGTACATTAACAGCATCCTCACAAGCACGCACACACAAACACCCTCACCCACACAGCACACTACCAGCATCGTCACACACACATCACACTAACAGCACCCTCACACAGCACACACACACACACACACACACAGCAGTGTGTGTATGTGTGTATATATGTATATATATATATATATACATACATACATATATATATGCGGCGTGTGCTTGTGCTTTAGGGTGCACACCCTAATGCAATAGGCTGCGCACGCCTATGTCCAGCAGCACACATTTTTTATTCTTGTTACATATTTAGTCCATTCAGATCACATAGACTTTTTGATACAGTTCTTCTTTTTTCCATTTCATACACTATCGTACATCTCACACATTTGACTTCTTTGCAATGCTCCACACATTCACTGAGCTTTTTTTCATTTGTCTAATTTTTTTTTTTTTCCTCCTCTTCTCTTTATTCAGCATGCATACACACATTAACCTGTTCTGGTTAACCTTTGGCTAACCCGTTTTCATTCATACTGCTGTCTTTAACATTCCACACTCATATACATTTAAGACCATGTAATCAGACTTTATTTCTTTTTCCTCCATACATGCTTTTAATTTTACTCCGATTTTTTTCTCTTTTAAAACAACTTTGCCGTTTCTAGGCAACACTTGGTGGCTGTGCTTTATGTCACTTTTCGGCAGTATGCTTGACAGTCCTCTGTTTGCGGCTCTATTCACAGAGCAGACCGGACAAACAGGGTGCACTTGGTGATTGGGTAAGTTTAACACATTAGATTGTATATATTTGAGATTTTCACATGTCATAGCATCTTGATAAAGACCGCTAGACGGTCGAAAAGTTGATTTATATGCGTTTGATTTAATATATTTTTTTGTTTACTAAATCCAATGAGTGCTCTCAATTTGTTCCATTTTTATATATATATATATATATATATATATATATATATATATTGCAATACATACCATCCAGACTTATTTTTTTTAATTAAGCTACAATGATTCTCGGCTTAGATGACTGTTAAAGGAACACTAAAGTGTTAGGAATAGAAACCTGTTATATAGGTGTCTCAACCACTCCCTCCCGTGTTTGCAGTAAAAATAATAAAATAAAGGGTTTTACTTATCTTTTTTATTTTTTTAATTTATTCTTTATTTATCACTCGATAAGAATAACAAGTGTACAATGAACTTTTGGGCTTACACAGAAGCCAACATAAGTAATATTTATGGAAAAACATAATGCGCTTCAGGTGAACCACGTGATACAAATTCTTAAATCCTTTGAGACATGTCTCCCATCGAGGGTTTTTGTATTTTTAAACAGGCATTCAAACAAACATAAGGAGCCCCATCATAACAACTGCTCATTAGCCCTTGGGTTTACTTATTCCTCCATTATTTTGATCATGCCTGGGATAAATTGAAGAAAAACAAAAACATGGAAAGAAATGATAGAGAGTTCAACGGAGGAAAATAGAGATAAAATATAGCCTCAGGAGGAGGTAAAGCGAAGGTACAATCTCTTGGTTTCCATGGCGATTGCCCAACATGTAAAAATTCGACCCACCATTGTTCTTTACGTATCAACGCAGGTGTCTGGAAAATGTTACTCCCTTTAACTCTTATTATAATGATTTAGGAAATATGGAAGTATCTTACGCACAGGTTATGTTGTGTTTTTCTTTCCTGATAGGATTCCTGTCTTTCAAAATCCAAATTGCAACCTGTGGGTCACTGTGAAAAAAGCACTTAAAAATATGCATATGACTCAGTCTATTTCTCTTGCCGCTGAAATCTTAAAGCTGGGTAACTGGTGGGTATTTCCTTTGAATAGTTTCCATATTCCCTGTCTGTTCTCATTCATTTTATATATTTATTAAGGTTTTAGGAGAATTTGAGCTGAATAGCAAACATGTTCTACTTGTATTCCCTGTGATCCTGTTGAATAAAAAAATTAAAATACATTTGTAGACCCATCTCCTCACTGAACGATGACCTGACCAGTCATCACAGAAAAGTCCCAAGTAAAGAGTATGAAAATTAAGGAATAATATATATCTCTTTATTTTAATAAAAAGTAATAATCTGAAGGACAATGTATTCATTAAAGAGCTTTGAAAAGCTTTATGTGAGAAGTGTGTCCTTTTTTGTTTTCATTGTGAAGAAAGTGCAGATTTCAACAGAAATTGACACTTTTTAAAATTTTAACCCGGCTACACCCCCGCTTCCTCCCCTGCAAGGGGAAGTCTGTGATTGGACGGTCGCATAAATTATGGGCGGGGTTAGAAGAGGAGGGCTTGCAACGACTTCAGATAAGAGATCTGCAGCTTTTGCAAACCGTTTTTAGAAAAATCCCAATTAAAAAGTGCATGAATGTTTTGGGGTATAACTACTAAACAGTGATTTTTACATATTTTTTATTTGAGCAGTGGCGTGTCTCTGAATAATGCTATATCCTAAAGTGTTTGTTTCTTGAAAATAGTTTTTTAAAATTCTTGTTTTGTCCAGTCCACAGGATGTCAATCTGCAAGCAATGTCTGTCTTTCTTTATCCATTTCATTATATATTGAAAAGGTCTGCTACTCACTGCGAACATCCAGGTATAATGCAATGTTCTTTCTAAATATTCCTGTTTGATATGTAAGAACCTCGTAACCCTTTGGATATGCATTATGAGTTGTACTTAATATGCTTTTGTTCTGCTGTCCAGATAGAGGTAACTGCATGATATCTACATTCATAGACATTGTAACCTCTCTATCCACATGTCTATTTGAGGTGATAAATGAAAGTGGGGAAAAAAAGTGAATTTATAATATGCTGTTATTTTTGTTGTTGCAAAGTTCTAAAAGTGGAGCAAGCAATAGAAATATTCTGCTTAGGTAAGGTTTTAGTCTGTAAAAAAGTTACCACTGGAAAGAAAAAAAAATGAAGAAAAATGTGTATATATATATTTATAAATTTTTTTTTTTTTTTAATCGAAAAATAAGCAGTCAGATTGATCTTTGGAACAACAAACATGTTACCCTACATATTAACTATTATATCCTTGAATATTTTCTAAAGAAGCATCCATGTGTTGTTTAAATCTGTTGGCACTATATAAATGGCAATAATAATAACAATAATAAAGCGGATCTGTTTCTTCAGGGTGTTTTACATATTTGGCAAATACCCCCAAGGCGACATCTCCAGTGCGGTTCTGGTGGCCTTGGAGTGCAGTGGAACATTTTTAAAAAAATTTTTTATAGCTGAAGCTTTTCCTCGCGGCCATTGCATCTTCCTCCTGGAGATCTTTTTCGGCTCGAGGAGAAATAAAAAACAACAACTTTTTTCTGTTTCAGTCAGGGACTGCATACTAAAAATCTACAATGATCAAAGTCTAAAAATCTAATCTAATCTATACCTGAAAGGGGATCTGCTACCCATAGGAGAGCTTATCATCAATGTGGTTTTATTTTTTTTGTAAATGACCGTTCTACATAAAAAATGGATATAATCATCAAATTTTACATAACGTCACCAAAGACCACAAAGAATACATAATCCAAGCTTAAAAAGTAGAGAAAAATTAAATAACCAAACCATTACTATTTGACAAACATTTATATTCTGAGCCCTACATATTCTTTTTTTTTTTTTTTTTTATAATAGGTGTGGAGAATAACCCATTGTATGAGCCAGTAGACGCGGAGTACGTTATGGCCATGAAATCGTCTTGTATTCCTGTGCTTGGCTTGTGTCTTCGTCAGGTCAGGGAGCTCTGTGAAATGGTAATGTATTTTAATGTAGTTATTCATGTCTGCCACAATTTACACTGAGTCCACTGTAGCAATGTGTTCTGTTCTCTGTTTCTAATAATGAGCTAATTTAGAGATTGTATTATAAGGTTATTTTCCATAACCTTTAATTTCTTCTAGGGGTCTTGTGTTCTATATATATATATATATATATATATATGTATGTAAAAATCAATAAAGTGGAGCACTGCAAAAGTTTATACCTTATGAAAAGATATTCTTCTCGTGTGTATAACATATGACAAATCAAAAGATAATAAAAAAACAAATATAGTGTAGCGTTTTAAACTCAAAAATGTTACAGAAAGTGAATATAATACACTCACATTAAAGGAGCCATTTAGTAATCCTGGCTCCAAGTATTTAAGCAAGGAGTGTTTTTAGGTTAACACTCTCAACCTTCTTATCAATGTAACTCTCAATCCTCACCATGTGGAATTAGGTATGCATAGGGAAAGAAAAATACACATAGGGCATATTGCAGGAAAGAATAATCTTGGATATATATGAATAACACTTACAGAGCCTAGTAATCCTGGCTCTAAGGTATGTTGGCACTGTACCAATATGGGAGGTACTACCCGCAAGTGGCTGCACAATGACAGAGAAGCCAGATGAGGAATGAGGAAAATGTGAAACAAAATACTAAAACAATTTTAAAAACAAATAAAATATGTGTAACACTCCTCCATCCAGCAATCCCCTCCGACGCGTTTCGCTTCCACTGTTTTTACCACAAGCTTTTTCAATCGGTATGACGCCTATCTTGACAATGCTGTATTTATTTCCTGATTCACCATGTGGATTCCCTTTCTAGGGGCAATCATTATGAAGTCCCTTACATACCCCTGATGGGTGCAAATATTTAATGCCTCCCGTTAGTCAGGGGGATAAGGAAAACACTTCCTAAGGGTGTAGTGCTAAAACAGCTTGTCCGTTATCATAAAGATCCACTTAATGTTCGATACAGTCTTAGTTTGCTATTCCTTTTGCCACATTGAATAAATTAGTTTGTATCATAGATCCTACACATTGGTTACACTTTACGAATATATTGAACAGTGTCTTAAAATATTGCAGAGTCCCATAATAACATATGGAAATAGGGGAAACAAAGAATAACAATATATATGCTACGCAAACCGATATCATTATACAAAATAATATTTCACTATTAAAGAGAACAATACTAAATCAATACATATACATTTGCAGAATCTTATTTATATACTTTTTATTATTTAAAGGGACAGTCTTAACTATTTTACTTAAATATCACCTATAATATATATGCATTGAAATATCCCTAGTGACAAGTGGAATGGAATGAAATAAATTAAAATAGGAGTATATGAATACAATTATGTAATTTAAAGGGCCATTACTAAGTTAATTTCAACCTATATAACAAATGAACAAGACTTGATTTCATGGCAGTAAGTTATAAGATCGTCTAAGTCGCCCACTGCACACATTAACACCTGCTTGTTGATGTATTTTATTTTTTACCTGCAGAACAGTATCAAAGTGGAGATGCCTCACCGGCCTGTGCTGAATTCCATTGTGACATTACTGCAGTTCTGCATCGGTCAAGCAGCCAGCGAATTATCTTCAGGGTTGAGTTTCAGCAAGAAAATGATTGGTTGCCTACGAGTGCAAAAGGCAGCGTTGGATGCCATCCAAGCTCTTTCACATTGGACAAGTGAGGGGAAAAAATGATAAATCAGACCCCTAGTGCCATGTATACAGGATACTGTTTGTTATCAGCACTGAAATAATAGAATTCAAGAGAAAGACACTTGGTGACCAATTTGGTTCCTGGTATTTTTGCTTAGTAATGGTTGCTACACAAAAATGGTATTTACTTGGGAACCCAGTTAGTCACCATGTCCATGCGTACTTTGCCCTGATTTGTTTAGTGAGCTAAGGATTATACACATATGGGATTGGGGTGCAGTATAGAAATCCTGCCCACTTTTCTTAAACATACATAAAATAATCATTAAATTACAACTACAGATATATAATCTAGTTATATTTAATGGCATATGGAAAAAAAAAAAGTTTAATTTGCTAGATTTTCCCTGACAACTAACCATATACTGCTCTTTCTTCTTAATTAGTGAATAAAGAGTCCCTAGAACAAACATACAATGTGCTGTTTGCCTATCTCGAGAATAGTGGCTCGGATGTAACGGTAAGAATAAGTCTGTCTTTTGCACACAGTTCTATTTCTATATGTGCAGCCTGGTACAGTGTACTTCTCTCGTGTCTACATGTTGGTGTTGATGACTGTGCTTGCAAATCTAGTAACCATGGGCTATAGCATAATTTAAGTACTGAAAACTAATATGCTAAAGTCAGTGAACATGCTTTCTAATAGCCAAGACCTAATACTATGGCTCTGTTACACCAGGCACTGTATATTTAGGAATGCATCTGGTAAACAGTTATTCATGTTATGTAGGGTTGTTGTTGTTGCATCACGTTAACTCTTTTTTAGCCAAAAGGAATTTGGGAGTCATTGTGACGGGGAATATACCTTATAACTATACACAGGAATCCCCAAAAATACATCAGGAAGAAATCATAGAAAAAAACGCATATTTATTGAAGTATAAAATGAAAATACATATGGCATGATACTAGAACAGCAGTCTTCGTGTATGCTATATTGGTCCAAGCATGTAAAATTGAAAAAAAAAGGTTGTAAGTGAAGAAAGTATAAAAAGTCCAAAACCTGAGCATAGGACCACCCGCAGCTGCTGTACAGTGGGGAGACCACCAAAGGAGCCGACCCTAAAGAAAGATTAGAGAAGCCCCACTCCGGGTGCTTTCTCAACTTTCTGCCGTTTTACCATACCTTATAACCATCCCTCTGTTCTAGGAGCTCACACTTTTTTGTTAGTACAATTAAATCACATCGCTCCACAGTCATAAATGCTGCTACTACAGTAAATGTGTTAAAAGGACTTTCCTGGCATTCTCTGCTCAACAACACAACTGAAGTGCATTTGATCGATTTTGGCCACATATTCATGCTTTTTTTTTTTTTTTATCTCATCAGTGTTGATATACAAAGAAAGAAAAAGGTTTTGCAGCTTTCTGCAACTTAACCCTGCAACTTTAGCCATGCAGTAGTCGTACATATAGGTAATATAGAATGATTGATATACCCATGGCACAGTAAATAACTCTGCAGCATTGCTATGTCTAGCACATGTCCTACTGCAGTGTATAACTTAAAATGTGCGTTCTTAAAGGAGCCATGTATCTTTCACACATCAGTATCATGTATTGAATCCTTTTGTATACCTGTTAGTAACTTTTTAACCAATATTTTTTGCCACTTAGATTATAAAGAAGACTCTCCAGGCCTTATTGAAATGGCTGCGGGTGTCTTCAGAGCCAGAACACAATGAGTCCTGGGAGCACAGCATTATTTTTCTAAACAGTATGTAGTTCCTTTGTATTCACTATGATATGTAGGATCATTTTCTTCTACTATAAATTTTTATTGTTATTTTTTTTTTCTAATGGAATAAGCAGTATGTAGAAAATAGTTCTATATGTTAGCAGCTCAGTGGTTTAGCTTTACGAGGGTGAATGTAACCTATAAGGAGAGCGTTTGATAATCTCTGTTATAGAAAAGAGCTGAGATCTTGATTATTGATAAATAAAAAGGGCTATGGTGAGTTCTAAAGGGAGGCCTATGAGGCACTATAGCGTTAGGAATACAAACCTCTGTCCGTGCATCTTTATAATTACCCCCCCTTCACATGCAAAAAATTAAGAAAAAAAGGTTTAACTAACCTTTTTTCCAGCGCCTTATGCACTTCGTACTGCTGCCCACTTTGATTTCCATGACGTCACAGTGGGAGGCATTACGTCTGGGATTCCTCTCCAATCTAATACTCCCCAGAGAGGAGCATTGGGGTCAAGGTGGCGTGAGTGGAAGCCTAATCAAATGCTTCTCATAGGAGAGCATTGAATTCAATGCTTTCCTATAAGCTGCGTTTAATCACATGGCCAAGTTTCACTTGATCTTTGCTGTGGAATGACCTCTAGTGGCTGTTTGTGAGCCACTAGAGGTGTGTTAACCCTGCAATGCAAACATTGCCATCTCTAAAAAAACTGTTACAGGACCACAAAAGTCACCCAGACCATTTCATCTCAATTAAGTGTTCTGAGTGCAGTGGCCCTGTAGTTTTAACCCTACAATGTAAAACACTGCAGGGTTAAAACTACAGTGCCACTGCACCCAGAACACTTCATTGAGATGAAATGGTCTGGGTGACCTTTGTGGTCCTTTAACAGTGAGCCCCAATTTTCATCAATTTTGTCACCCTTCGGAGACAGGTGCATTTATATGATAAGTAGCTCTTTGAGAGTCTACGCATGGGGGCAGGAGTCAAACTGTTTTGGAGTGTGCTAGGACTGCTTCCTACTTTTTTCACTATTTCAGACAGGTTTCTGCCGGAGCTAAGCCCAGTGGTGCAGCGCTTAGCTCATTGGATGAAAGTGATCAATTGATTCTCTCTACCAATGCGCTAACCATGCATTGCATGTTGTAGCCCAGGGGCACTAACAGAATCTTTAACTTAGGAGCTTCTCACTCTCCATGAGAAGTATTGGAGGCCAGGAGCGGTGTCTGGCAAACATCAGATAAGAAGTAGAACTATTCCTTACAATAAGGGGGGGGAGGTGTCGAGGGGACTCCTGGTACCATAACCACTACAGAACACCAAAGTACTGAGCTGCTGAAATGTCAATTTTTGGAGATAGAATAATGTCAAGAGTAATTTTCTTATAAGGGGGTGAGTGAAAAAGAAAGGTGACAGTGGTGATGGAGAAAGATAAATGTATTGCGATAACATAACAAACTTAATGTGCAATCTGTCAGGATGAAAGATTTCAGAAGCTGATAAAAAGATGTGCAAATATTGTACATCTAATTATCGTAATCCAGAAAATAGTTCCAATGGAGGCACATGCAAACTATCTTTATGTGTACCCCATGGTCAGATCCCCTTGTGTATCTCCTCCCTGAAAGTAGGAGGTTCCTTCCAGAGGGATCAAGACATTTGCAGCACTGAGCAATACCTTAGGTGTTCATTTTTTAAATGTTTTTAGAGCTAGTGTATTGTGAAAAAGGAGAACAAGGGGAGGTGTAATGGGAGGGGGATTGTTAAGTAGAATGAGTTCCATTTGTGTTGTCTGCATGATCTCTTTAACCCCTCAAGGACCTGTCATGATTCCCTTTTATTCCAGAAGTTTGGTCCTTAAGGGGTTAAAGGCAAGAAAGTTGTTGTTTTTTACAGTTTTGTATAAACAGTTTTGTAAGCCTACTTATATTTTCTTCTACTCTCCTGGTTAATAAAATAATTTCTTTATCATATTAAAAATAAATTGTGGATTTATTTTCCAGCCCTGTGGCCTTTAATAGTAAAACGCCTTTGCAGCCCAAACTGGGAACACCGTGACACAATGCTAGAATTTGCTGCAGAACTTGTAGACACCCTCCAAGGTAACTCATGTTTAATATTAAAATTAGCTTTGATAAATACTGTTACACAAATTTCTGTTGTCATTCTCCTTAAAGGAACACTCCAAGAACCATAACTACTGCAACCCACTGTAAGATATCAAATGTTTTTCATGTTGTGACCAAGTGTACTCTTCAGCCTAAATTGGTAGAAAACATTCCTAAGCCTGTTTCATAAGAGTTCTATACCTGCTTGCCGCTTCGCTTATATGAAACAAACTGTATTATCTAATTTTAATTCTTTGTTGTACTTTTATAGACCAAGAGAGTTTCAAACAAGCTATTAGTGCTTCAGGTGTTCCTCAACTGGTCTTGGATCTGCTAAAGGATCCAGAGAGTTATGTTCGATCAAGTGCTGTGAGCTGCTTGGGAAGGCTAGTTACTATTGATAACCTGCACCTAAGATTGGAAGACGCAATGTCTACAGAAACATTGAAAAGAGAGGTAACTGTTAAACACTTACACGTGTAATCTTTATTTTCAGCTATAGCTTGCTCTTCCTGGTAACATCATACATTATAATGGCACCATGTATACTCCAAAAAGGTAACATATACAAAATGACCTATGTATGCCATGCCTCGGTACTCCCTTTCCTTTTGCAAAAGTGTTATTCTTACTTTGACAGAATTCAAATTCTAAAATAAAATTTAAAAAGTGAGAAAAAATGTAAGTGATGCACCATTTAAAGGAACACTATAGGGTCAGGGACACAAACATGTATTCCTCACCCTGTAGTGTTAAAACAGCCATTTAGGTGGCTTGCCATCCCCCCCCCCCCCTAGAAGGGGTTAAAACTTACCTTATTTCCAGTGCTGGTAAAGGTCCGCCAGCGCTGACCCGATCGCGATCCGCCTCCTTGGTGACATCATACGAATTACTGTTTTTAGCCAATCCAATGCTTTCCATAGGGAAAGCATTGGATTGGCTGAAATCAGGAAGGAGGTGGGGTGGGGCCAAACACCGTTTTGGCCAATCAGCACTTCCTTATTGAATCAATACATCTCTATGAGGAAAATTCAGCGTCTCCATGCAGAGGGTGGAGATGCTGAATGGCAGTGCTGCTCACTGTGCACCACTGCCCCAGGAAGCACCTCCAGTGGCCACCTGACAAGTGGTCACAGGAGGTATCCCTAGTGGACAATGTAAACACTGCCTTTTCTATGAAAAGGCAGTGATGGCATGAAAATGACTGGGGGTAATGATTATACTCACCAGAATAACTACATTAAGCTGTAGTTGTTCTGGTGACAATAGTAACCATTTACATATTTATAAGACTACATCCTTAAGGAACAGCGATGGAATAATTCCATACCAACCTTCAACGATTCTATAGAAGAATCAAATGTCTTACTCATTTAATGGTGTTGTGGCACTGTTGTGAAAACTTTTATTTATATAAACAGGGCATTTCATACTGGCATAGGGTTTTAGGATTAACCTTGAGATTACAGCATGAAATATTGGTTCTAAATGTGTAAAAGTGAGGTTCTCCAAAACTATAACGTATTGACCAATTGCCCCCCTTTTGGTTGTTTCTAAGCTAGTTTTGTTCTCTTACTACTCTAACCATACTTACATTAATCCTATCCTTATCCGCATATGTAACCACATCCTTTTAATTTAAAAGCAAACTACTGGTACAAAAAGGTTTATTCCTTTAGTTACTAATTACGCTTTGTATTGTTTATTTTTTCCCCTCCATATATCTTAACAGATCCTTGTGCCAAACTTCCTGAATATTTTATCTGAAGATACCGATGCTTTTCCCAGAAGAGCTGTAATGAAGGTATTTGTTGAATGGCAAAAGTTGGACTATATCCAGACCTTTCATGAACCAGAGAAGCTGCTTTTCAGGATCCTGCATGTGGCAAAGGAAGACTGTGACTGGGAGGTGAAAGTTAATGCTCTTGAACTGGCCAATATCTTTGTAGATAAAACATTTGAAACACGTGTTGCTAACAGTTGTCCGTACACAGTAGGGTTACCTACTAACACAAGAGTGTCTGGAATATCTGAAATGGTTAAAAGATGTGATCAAGTAGGGCTTTTTCCATGTCTGTTGGATGCCCTTTGTGACTGTGATAGGATGGTGGCATTGAAAGCCTGTGAAATTCTCTTGTCCTTGAAGTCAAAGTTGGATGGTAAAGACACTTGCTCCAGTAATTCAGAACTGAATGGCATAGAATGGCTGGAGGGTAATTTGAGGAACTGGCGCCTTCAAAGCCAACATGGAGCACTTACACTTGATGCACAAGACAAGACCTGGGCAAGAGACATCCTTAACAAAATAGATTTGGTTAGCATAGAGAGTTCTCTATCAATGGGTAGTAGTTATAGTGACCAAACACCGCAGTCCCTGCTACAGGATATTCAAACTGCATTGTGGGGAGGGGATGAACAAGATGCTGATTGTTATTAACCTTTGGATGTCCAACATCAATCTTTGTATTTCTCTAGTCCAAAAGGCATTTATAGCTACAGGTGTCACTGCCAGTTTTAAGTCCTTCTATATATACACGTCATGCATACACCACAAATATGGCCCCTGAAAACGATGTGTACACACTCTTTGTTTCTTCCTTAATTAAGTGGCCCATTCTCACAATACTTAGTATGTGGCTAGTTATATGGGATGCCATGTCAACTGTGGTTACCATCCTGAAGAAGGTAAAAGCTAGTTTTAGTTAGTTGCATTTCTATAATTTGTCTATTTTCTGTTTGTGTATATAAAATTGCCTTTTTATTATGTATTTTTGCAAGTACGATTTTTTTTTTTTTTTAGTTACCATACTTTCTATGGTTTGAGGAGAGTATGAATAAATACATTAAATATGACCAAAACTGATGTTCATTTATGAGCAGGTTATGTATTCAAGATGTAAATAATACATTTTACTTTCTTTCATTGTAAACTCCCAACAGAAATACATTTTCTTTTTATATATAATTTGGAGTTGCTATAAATCAGTCCACCCCCTCCCCCCACGTTTAGGAACAGTACAGTAGGGATTTATATCTTTCTATGGGCAGGGAACATCCTCTATAAAAACAGTTTGACAATTAGTTGTTCCACCCCCTTTAACTCCTTAAGGACACATGACATGTGTGACATGTCATGATTCCCTTTTATTCCAGAAGTTTGGTCCTTAAGGGGTTAAAAACCTTCACATCAGAAGGCTCTCCAATTCTTTCATATCCTACGAGTGGGACCGTTGAGTTTTTGCCTCCAGAAATTTAGTATTGCAGTGCTGAGGTGGTGGTAGGCACTGCTTGCTACATGGGGTCATCCAACACCAAAAAGCTATCATGGGCAATGAGCTTGCTTTGTGGCCTGGATGGTGGAGTTACTCATATCTGTGTGATTTTCTTTCTGATAGAGTAATTTTAGAGGTCTAGCCATAAATATCCATAAAAAATGGACAAATGGGAGTAAAGCCAACATGCTCGAGCAAAATTAAGAGCCTCCTGCAAATCTAAGCACTTGGCATGTGCATAATGTGCTATGCCACTTTTTGGAGGGTGCAGAAAAAAAGCTGTGCAATGCGTTCTCTCAGGGAGCAATAAAAAAAAAAAAAAATCTCTCAAACCTTTGCTAACTTTAATGAGGATAATTTTAAAGCTGGAGAACATGATACTGCTGTTTAGAAAGAAGAGACGCAGAACTACATTTACACCTTAATTGTTCTTAGGATAATTTTTTTGGGGACATCTAGCAATGGTACCGAACAGGAAACCGGTTTTCCTATGGAGGAGTTTAATAAATTTACTAAAAAGATGTCTTCAAGATTGTACACGAAAAAACAAACATTCAGATCCAAGCAATTAAAACAGCTTTTTAAACTTCAGGAAGCAGAATCTTGGAAATAACTCCCAAAAGTTGATATGCCCATTGCCAACATTCACAATTCCTATCGGGGAAGAAAACGGGTTAAAGTTAAAATCCCACTGGATAAGTGGGCAGAAATTCCCTTCAGGTGTATCTTCCAAACCTCTGTGTTACTTTAGCAGAGTTGCCGTCGTAGGAGCTTCAGTTGCAAGAACTCAAAACGCCTGCCTACAAGCTCTAGAAGACTTCTCCCAGGAAAATCTACTCTGAACCCAGCTTGTTTATTTAGAAACATCAGACTAGCCCATGACTAAGTCTGTGAAATGACGATTGAATAATTGAAATTGGATGCAACAAACAGTCTCTCCTCCATTGCTCGTAGAGCAATATGGCAGAAAGCGTGGTCTACTGCCACCACATCAAAATGAGCCTTGTGTGAACTTCCTTTGAATAGGAAAACTTATTAGGGTGTGCATAAAAAGATGTTATCGAGCAGATTTCCCAGACTAAAAAGCCTCTCCCACAACAAAAAAGAACCAGATGCTTCTATGATTACCACAGCCAAAATGGTATGTGAAATGTAGGCACTTTCTTCGGCACTAGAATTTACAGACTTCCATTAAGACAAAATAGTTTTATTTCCCATACCATCATTTCGTCCTAAGGTTTGTTCAAGGACAACAGACACTTTTCTTACCAACCTTCTGTCAAAATACATCTTTACTTAAAGATGATGATTTTCCCTGTCTGGACGTCAAAAGAATATTATCCATCTGTCAAGGTTTTAAGAATAAAGAAATCTCATCATCAATTTATAAGGAAAATCAAAAGGATCAACAGACTTCCAAGTCTTCAATGCCAGATAGATTATGGAAAATAATCGATGAACCAACTGCGTTCAAGGAAAACCCCTTTCAGAAAACATTAAAGCTCGTTCCACTAGACTCGCAGGGGTAGGTAACATTCGGCATTCCAGATGTTGTGGACTATATCTCCCATAACGCTCTTTCACCCATAATGCTGGCAAAGCATCAGGGAACATGTAGTCAATAACATCTGGAGTGCTGAAGGTGGCCTGCGGCGAGAGCTATGGCTACATCTTGGGCAGAAAAGGCTGTGGCTACTCCTTAAGACATATGTAAAAGCTACTACTTGGTCATCTTTTAATACATTTATTCAGCACTACCGGCTAGACATCTTGGCCTCAGCGGAAATATCCTTTGGGTGCAACTTGTCCATTGAACATCCCTACTGTACTGCCACTAATACCAAGGAAATAATTTACTGTGCGTAAAAGTTGTTTTGTCCTTCATACTGTACAAAGAAGCATTTAGTACCATAGACTTTATATAATCATACAGGTTAAATAATATCCATCAAGGTGAACCTGTTCCTGGTTTCTATTCAAAAGTCAGCAAGTTATTAATATATCCCATTTAAAAGAAGGTCCTGGTTTTGCCAAATAATGAAGATATACTATATATCGGAGGGAAAACCAAACCACCTCTAGGCAGATATTGACAATTCTAAATTCTGGCTGTAAACAATTTCCTCTGCTGCCTCCACTGATAACCTGTTTTCCCTTGTACCGTCCTGTTTATAAATGGTCGTCTTTTTCTCTTCTTTTGGATGCCCCTGCAAGAAACTTCTATTAGCTTATCCCTGCAGTGTAAAACACGCTCAGCTAATGAGCTAATCTCTGCATTGTCAGATTTAGCTCAGTGCAGGGAGCTACATACCAGAGAAGAAGAAATGACAGTAGGAATCATGCAGACCCCAGGTAAGTTGGCAAGCGGTTTAACTACTTACCCTGATAGAGCTCTCCAGGCACCATAACCCTACCCAACTACACACAGAAAGGATTAGGCAAAACACTATCACAGTTGTTAAAAAAAAGTCAACCCATCAATTTCTCTAGAAAGACAGTTCCTTTTTGACACAACAAAAATTCCCATCACAACCCAGGACACATCGGTGGAAATCTGAAAATAACCTTCCTTCACATTCACCAAACAAAATAAATGATTGTGAAGTTTCAGTTACAGACCTAACATTCTACATGTATTGATCAATGTTATGTCTCATATTTTCTTCTATTTTCTGTTGTCCCCAGTTACAATGGGTACCTGGCCAGAATTTTATTGGACACCCGAATATGATAATGTGAAATTATTGTGTACGGTATTTTCCTATTTTTTTTAAATAAGGAGTTGAAGCCCCAGTTATAAAATAGCACCCAAGAGTGTTTGAACATTTTTCATGAAATGTAAGCTTCTTTAAACCTGTCCTGTTTGGCAGTGGTAATTTGCTTTTTAGTTTCTTTGCAAAAGATTTAAAGTTTTTAATAGACGTATTACATACAGGTCATGGAAGATACAAGTTTTGTAAATTTGTCCTTTGGCAAGTTCTACAGTGCTCGTTTAAATACATTTAAAAAAAAGAAAAAAGAAAAAAAATGTCAGGACCACCAGTAACTGACGGAAAAACTAATGTCCAATGCTCTGACATAGTGCCACCATTGTACTGGGATGAAGAGGATCTGACCCGGTGATAGAATGCAGTCATGATACTTGGATTGTGCAAATTTAGGGAACTTGTCCAGGTCGGGATTTTCAATATCAACCTACAAAAGATTTCAAAAAATAAAAATAAAATACATTTACATGTGCAGATTACACACCAGGGAATAAGGTCATGAGAGCCAACCCTGAAATGCAGACTGCTTTTCCCATAATTCTCAGCCAACCACAATGGTAAACGTGGTCCTCAAAACCCACAATGCCAGGGCTGGCTATTACTAGGGTTGAAGCACTGAATAAGGTTTACTCACCTGACTGGTGTTGTGAAGAAGTGAACTTTCAAATGGATATAAGTTTTCGGTTTCACTCACTGAATAGAGTCTGATATACTTCCTTCCCACAATCTGTAGAAATGAACACATATTTTGATTACAGGTGACACACTGGCTTGCAATCTTTATCTATTGTTTATTTTGTATCAGTTTTTACTCTATTTTCTTCCAAACCATTGAAGGAGGAAAATTACATTTAAGGGGACAAAAGGGAACTTCACTCTTATTTTTAAGTTACATTATTAAAGTGGATCTGTCAGATAATAACAAAGTCAACCTTACACAGTTTATGGAAGCATGTGTGATGTTTTCACTCCCTGTAAGGATTAAATAGATAAGGCATAAGAGATATCTGAATGTTAAAGAGTGCAGATAAGCTGTTTATAATCACTCCAGATTTATCTGCACGTTAAAGTCAATTTTACTTTAATGTGACTTCAACACCCAAAAGGACTTCATATACCACTAAGAAAACATTATCAAAGTTAACAATGCACACAAGCACTGCCTACAACTCACCCTATGTAATGACAAACACTTCTTGATTAATTAAGAAAATCAAATAAAGCATTGGTAAGACTGATAACACAACAAATATGTATGCCCACAATACCCATAAATGTCTACTTTTGGGATTTGACAGGTTGATGTTGCAGGAGGAGGAGTGGGTGGCAATTGAAACTGAGGGCAAAACCAAGATAGGCCTCAAATTAATATTTTGGATAAGCTTCTTAAATTGAGTATTTTGAAATATATTGATACATATCACCTTTGTGCATGTGTCACAATTTGGAAAATCCAGCTAATATAACACATTACACAAGATCTTCTATAAAGAAAGGTTTTCACACATGCATGAGAGTACAATTAAAATGGAGTTCGAAATAAACTCCTTGGAGACAAAGATGCCAAAAGTTCAAGAAATAAGATGTCACCAATGGATGTATTTCTGGTGTGATTAAATGTCTTCAATCTTTTCATTGTACAGGTTATTGGATTCATCATGCCTGTCACTTGTTTGGGTTTCTTCACAAAATACAAATACCCTCTTATTCCTCTTTTTGTAGACTTTTTGTGTAACCATTGCAGCTATGGGACACACCTGTGCTAAGAAGTTCTGTTGGGGGTCTTGATGAAGCGGGGACACTGTTCCTGCTGGACCAAACCAAGCATTGATGGTAATGTCATCTTCATCCCCGTCACCCAGGCAGCAATAATCTGGAATGCTTATGTCTTCTTTCAGTTCATGGATCTTTACAATTTCCATGCAAAAAAAAAGACAAAATTAGAATATTTTTATTTTAAATATTTACGTTTTTAAAACCCATCTCCCAGAATACTCCAAAGTCTTCAGTTCAGTACCTGTCCGCTCTGCCCCCTCTTCCATTTGAGATATATCAGTCGCTCCACATTCACAAAACAGAGTGAAAAAAAAAGGTCTACCTCTTTTACACTCCGTTTTGTCATTGGAGACCTACCGAAAGGCTGACAGCATCAGCTGACATGTGATTGGCAATTTGCCATGCATGCACACTAGCTTTCCCAAGCACTAGATTGGCTGAAATCATCAATCTTGATAAATTCAGCCAGGGGGCAGTATAACATTATGAAGACCGGCATGGTGAAGGATCAAAGGGCTGTCACTTAATGGTTAGTAGGATACTAATAGCATTAGGAACGTGTTTGTATTCCCAACGCTATAGTGTTCCTTTAACTCCTAAATGGCAGAGAAATGAGCAGTGACATTGCAGGAGCATAATCTATACACCAAAACTGCTTCATTTAGCCAGTTATTTTGTTGCTTATCTTTCACAGGAACACAATAGCCTCAGCCTGAGATGTTGGTTCAAACTAGATTTTTTTTATTTTAATAAATATAATTAAGAAATTGGTATTAAATGCCTGTGTGTATTAAGGACTATACATTCTCTTGTATGTAAATAGTAACAACTAGCACCCATGCACAAGAATAAGATTGGTAAAGGGGTAAACAAATTTATAAGCCAATATGGGTGTTGGAATAGCAGAATATAGGGATACACAAGCCTATCTTCATCTCCCAAGACAGACGTGTTTACAGCACAGCAATAAGCTTCAGTACCATACCTCCTATTACATATAAATTGCCTCCCTACCTCCAATCATTATTTAAACGTAAACCTAATCAAACTCCCAGTTACCTGGTCAAATAGTTGATGCTGAGCGAGATATCCTGTGCAGCCTTGCTTTTAGAAAATAAGAAGGAGAGATTATTAGTCACAAAATGAAAGCAAAAAAACCCAAACACAAAACTTCTCTATATAGACAAATATATATTGTAAAATAATCAAAAAAAGTATATAATTAATTTGTACATGTATGTATATGTTATTGATATTACTGTTATCTTATTTTGATATGTATTTTAAAATTCAGTTTGTGATGTCATTTTGGCGGGAATATTCAAATTCCAGTACATTTAGTAAACCCTATATAAAGCATTGTTAGTCAGGTTACGGTTTTTACTATATTCTACTTGAAGAAGCCTGTTGTGGGCGAAACGCGTTTAGAATTTGTTTTAATATTTTTTATATTGTCATAATAAAGGAATTTTGGCCTCAAATATTTTGCCACATTCCTGTTTTTTTACTTAATTTTATTCTTGTACCTGACTAACTTGAA
Source organism: Pelobates cultripes (assembly GCA_933207985.1). Lineage (NCBI taxonomy): Eukaryota > Metazoa > Chordata > Amphibia > Anura > Pelobatidae > Pelobates > Pelobates cultripes. The sequence goes on along the minus strand of OW240918.1, from coordinate 119,972,399 downwards.
CCAACACGAATTTACGGAAAAATCCTTAGGTGGGGATTATACCACCCATACGCTAAAAATTGAGCAGAGAGGACTGCTCAATATATTGTGAGTACATTTCATACTTTTCTTTTTATTTACATTCATATTATACAGTGAGCACTATATATTTTATCTGCTTTAATTTTCGGTCGGAATCCTCGGTGCACCACCTATTTTGCAAGTTACTGCTCCATATATCCTTATATCATTCCACTTCACGCACTTCATACCAGAGCTGGATTTTAGCTCTGGAAATTGTGAGTAATTCCAGTTTATTGCATATATATTCATCTATACCTACATACTGTACCATTGGTTGTCCTTTTTACTTTTCTCCACATATGGCTCATTGAAAATACAAGTCATCATCAGGGGCGAAACCACTTCATTACGCTACAAAGAACATTCCTCATTTATCTGTGGACTATTACCTTGGACTTTTTTTATCCTAATTTCTATTTTATTGTACTTTTTAGTTATATATTTATGCCCTATTTCCTTTGTTTTTCCGTTTCTCATTAAAATATATATTGTAACTTTTTCCTATTCCAAAAACATGACCAGAATGAAACAAGAAAATCACTCTCTCTAATATGGTATACGCTGATGAGATTGTTTCCCCAATATCATGGTTTCACTTAGGATGCTTTTTGCCAGATCTATTAAATCAGTTGAAAAGAAAATAAATCTATTCATTGATATAAACGGACAGTTGATAAATGTTTACATTAGATACATTTTTCCCTTCACCAAAATGCTTGGACAGATGCCCTTTATCTATTTTAAATGTGTATTTCTACATATTGGTGTACTGTTGGAACACTGTCAATATTCCAAATCTAGCAGTTTGCCCCTGACTCACTAAGTGTATAATCCTAATGAGCATGGTTAAGTGTCCTTACTTTATATGGGGGTGTATGATTTGTAAATGTTGTTTGTGGTGTTTAGAATTATTGTAATTTCAGTGAAAGAGAGGTTTTGAGCTCATTTAAATCTGAATACTGGTCTGTAAAATTACCAAACCACACGGGATTAATGCTTTAGGAGGAGGTGTACAAATATCCTTCTATTGTATATTCCTAACGCTATAGTGTCCTGACACCTATTTAGGTCTCCCCAATGTGTGAGGGTTTGAAAGGCAAGAGTACTTACCTTTAAGCCCTCACTGTGCCGGTCACCACTATCATGCTCCGCCTCTTTGACTGAAATCGTCAGTGTAGATTATCTCAGCCAATCCAATGTATCTCCATAGAGAAATATTGGAATGCTAGTGCGCATGCGTGGCAAAATGGTCTCTATATGACGGATTCGATAGGCCTGTTTAAGTAATTGGGGTAGAAGCACCTCTAGAGGCAGGTTAGCTCTGCAAAACGGCAATGTTTTCAGTTGCAGTGTTAGACATGGATGACACCAAGACCACTTCATTGAGCTAAGATGCTCTTGGTGCCTATAGTGTACATTAAAAGTGAACTATTAACACTTGTGGATATGCTTCTAAAATCAAATATTCTGATTTGGTTTTTATTGCCTTAAGGGTATTTAGAAATCATTTTGAGAACACATACCTGATTTAATATGTATTTGCTGATAAACTCATTTATAGTCATTAATTTCTGTGACCAATCTACATCTGTGTATCTGGATCCCAACTCCACTGGAACAGTTCGACATCCTGCAACTCTCTGAATGTAATCCACACTGTTGCAAGAAAAATAGAATATCTTTTGTACTGCTAAAAATAAACAGTGAAGCTTTTTGTACATTGCGTATTGCCAAGGAATTGACCAATCAGAGGCTTCTCATTGAGAAGGCTCTGTGCTGGAGTCACAAGTGCATGAGTGACAGCCAAAGAGGCATTTTGGCATCCATTTATAAAAGTGCGAATTTCTATTTAAACTGGCACTTTTGTAAACTGTTGAAAAAAAATGTCAGACTCTTGGCACACACAGCACTTCAGCAAACTCAAGTGATTTAATGGGACATTATAGTCACCAAAACAAGCTAAATGAAGCAGTTAGTGTATAGAACATGCCCCATGCATTCTCACTGCTCAATTCTCTGCCATTCAGGAGTTAAATCACTTTTATGAAGCCCTAGTCACTGCTCCCTGCGGACAGAGATCTTATGTTTACACTTGCTTTATTGCAAATTCTGTTTAATTCAGAATTTGTTATCTTCTGCACTGATAATAGCTTGCTAGACATTGCAGGGGACTCCTGTATTATACATTTACAGAGCAAAAGATAAAAACCTTCTAAAGTAAGTCAACATCGGATTGAAAATAAAACGATTTTTTTCATGCAAGCTGTGTGAGTCACTGCAAAAGGCTTGTGATTAAGGCGGCATAAAAAGAAACAAAAGTGATTTAAAGGAACACTATAGGATTAGGAATACATCTTTGTGTTCCTGGCCCTATAGTGTTAAATACACCATCTAGTCCCCCCACTCACCCTTGCTCCCCTAAATATAGTAAAATCTTATATTTTCTCCAGTCTGTTGCTGCTGGCTCTGCCCCTCATCTGCCTGCTTGGCTGACATCCTCAGAAGTGTTGATCAAAGCCAATCAGGATTGGCTAAGATTGCCAAGGAGGCAGATCAGGGGCAGAGCCAGCACAAGCCAAACACAGCCTTGGCTTCTGAATCAATGCATTGCCAAGAGGAAAGTTCTGCGTCTCCGTGCAGAGGGTGGAGGCACTGACTGTCAGTGCCGCACAGTGTGCACCACTGCCCTAGGAAGCACCTCTAGCAGCCATATGAGGAGAGGCCAGTGGAGGTATCCCTAGGCTGTAGTGTAAACACTGCCGTTTCGTTTTACACAAAAACTGCTTCATTACGCTGCAGTTGTATTTGTGACTAAAAGCGTCCCTTTAAGGAACACTCCAGGCACCATAACTACAGGATTTTTTAATGGTTATGGTGCCATGAGTGCTCTGGCATCCACACACTGTAATTAGTCAAATCATTATATAATTATTTTGCTTCTTATCTGGGTATGCTAGGTGCCGCTCCCTACCTCCACTGCCTCAGACAGAGAGCTGTAAGCACCACAGTCATGCCCAGCACTCTCAGCTAATCACCGATGTCTGGGTTGGAAGAAATCACTGATAATGTAGCAGTGTTCATTTCACACTGGACAATTCTTGGTTAAAATCAAACTGTTGATTGTTCCTTAACAGCTTGATATTAAAGCGATAGATCGAGACACAGTAGTAGTAGCAAGGTGCAGTGGTAACGTTAAGTTTGAAAAGTGTCTAATGTACTTTTAATGTTCCAGCATCTTTAGAAATGTATGCTGTTAATCGCTATTGAATATGGCTTGACAAAGACCATGTTTGGACTACATATTGCAGGAACTCTAAGATACAAGCAAAGTTAGTACATCAAATCTGAAACGTGACTTTTGAAGCAGAGAAATATCTTACCTCCATTTTTTCATACAGGGCCAATGGTCAATGATGCCCTCTAGAATAACCGGCTGCTGTGTAACCAAGTAATTTGCTTTGAAATGCTCCAAAGATGGACAGAGGAGCTTCGGGATTGTACTTTGTAACTCCAGAATAGGTGTGAGAGGGCGAGGCATAGTCTGTAAACAAGGTTTTTTAAAAATTAAAAAAAAATATATATATACCTTACTATAGCAACTGTCTTGAAATTAAATGTTCTACTAAGCTAAATTTTAGGGGAGGTGTTTTTTTTTTTTTTTTTTTTTAAATGTAATTACATATAGTTTATAAATATTTCCTCTGAGCTTTATCTGTTCATTAATCCATGAGTAATGGTAAGTAGACTACTGAGTGGACAAATTAAGAAAAAAAATTGGGGCGGAGCTTGACTGCCATGCGGATCGGACGTGTTCAGCAACAGCTCCCACGACTGGACTTAAATATTGGGGACTATACCCGGTCCACTTAAACGTATTGCCCGCTACCAGCAGTTATCTTAATTATCTGAATTGCCCAACTTGAGGCTTGCAGCCTACTCGCATTGGAGCTGTGGGGAGACAGCCGCTCTCCCGGCTCAAAAGACGATCAGGTTGTCCCCACCTAACGCTACCCAGCCCACGTGCCCTGCTCGGCTACCAGCAGCCTACTCAGCGCGGCTACCCAACGTCACAGGCAGCGAAGTAACACTGGGAGCTGTGGCTACTCCCATTCTGAGAAGGACCCAGTCTGTGGAACCAAGATGTGGGCCCTCATCATGGCCTGGAGCAGGAGGGAGGCCTCTCTCTATGCCTGTGTTGGGGCATTACCGGCCTAGATAGGTTATTGCCATTCACGACAAAAATAAAAATTTTAAAGTGTTTAATATCCAGCTATTTTGCCCACAAAGTTTGAAAGAGATCTGTCAACCTGCAACAGCTCAATGTTTAGTGAATAAATGACCAAATATAACAAACCTCTCGGACCTTGCAATTCCCTGGTTCCAGTTCACATTTGTCATCCATTAGTCTCTTCTTTCCCTTATGGTGCAGATCTATAAAATAAGTGAGGTTTTGATAAGATATTAAATGATCTTTAATTTTGTGACAGCCAGAAAATAACATTTTTGCTAAATGTGCCAAATGTAAGACCTCCAAAACAATCAATATGGCAGAAAGGCACATACCTCCATATAGTGGGCATGATCCATTTTGGGTAAGGGTGAAATCTGCAATAAGGAGGTTTCTCTTGATATTGATTACAGGAAGACCCTTCTAAAAAGGTTCCCATGGCATTAACAGAAACTCTATAAAAAGGGATGCCAAAAAGGTAGATCCCCAGATGTTTTAAAACTACAGCTTCCATGATGCTTTGTCATTCTAATGGTATGCAAAGCATCATGGGAGTTGTAGTTCTACAACATCTAGGAATCTACCTTTTGGGTACCTTGCTCTATAACAGAAGGGCCTAAGCTGCTGTCTGGTTTACAGAGGACAGTCAATTAAATGTATGGCTTCAGTAAAAAAGATATATATATTTGGGACCTGGTGAGATGACTATAGGACCTGAACATTATTTAGATCTAGCCCCTACAGACACTATCCACACTTGCCGTGGATAATTCTCTCCACCTGCTTCTCTCCTCCCCTCCCACCCCCCTTTACATTTATCTCATCCACTGCCTTTTTCTTTGTGCACCCTATGTTTGTGGAGCTGAAAACACTCAGGATCTTTCTAAAATTCAAACATGGATCCAAGCACGAATATTTGTGACACCCCTTGCCTAAATGTTCTGTATGTTCTACCTGAACTTCCTTGACCTGATGAACCTAAAAGAGAATCACAAAAGGTGATTCCATTAAAGAAACACTCCATACACACCATAAACACTACAGCCTGTTGTAGTGGCACCTTCCTATCTTTAGTAGTCAAACCAAAACTTACCTGGTGTTCACCTGGTGCCTGCAGCCACCTCCTCTGCCCCCACAAGTTCCTGCCCTGAGAGAAGTCTGGTGGTGCAGGTAGGCGCTCATTGGCTGAGAGCACCAATAAGCCAGCACAGGGCTTAGCAAAGTGGAGCTAATGAATCACCTTACAGGACATTCTGGCTCCAGAGGAGGTGATGGTGGATAACCAGACCTAAAGTAAGTTATCTTATAACAGTTTGACTACTTAGACTGGGAGGGCTCCAGTGCACTCTTAGCACTAAAGCAAACTATAGTTGTTATGGTGCTTGTTGATTTACCTTTAATTTTCATTACCAGTTCTAAAGGAATAAGAATGCAAAACAACCTATTAAGTAACATTATAATCGGAACTATTCTTTCAAAAAAGGCTCTTCTGTAGCACAACCAACTAAGACGTAAATGCTTGTTATTCAGCTTAACCCCTTAAGGACCAAATGTCTGCAATAAAAGGGAATCATGACATGTCACACATGTCATGTGTCCTTAAGGGGTTAAAGGGACACTATAGTCACTCAGACCACTTCAGCTCAATGAAGTGGTCTGGGTGCCAGGTCCCTCGGGTTTTAACCCTTCAGAGGCAAACATAGCAGTTTCAGAGATGAAGAAACTGCTATGTTTACATTTGGGGTTAAGCCAGCCTCTAGTGGCTGTCTTCCGGACACCCACTAGAGGCATATTATGCCTCCATCGCGCAGCGCGCCCATAGGAAAGCATGGAGAAATGCTTTCCTATGGACACTTTGAATGCGCATGCGCATTAAGCTCTGCTGACGTAGGACAGGGAGGAGAGGTCACCAGCGCCGAAGGAGCCCGGCGCTGGAATAAGGTAAGTGGCTGAAGGGGTTTTAACCCCTTCAGCGCAACAGGAGGGGAACCCTGAGGGTGGGGGCACCCTCAGGGCACTATAGTGTCAGGAAAACAGTTTTGTTTTCCTGACACTATAGTGATCCTTTAAGAGGACACTACAGGCTGCCAGACCACTCCCGCTCATTGAAGTGGCCTGGGTGCACTGTCCCAGTCTCCATAATCCTGCAATCGTAATTATTGCAATAATTACTATCCAGGGGTAACTCCACTGCTAGTGGCTGCCTACCAGATAGCCACTAGAGGGACTTCCGGGTCATTATGCGACTTTTAATCGCCTGACGGACGTTCTGACACGATGGATGCCCAGCGTCACACAAAATACAATAGGAAAGCTTTATACAATGCTTTCCAATGGGGCTGTCCTGATGTACTTGCTGCCCATTAGGTCCCCTATGTCGGAGAAGAAGGAACCAGACCTAGCACTGAGTGGTGACCTATTGGGAGTTCTAGTCGTAGGAATACAAGTTTGTATTCCTAGATTATAGTGTCCCTTTAATAATTTGGTTGCAGGAATTTACATGGTCTGTTCCTGCACTATAACAGGCTAAAATACAAATTCCTCAATTACAGTACTTTAGGACCAGTAGCAAAAAAAACAAACAAAAAAATTTAAAGTGCCCCAATTTCACTCCTTATGCAAATTACCCAATAGCAGCACATGAAGACAGGACACTACTATGCCCTGAGTTTTAGAGTGTCCAGAATCTGACTTCCTAATAAAAATAAAAAGCCAATAGGAGACATAATTCCTGTTAGTAGACTGAGCATGTCTGAGGGGTCTATAAGGATAGAATGAGGTATTTTTTCACAAATACAAAATTTCACATAAATTGCTCAGCACCTCCAATCCCCTATGGATTATCCTATGACAGCAAATAATACTAAATTATACAGATACAGTATTAGAAATAGGATATCATGACATCTACATTAAAACAAATGCCAATCTCAGCATGATACCTGGAGTTACTGTATAGGCTGCCACTTTCAATAAGGCTGCCAAGCACAGATTACCTGAGCTCATGGATCCCTCTGTCTGGGTCTTATTCTTGTTAATGACAGACAGTGTGTCCATCCTTGGTTCTGGCTCGCAGTTCTGGTCTGACCCATTACTGAGCTCCCTGTCAGACAGTGGGCCCATCCTTGGTTCTGATCCATTACTGAGCTCCCTGTCAGACAGTGGGCCCATCCTTGGTTCTGACCCATTACTGAGCTCCCTGTCAGTCAGTGGTACCAGCCTTGGTTCTGAGTTCTGTTCTGACCCATTACTGAGCTCCCTGTCAGTCAGTGGGTCCATCCTTGGTTCTGACCCATTACTGAGCTCCCTGTCAGTAAGTGGGTCCATCCTTGGTTCTGACCCATCACTGAGCTCCCTATCAGTCAGTGGGCCCATCCTTGGTTCTGAGTTCTGTTCTGACCCATCACTGAGCTCCGTGTCGGTCCGTGGGCCGGTCAGTGGGCCCATTCTTGGTTCTGACCCATTAATGAGCTCCGTGTCGGTCAGTGGGCCGGTCCCGGTTCTGTGTGCGTGTTGCAGTGTGCTGATGAGCCGGCCCAGCACGTTGTCCATGATGTGGGCCCCCAGGAGCAGTCCCAGGTCACACACTGAGAGAGCCTCCTCCATGCTGCCCCCGGTCCCGCACAGGCCCAGCGCTCGGTACAGGCAGCCGTAGGAGTATAGCCGCCTCCAGCTCCGGGACACCTCCCGCCAGCCGCGGCCGTTCAGCCTCTCCCAGCCACAGTCCATGAGCTGCTCCCCGAGCTGGCCGCACCGCCCGGCCTCCCCTCGGTACACACAGGCCGCGGCTTCCCGCACACACCAGGCCGCGCTGCCATCCACCTCCGGCCCGAGCTCCACCGGGAACTCCTCCACAGAGCGAGCCAGGAGAGCCCGGGCCGCGCCCCACACCGAGCGCTGCATCGACCGCCGGGGGGAGGGGGAGGAGCTACCGGGACTGTGACAGGCCCCGCCCCCACAGCATACTCCTCCCACTCCCAGCTGGAGTTATAAACCTGCCTCCTCCCGCCCACACGAGGTAAACCACGCCCCCGCCGGGATAACCCCGCCCTTGCACAGCCTGCCATTCCATCCAGCTCTCCCCCTCCCCCTGCACAGCCTGCCATTCCATCCAGCTCTCCCCCCCCCTGCACAGCCTGCCATTCCATCCAGCTCTCCCCCTCCCCCTGCACAGCCTGCCATTCCATCCAGCTCTCCCCCTCCCCCTGCACAGCCTGCCATTCCATCCAGCTCTCCCCCTCCCCCTGCACAGCCTGCCATTCCATCCAGCTCCCCACCTCCCCCTGCACAGCTGCCCCACAGCTTGCCATTCCATCCAGCTCTCCACCTCCCCTGCACAGCCTGCCATTCCATCCAGCTCCACCTCCCCCGCAGCCTGCCATTTCCATCCAGCTCTCCCTCCTCGCGGCCTGCCATTTCCATCCAGCTCTCCCACCTCCCTCGCTCCTGCCACTCCACCACTCTCCACCTCCCCTCGCGCCTGCCATTCCATCCAGCTGCCTCCAGCCCAGCTCTCCACCTCCCCTGCGCAGCCTGCCATTTCCATCCAGCTCTCCCACCTCCCCTGCGCGGCCTGCCATTTCCATTAAGCTCTCCACCTCCCCTGCGGCCTGCCATTCCCATCCCGGCTCCACCCCCCCCCTGCGGCTGCCATTTCCATCCAGCTCTCCTCCCCCTCTCGCAGCCTGCCATTTCATCCAGCTCTCCACCTCCCCTCGCAGCCTGCCATTCCATCCAGCTCTCCACCTCCCCCTGCGCAGCCTGCCATTCCATCCAGCTCTCCCCCTCCCCCTGCACAGCCTGCCATTCCATCCAGCAACCCACCTCCCCCTGCACAGCCTGCCATCCCATCCAGCTCTCCACCTCCCCCTGCACAGCCTGCCATTCCATCCAGCTCTCACCTTTTCTCCGAGGCTAGTTTTGCCTTCATGGCTAAGATCATCAATCTTCAAGATCTCAGCTAGGCCAACAGGAAAGCATTTGGAGGATATTACGCATGCACAGCTATGCCAGTCAGCATTGCCTCATAGAGATGCATTGAATCAATGCATCTCTATGAGGAATGTTCAGCGTCTCCATGCAGAGACGCTGAACATAGGACTTTCTAGTGGACATCTGAGTGAATGTCATTAGAGGTGCTACTAGACAGCAATGTACACACTGCCTTTTACTTAAAGAACCACTCTAGGCACCCAGACCACTTCAGCTTAATGAAGTGGTCTGGGTGCCAGGTCCAGCTAGGATTAACCCATTTTTTTAGTTTACAAATGGGTTAATCCTTCCTCCAATTCCTCTAGCAGCTGTCTCATTGACAGCCGCTAGAGGCGCTTGCGTGATTTTCACAGTGAGAGCACGCAAGCGTCCATAGGAAAGCATTGTAAATACTTTCCTATGCGACCGGCTGAATGCACGCGCAGCTCTTGCCGCGCGTGCGCATTCAGCTGAATGGGAGGATCGGAGGAGGAGAGCTCCCCGCCCAGCGCTTGAAAAAGGTACGTTTTTACCCCTTTCCTCTCCCCAGAGCCGGGCGGGAGGCGAACCCTGAGGGTGGGGGCACCCTCAGGGCACTATAGTGCCAGGAAAACAAGTATGTTTTCCTGGCACTGTAGTGGTCCTTTAAGTAAATAACCTTACAAGCAACAACAACTACTATAGCTCACTGTAGTGGTTAGATTGCCTAGGGCACCCTAGTGCCATACCCAAGTTTAATATCAAACCATTTAAGAAGGGATTGCTATAAACTGAGGTGCTCTTTGTGCCACTGAGGGACTGCCTCCATCTTGGCCACATTAATAATATGGAATTAACACATCCTCATTGTCAAAGTTGTTATCCAACCATTGGTACAGAATGTGAGGCATCTGGTGGAAAACATGTATTGCTATACTAGCGCTCTTCACTTTTCACCCTTTTAGAGATATATATATATACTTATATAGAATACAACATGCTTCAGCCTGACCTGTTCAAAAAGCCTAAGGACGCAATGCCTTTAATTTATATGAATTATATTTCTCTCTTCTCAGAATGTATCTGTCTCTTTCTAGGTCATAATTTTAAAGGACCACTATAGGCACCCAGGTAGGATCTAGGATTAACCCTGCCTGCTGTAAACATAGCAGTTTCAGAGAAACTGCTATGTTTACTGAAGTGGAAAAATCAATTAAAGTATTGATTATTTCTTTGTGTATCTGCCCCTGGCCAAATCAATGAAACAATGCGTGCACGCTCCCTGAAGTAATTCACACCAGACACAGGTTCTAGGTTGTTGAATAACTTGAGGAAAGTTTATTCAGAGGGGACGGCAAGTCCCTTTTAAAGCAAAATTACATCATAAGAATTGTCAGAGATAACATGGAATAATACATCAATAATTGGTTAGGTGTTAAGTGGTTGCTTCAATGCTCTGCCTACTGTAGGTGATGTCACCGGGGCCATGAGAATCTCCCACGGTTTCCCGGCGCCATCTTGGTGCACGAGGTAGTTAGTCGATGTTAGAAGGGAGAAAGGAAGGGGGAGGGGGAAGGAGCTAGAAGCTTCTAGCAGCCATCTTGATTATAACGTGTGTGCTTAGCTATATATGTATATATCGTGAAATGAGTAAATAGACATTTTTCACTAACTAGGAAATATGTGTAGACCTTATTTCCACAACAGTCCCCCCTAAAATGGCTATTTACCATAACAACTGCTACTGTCCCTAATATGTCCCTAGCTGCCTGCAGCTCATCTGTCTTAACAAGCATTGAACACTTCACTCCGTGGGTAACCCGCGGTGGCTAGTCCACCACATCTCCACACGTGAGACTCGCCTGCCAAGACAGACGCTTTCCCTATACTGTCCCTACAGGAAAGCAGTTGTTTGTTTGAACTGATGTGATTGAAGGGGTGTATGTGGAGTATCATCTTCGAGATCTGTGATGTCTTGGTGTATGAAAGTAGGGGTCACGCCATCTATAGTCTTGTCTACCGCTTTCTGTAAGTAGTTCTGTATGCAGGGGAATATGCAACAGGTCAAAAATAAGAAAATGACGATCATTATGAGAACAGCTGTCCCCACCTGGAAGAGGGTCTTTTGCCAGCCATTCATCCATCCAAACCATCTGTCCCAAGTGTCAGTGACTCCTGAATTTTTCTTTAGCTCGTCTGCAAGACTATCTAGCTTTTCTATGGCCATAGTCACCTTACCATTGGGTCCAGTGTTGTCTGGAATGTATGTGCAGCATGTCATGGTCTCAGGGAGGATTTTACATACACCCCCTTTCTCAGCTAATATCATATCTAGGGCCATTCTGTTCTGAAATGTCATTTGGGTAGTGGCTTGCAGTTGCTCTGCCAGGCCCTGTAGGGCATCCCTAGTGTAATTGACAAAGCGCTGTTGATTATAGTAAATGTAGTTAATCCAATTGACATTTTTGTTAGCAGTTATCATTGGAATTAGGGATTCAAATCCTGCAGCCACTTCATCTCTTGCCTTGAATTCGTTAGGCACCCCCCTTGGCACACCTATGGCATCAATATACACATGGGGGTCGAAGCTCCCTCGGATAGGAGTCTCTCGTTTAGTTCTAGAGTGTACATGTGTGAGGTTTAACGTGTTATGGTCACCATCTGGAATGATATGGATAGGCATTATGACTTTAGTTAGGGCACACTCCCCCCACCATTGCCCAGTTAATTGGGACCTCAATTGTTTATCACCACATAACCAGTAGATATCACCGAATGTCTTTGTGTGATTCATCAGCAGTGATATGGGTGGATTATGGTAAGTTGAGCAGTATCCTGATGGGAATTTGCCCAGATACAAACCGGTGTTCTTAGAGATTGTGTAACATGTGTAATTACCTGGGTAGATGGTGACTCCATCAGGTGGTTTTACATGTCCATGAGTGATCGGGTAAATTCTCTTCCATGATTCACATGTTGAGGAATTGGTGATGGACTGTGTGTAGAGACTCAGAACACATGATTCTACTTCAGGAGGTAAGTTCAGAGGAACTGTGCCCAGATGGGGCCTGGCTCCTCCACACACATAACAATTAGTTCTATTGTGTGAGTTGGCATTGTACCTCATCCATTCTAGCCACAAATTAGTGTCTGAAAAACCAGTCTCCACTGCCATAGTGTCTTCAAAGGTGGGGTTGGCTATAGCTACCATGTCATGTAGGGTCTTAATATGTGGTTTTAATGGGTTAACGATCATGTGAGTGGTCCCTACCCAGTCTGGGGAGGTGAGCATGTCTTGTAGGTAAAACGTCCCCAATGCATTATGTGAGCCACCTCCCTTCCAGTACATCCCCATCACATATTCCCCTGCATTCCTTGGACTAGGGTGCTCTATATTTAGGGTAAGTTTAATGGGAGTTGACCCTGTGGGTTTACTCAGAGTCATTCTAGAAAGTAGGGGCTTCCCGTCTTTGTCAAGTCTGTCTAGTGCAACCTGAGGTCTGTAGCCCCATGGTCTACCTGTATTCCACCCGGCAGCTTTCCATGAACTACAATGGTGTCCCCAGGCTCCTCCAGTCACACAAATGTATGGGTCCTTTTTGTTAGGTATGTCTTTGTATATGGCTGCATGTTGTGTCTGCGGGAATGTACAAGTAACTATGTCACAGTAATCAAAGGTGTATGTGGCCACATCAGTATTAGAAGAGTTGTACCAGAAAGTGTAAACGTGATTATCTTTGGTTATGGCCACTTGCTGGGCCCAGGCAAAGTGCAACAACACAAGAAAACACAAGACACATAATAAATTCATGTTTCAACAGGATCAGCTTCTTCTGGAGCAGGCACTTTTTTGCAATGTGAAGCGTGTATCCAGGAACTTTTCCCAGCTAGTTTAACTGACGTTGCTGTAATCAGGAGCACTTGATAAGGGCCATCAAATCTTGGTTCTAGGGTGTGTTTTCTGAGGAACTTCTTAACCATAACCCAATCACCCGGAAGCAGCTTGTGTGTACCTGTATTCGACTCAAGATCTGGAATAGAAGAAAACACTTGGGCATGTATCTTGGTCAAGGCATGTGAGAGGGCAGTCACATAGTCTACCATAGCGTCTGACTGAATCTGAAGCTGTTGGGGAAAATAGCAACCTAACCTGGGTGCTCTACCAAACAAAATCTCATAAACTGTATTTTCCTCTGGGAGTGTACCTTACACTGAATAACGCTAGTGGGAGACTCTCGGGCAAGGGCATGTTAGTTTCTTGTGACATTTTAAGCATTCTGGCTTTCAGAGTGCCATTCATGCGCTCTACCTTACCGCTACTCTGTGTGTGATATGGTGTGTGGAATGCAAGGGTCACCCTTGGTCACTTTCTATTACTTCTGGAACCCCGTAGCGGCAAACAATTTCTGTCAAAAAGTACTTGGCTGTAGTCCTCGCGGTGAGATTAGTCACTGGGAAAGCCTCTGGCCATCCTGAAAACATGTCCACTATAACCAATGCATATTCATAACGTCCGCTCTTTGGCATCTGAATGTGGTCAATCTGAATCCTCTGGAAGGGGTATTGTGGTTTAGCTAGATGATTAGGTGCAGTCTTTATGACCTTTCCAGGATTGCATTTAGCACATATAGTACAAGATTTGCAGTAATTCTGTGTTAAGGTAGTGATGCCTGGTGCTTCAAAATACTTGTCAATCTGTGAGTTCATCAGGAGCTTTGACAGGTGGGCTGGCCCATGGGCCCATTGGACCACCGCTGGGTACATACTTCTAGGTAGGCAGAACTTGAGATTAATGGTGTAAACTTCATCATGGAGTATTGCTCCTTTGTTCTTCCAACTTTGTTTCTCCTGAGGAGTGGCAGCAGCTTGTTGTTCCTTCAGCAGCCTGAGATCTGTAGGCAATGTTTGCATAGTGTAAATGGGTAATGTATCTGTGGCCACTCTTCTGTCCACTTCCCATCCTTGTCGTGCTGCCTCTTTGGCTGCCTGATCAGCTAAGTTGTTGCCACGTGCTTCTTCTGTGTCTAATCTTCCATGAGCTTTCACTTTCAATACTGCCACTTCTGCTGGGAGTTCCAATGCGTCCATCAGCTCTGCAATGGCTGCCCCATGTTTTACTGGGGTACCGGTGGCTGTAAGAAATCCTCTGGTCTTCCAAATTAAGCCAAAATTGTGTGCCACTCCCAGGGCATATCTTGAGTCCGTATAAATGTTGACACGTAGACCTTCGGACAGTTTGCAGGCCACAGTCAAGGCTGTTAACTCGGCCTCTTGGGCAGACTTAGTTGGTTGTAGGGCAGCTGCTTGTAATATTTGACATCCTGTGGTGACTGCATATCCAGTGTGGTATTGTCCTTGTTCATCAGCAAACCTTGAGCCATCCACAAATAGTGTTTGATCTGGGTTGAGTAATGCAGCTTCATAAACAGTTGGTAGGTGTGTAGTTTCCATTTTCATTTGTTCAAAACAGTCATGAGGGATATCAATGAGATTGCAGTCTATGGTGGGTGGATCCTCACAGGCCTCTGTGTGGTACCTGGAGTATCCTGTTGTGCAGTAGTTAATGGTCTTTTTATTTATCCCCGTAGAAGTCAGTTGTTCTTGAGTCATTTGGTTCCAGGTTTTGGCCATAGGGCCTAGGTTCTCCCATGAGGTGCCGTGGGATCTGGTGAGAGATATGTGTGGGATAGCTGTTTCCCAATGGTGGTAGAGGTGTGCTACATTATCTGGAAGGTGAACCAAAATGAGCATGGTACCTGTGGAGTCCCAAAATAAGTCAGTCAGGGTAATCTGAATTTCTTTGAGCTGAAATAGTTCTTCCTCATAGTCCACATCAGGGCTTGGTACGTCCCTAAACCACAAGACACAGTGGAGTAGGGCCTCTGATTGTTCATCATGTGGGGGTGTGAAAACAGGCAACTGTAAATCTGCTCGAACCTCTGGGTTGATATCCAGGCTGTACCAGTGATGCACAATTCCCCCCTTGGGAAGTGGCAGAAGAGTGGCTGGGTTCAGGGAAAGGCATCTCTGGAGTTTCACATTATCAGGTAGGAGTAAGGAGGTCTGTAGGCGAAGGTGACGTTGGGAAGAAAGGTGTTTAGGTCGAACTTGCTGCAGGATTGCAGTAATGTCGTGAGGGGCCAACACTGTGAGGTGATGGCCAAGAACAAAGTCATTGGTCTTGTCCAGGACAGCGCTGGCGGCAAACACCGCTCGGAGGCAAGAGGGGCTACCCCTTGCAACAGGATCAAGCATGCAGGAAAAATAGCCAATAGGGCGTTGTCTTGATCCATGTTTCTGGGTGAGGACTCCGGAAGCATGTCCTGATTTTTCGGAGACAAACAGGTTGAAGGGAAGTTGGTAGTTGGGTAGGCCCAAGGCAGGTGCAGAAGCAATAGCTATTTTCAGAGTGTGGAAACAGATAATAGTTTCTTCTGTGAGATGAAAGGGCTCACTCCTGAGGGCATCATAGAGTGGCTGCATGAGCTTTGATGCTTCAGGTATCCAGGACCTGCAGTACGTGATAAGACCCACAAAAGCATGGAGAGCCTGGTGATTTGCAGGTAATGGAAGATGCAGAATGGCTTGTACACGTTGAGAGGTTAAATGTTTGGTGCCATGGGAAAGGCAGTGTCCCAAGAAGACCACAGAGGGCCGGCACCATTGTAACTTGGATTTTGAGGCTTTGCAACCAGCTGCAGCAAGGAAACATAGAAGATCTTCTGAATCACGTTCTGCAATGAGCAAATCAGGAGCACAGAGAAGTAGATCATCAACATATTGAAGCAGGACGACATCCAAATGAGACTTCTGCCAGGGATCCAGCACCAGGGACATGGCGTGAGCAAACTGTGTGGGGGAGTTCTGAGCCCCCTGAGTCCAGTCCAGGTGTATTGCTGTCCTTCATGGGTAAAGGCAAAGAGGAAACGACAGGAAGGGTCAAGGGGGACACTGAAGAAGGCATTAGCTAGATCCACCACGGTGAATATTGTTGAAGTAGGTGGGACTTGGGATAAGAGGGTGTGGGGGTTAGGAACAATTGCGGAGTCTTTTATGGTTACATCATTCACAGCACGGAGATCCTGCACCATGCGGTACTGGTCAGGCTGACCTTTAACAGTTCTCTTTTTAACAGGAAAAAGTGGAGTATTGCATGGAGATGTACACTTGATGAGGGCACCTTTGGCAAGGAGACTTTCAACTTGTCTGGTAATGGCTTCAGCTTGTGCAGGCTTCAGAGGGTACTGTGGCCTGCGAGGAGGCAGTACCCCAGGCAGGAGCTGGACTAAGACTGGGGGCACATGTAATCGCCCAATATCATCCGGGCCAGTGGACCAAAGTTCTTGAGGGATACGATCCAGAGCACTGGGGGTTTGTGGGACCCGTGCATCCCCTGTATTGTCAGTTAGGTTTAACAAAATAGGGAGTGAACAGAGGACAGAGGTATCCTTTTGTGATAAGGGGGTTGTCAATTCAATCTGCCCATCTGCAGTGAAGGTAATGGAGGCCTGGAGCCGAGAGAGAACATCGGCACCTAGGAGGTTAATGGGGCAGGTAGAGGAAACAACAAATCGGGAGAGGATGTGTGAACCTACGTGTAGGAGCTTAGTAAGGGGGTTGCTGCGTGGTGTACCATCCACCCCAACACAGGAAACATCAGTATCAGATAAGAAAGATGGGTCTGGCAGGTCTTGTTCCCTAAGGACACTACGGGCTGCACCTGTGTCAACTAGGAAAGTGGTGGGGTGGCCCTCCACAGGGAGAACTACAGTAGCTAAAGGGCCTCCCCCATCCCCCGTAGACACTGCCATGGCAGGGGTCGCTGACACAGGCTTGCCGGTTACCTATTGCAATAAATCCAAATTAGCCTGGTCTGGTCCCTGGTACCGGCGGGAAGTGGAAGGAGGGTTGGCAGAATGCATGGGGGGACGGATGGGCGGAGGGTATGACGGGGTTGGCCGTCTAGGAAATCATCATTGTCATACCCTTCAGCGGAGGATGAAGTATATGCTCGAGCTTCTGATGCAGGGAGCCGGGCTTGAGTGTATTCAGGAGGAGGAGGAGGTGGTGGTGGGGGGAGCTGAGGCAATTGCGGATGGGGAAGGGCGGGGAGGTAACCAGGGGAAGGGAAGTTGTAGCCAGTGACATGGGGACTTTGGTACCGGGGAGTTTGCTGGCGGAACACTCTAGGCTGTGGGCAATCTCTTCTAAAGTGGCCTGGCTGATTACAATTAAAACAGGTCCGGATTGTCGTGATAGTCCGGTCCCGGGGGAAAGGGATTGGTGCAGGCAGTGTCTGGGGTGATTGAGTGTACTGTTGGGGGAACATCTGAGGAACTTGGTTAGAACCAGCAACTGGTGTGGAGGTGGTGTACATCAGCGGACTAGCCCTACGCTGTGTGGGTTGTAAAACAGATTCTAAACCCTTGGCTACCAACAAAAGGGTGTCTAGTGGAATAATTCTATACTCAGGGCGAGCTAAAATCAACCCCTTACGAATGTGTTCTCTCAGTCCTGCCACAAAAGCTGCAGATAGCATCTGGGTGTGTGCCTTATTGTAAGTGCTGAACCCTAAGTCCGAGAAAGTCTGAGTCAACCTAGAGTGGTACTTTTCAACAGTCTCAAGTTTGTCCTGTATTATGTCATTAATGCAAGTAGCCTGGTCAGCCAGTTTATCCTGCGCCCAGGCGCGAAGTTGTTCGCAGAAAATTTCACCAGAACGAAAATCAGTATCAGAAGTAAGTGGAGCGTCACTAAAGCTCCGTTCCATGATTGGCCAGTATGCATCTCCAGCCTTAATTTCACATAAACTAATAAGATCCCGCCAAGCAGCGGAATATGTCTTACGGATCTGAGCCATCCTGCGGAAAAAGGGCATGGGGTGTTTCTCTGGATCAGGGAGTGAGGTCACCAGGGTAGCAGCTTGGGAAGGGTTAAAAGTAACATACATAGGTGGTGCACCATCCGCACCATGACTAATCTGAGTATACCCTTGG
Organism: Pelobates cultripes; assembly: GCA_933207985.1. Taxonomy (NCBI): domain Eukaryota; kingdom Metazoa; phylum Chordata; class Amphibia; order Anura; family Pelobatidae; genus Pelobates; species Pelobates cultripes. Next base: position 119,954,162 of record OW240918.1, on the reverse strand, counting down.
GGAACGGAGTGTCATTGGGGAAGCCCGTTCCCCCCCAGGTGGGGTGAGCTCTGGTCCACCACAACGACCTCCTCGGGCATCACCGGACCACGGTGAAGAGTAGCCTCAGGGGTAGCTGTAGCGGGGGCAACTGGGAGGGCGGTAATAGGAGAGGTAGTAGGGTGGAAGCCCGAGGCTTGGGGGGAGGCACCCATCGCATAGGGCTGGTCCGAAGTCGCAGACACCTCGGACCCAACCACCATGATTGGGTAACTAGTGCTGGCGGAAGGGACACGGGGAACTAAAGCCGTGGAAGGGGCCATCATGGGGGCCGGCGGGGCTGGGCATGAGAGGTGGGTGTTTAGGACATGAGCAAGAGCAGAGATTGGATCGGAAGGCCCGGGGAGGTTAGCGGGAGACAAGGGAGGGGTCGAAGGCTCGGGGGGAGGAGGAGGAGGAGGAGGTATATCAGTGGGAGGCAGTGCAGGGATCGCGGAGTTAACCAGGGAAGTGACAGCAGTGAAAAGGGCGGATATCGAGGTAGACAGGTCATTAGTCATGGATGCGTCCAGGGTTTCCGGGGAAGGGGTTGGAGGGATTGGAACAAGGGGCTGTGGCAGAGCAACGTGGGCGGAGGCATGGGACGGCAAACCAATCGGTGGAGGAGTAGGCAACGAGGTAGAGGGGGCCGGGACTTCGGGAGGAGGAGGTAACACTGGAGGAGAGGTGGTAACAGGGGGCTGGGTTAGGGCGGTGAGGGCAGAGATTAGGGACGGCAAATCGGCCGCGGGAGGGAGGGATAACGAGGTAGAGGGGGCCGGGACTTCGGGAGGAGGAGGTAACACTGGGGGAGAGGTGGTAACAGGGGGCTGGGTTAGGGCGGTGAGGGCAGAGATTAGGGACGGCAAATCGGCCGCGGGAGGGAGGGATAACGAGGTAGAGGGGGCTGGGACTTCGGGAGGAGGAGGTAACACTGGAGGAGAGGTGGTAACAGGGGGCTGGGTTAGGGCGGTGAGGGCAGAGATTAGGGACGGCAAATCGGCCGCGGGAGGGGGGGATAACGAGGTAGAGGGGGCCGGGACTTCGGGAGGAGGAGGTAACACTGGAGGAGAGGTGGTAACAGGGGGCTGGGTTAGGGCGGTGAGGGCAGAGATTAGGGACGGCAAATCGGCCGCGGGAGGGAGGGATAACGAGGTAGAGGGGGCCGGGACTTCGGGAGGAGGAGGAGGTAACACTGGAAGAGAGGTGGTAACGGGGCTGGGTTAGGGCGGTGAGGGCAGAGATTAGGGATGGCAAATCGGCCGCGGGAGGGAGGGATAACGAGGTAGAGGGGGCCGGGACTTCGGGAGGAGGAGGTAACACTGAAGGAGAGGTGGTAACAGGGGGCTGGGTTAGGGTGGTGAGGGCAGAGATTAGGGACGGCAAATCGGCCGCGGGAGGGAGGGATAACGAGGTAGAGGAGGCCGGGACTTCGGGAGGAGGAGGAGGTAACACTGGAAGAGAGGTGGTAACAGGGGCTGCTGAAGTGTGAGGGCAGAGATTGGGACCCGCAAATCGGGCCGGAGGGAGTGGATAACGCAGGTAGAGGGGCCGGGACTTCGGGAGGAGGAGGTAACACTGGAGGAGAGGTGGTAACAGGGGGCTGGGTTAGGGCGGTGAGGGCAGAGATTAGGGACGGCAAACCGGCCGCGGGAGGGAGGGATCCTGGGTCAGCAGGGAGACAGAGATTCGGAGGAATAGGGCAGGTGGGAGGGGCACGGGGTAAGGGAGTTGGATATGTGATGGACGGAGAGGGTGAAGGAACGGAGGCTATCAAGGAAGGGGTACTCGGGGTTGAGAGAGAAGCGGAAGGGGGTGGTGGGACTTCAATGGGTGAGGTGAGGGAAGCCATGGTAAGGTCCAGAGTGGGGACGGTCACTTGGGGAGGCAGCGAAGGACATGAAAGCGGAGGGGTTTCGACAGGCATGTCAGGAGGATGGTTAACGAAGGGGGTTGGATCATAGGAGGGCTGAGACATGGGAGCAGGAGGGAATGAATGAAGTGGCACTGGGTAATAGTAGGAACCATCTGCACCGAGCACGGGGCACAGGGGAGTGGGAGCTGAAGACACACCCCCAGTAGGTGGGGTCTGCGTCGTGATGGGGGAAACAGGGCGGGAATTAAGTGTTGCGCTCCGGGCGCCATCATAGGGCGGTGGTCGTGAAACAATAGGAACAACATCATCATTGTGAACACTCCTGTGATAAACATACACAATTTGCCCCTCAACTTCCAGTTCTTCCTCGACCCATCCTTCTCTTTTCAACCCTCTAGCTACTCGGTACCAAGCCTCTGCAACTTTCGTGAGTCCATTATCCAACAACAACCCTTCCTTGTCTATAAGTAACTTCCTCCAAAACTCTGGTTGCAATCTCCCGCTGGGCAACATCTGGAAATCACACACCTTAGCAATCTTTTTAAGTTTTAGCATTGCATCTTCACCTGCCCTTTCTTTCACAATGTCACAAGCTAGCAAGCCCTTAGCAGGTCTAGCGTGTTCCTGTCCCATATTTGAGTAACCAAAGCGTGCCACACGTGGAAGACAAAGAAGTATAGTAAGTGTAGGGGAAAAAAGAGTGTCTACAGTGCTCGACTGCCACGAGAACTTGAGCCCCGTGCGTCTTCCCCAAACGTAGACTAGTCACGGAGATCCGCCCACCCGGGGTGGTGGTCACGGACGGGAGCGAATGAGCGTGGGTGACTAACACAGCTCTGGGCAACAGGCACAGGAGAGATAAAGAACAAAGGAGAAAATTAACGTGGCTGCGCTAATGAGAAGACATTTGCAAAAATCACAAACATACAAATGAGCATAAACTCCGGAATCTAGAACTAACCACACAATACACACACACACACCAAGGGTACCCACACTGTAACAACAATTAAACAGAAACCACAGAATGATAGAGAGCAAAATGGCCATGTACATGTTAACACCACCGGTGTCAGATATTCAGAATATAACGATCTCCAGCCTTCACCCACCAGGCTGGTCCCGGCAAAACACTGGTACCAACGGAAATACTACAATAATCAGACAAAAATCTCAGCCCCACCGGCTGTAATGCGTTCCCTGCCCACTAGGCAGTCAAGCTAACATATAAAACCCAGCCCCACCGGCTGTAATGCGTTCCCTGCCCGCTAGGCAGTCAAGCTAACATAAAAACCCAGCCCCACCGGCTGTAATGCGTTCCCTGCCCGCTAGGCAGTCAAGCAAACATAAATCGCGTTCCCTGCCCGCTAGGCAGTCAAGCAGACATAAAAACCCAGCCCCACCGGCTGTAATGCGTTCCCTGCCCGCTAGGCAGTCAAGCAAACGTAAATCGCGTTCCCTGCCCGCTAGGCAGTCAAGCAGACATATAAAATGCGTTCCCTGCCCGCTAGGCAGTCAAGCAAACATATAAAATGCGTTCCCTGCCCGCTAGGCAGTCAAGCAAACATATAAAATGCGTTCCCTGCCCGCTAGGCAGTCAAGCAAACATATAAAATGCGTTCCCTGCCCGCTAGGCAGTCAAGCAAACATATAAAATGCGTTCCCTGCCCGCTAGGCAGTCAAGCAAACATATAAAATGCGTTCCCTGCCCGCTAGGCAGTCAAGCAAACATAAACTGCATTCCCTGCCCGCTAGGCAGTCAAGCAAACATATAAAATGCGTTCCCTGCCCGCTAGGCAGTCAAGCAAACATAAACTGCGTTCCCTGCCCGCTAGGCAGTCAAGCAAACATATAAAATGCGTTCCCTGCCCGCTAGGCAGTCAAGCAAACATATAAAATGCGTTCCCTGCCCGCTAGGCAGTCAAGCAAACATGTCTTAAAGGTATAATAAACACACACACATAAATGAATACAGGAGGCAGATAGACAATCGACAGGTTCACTTAAAAAAAGGGCGCACCGGATGAGTTAGTTACCTGTCTCTAGTAGCCTTCTGGAAGCCGGAAGTGGACTCGGAGACAGACCGGCACAAAACAGGAGAATAACACAGGCAACGGCTGTATTATGGAGGTGATCAGGCTCCGCTTGTCCCACTTTCCGGAGGTCCGCTCCGGTCCGTTGGTTCCGGCCCTCCGAACCGGCTCTCCGGTGGGCCCCACGTTGGGCGCCAATTGAAGTGGAAAAATCAATTAAAGTATTGATTATTTCTTTGTGTATCTGCCCCTGGCCAAATCAATGAAACTATGCGTGCACGCTCCCTGAAGTAATTCACACCAGACACAGGTTCTAGGTTGTTGAATAACTTGAGGAAAGTTTATTCAGAGGGGACGGCAAGTCCCTTTTAAAGCAAAATTACATCATATGCATTGTCAGAGATAACATGGAATAATACATCAATAATTGGTTAGGTGTTAAGTGGTTGCTCTAATGCTCTGCCTACTGCAGGTGATGTCACCGGGACCATGAGGGTCTCCCACGGTTTTCCGGCGCCATCTTGTTACACGAGGTAGTTAGTCGATGTTTAAAAAGGGAGGGGAAGGAGGGGTTAGAAGCTTCTAGCAGCCATCTTGATTGAAATATGTGTACTTAGCTTTATATGTGAGATATATATTGTAAAATGAGTAAATAGACATTTTCCTTTAACCAGGAAATATGTGTAGACCTTATTTCCACAACACTGACATCATCAGAAGTTGTAGCCTGATCCAATCACGATGCTTCCCCATAGGATTGGCTGACACTGACAAGGAGGCAGATCACGGGCAGAACCAGCATGATTCAAACACAGCCCATGCCAATCAGCATCTCCTCATAGAGATGAATTGAATCAATGAATCTCTATGAGGAAAGTTCAGTATCTGCATGCAGAGGGAGGAGCAGATCTGAGTGGATTTAGGAGTTTTATGCCTCAATCAACTCGGAAGTCTCTCTGGTGGCATTCTGAGTGACTGCAACTGGAGGTGTTCCTAGCTTTCAATGTAAACACTGTAAACATTTTCTCAGAAAATACAGTGTTTACATGAGAAAGGCTGCAGGGAGCTATAGTTCTCACCTGAACAACCTCATTAAGCTGAAGTTTTTCAGGTGACTATAGTGTTCCTTTAAAAAATGGTTCCTTCATGTCCCTGGAGCTCCCTACGGTGGTACACTTTATTAATGTTGATCCAGCATGATTATCCTTTCCTTGTTTCTTCATGCATACTAAGCCTGTACATTTCATTAATACCTATTCATCCATGTTTAGCCTGTTTACCCTAATAAACAATGTGCTGTTTTCCTTGTATGATATGACAATAATTGTTTCTCACATGCTTGCTACTTCTGTTGTGGTACAGCACAAATCTTTATAATCTGTATTCTCATACAAGCAAAAATAAAGAATTATTTTTAAAAAATCTATAAAACATTAATTTCTAACATTTCTTTAATTATGAAAGAAATTAGAGAATATAAAAGTTTGTGAGGACTTAATACAATGAAACCAGAGTATGCTGTTTATAAATAATGTACAGAATATTTGCTGATAAGATTATAGAAAAAGAAATCAGTGCATTGAAGGGAAAAAAAATAATAGTTAGCTCTTAGACTATATCAATGAATATCTACAATTTACAAATTAAAACTTCTAGTTTTAATGTGTTGGCTAACTTGGATGGGGGTCCTAAGTGATGTCCATTTGGGTTACGTTACAATTTGGTAATCACACAGTAACTCGTGTAGGTGTGATTTATAGGCCCCCAGGACAAATAGAAGAGTTAGATCATTTACTAGTTGAGGAAATAGCTACAATGACAATGGAGGGGGAAGTTATCATCATGTGTGACTTTAATCTTCCTGATGTGAACTGGAAAACCAAAACAGCTGCACCAAAACAGCTGCACACATTCTAAACTCCCTATTGGGATTGTCTCTAAAACAAGTCGTTGAGGAGCCAACTCGTAAAGAGGTCATACTAAATTTAGTTTTTTTTAAATGGAGATTTGGTATCAGATATTACTGTAGGTGAAAGTTTAGGATCCAGTGATCATCAGTCAGTGTGGTTTAATATAAGAACAGTGGCTGAGTCACACCACACAAAAGCAAAAGTTTTAGACTTTAGAAAAACAGACTTTTCAAAAATTAAAATATGTGTAAAGGAGTCATCTAAGAGAAATGGGATTATTTAAAAGTTGCACTGCTGAAGGCAACAGAAAATTGCATTAGGCTTGTCAGTAAGAGCAACAAATCAAGAAACCACTGTGGTTCTCTGCAAATGTGGCCAAAATAGTAAAAAACAAAAAGTTAGCATTTAGTAATTATAAAAAAAAAAACAGAGTGAGGAAGATAGACAGATCTATGATTCGACAGAAAGAGGCTAAGTTATAAGAGATTGCAAATCACACACAAAAGTAGCACAGTCAGTAAAAAAAGGGGACAAAACATTTTTTAGATACGTAAATGAGAAAAGGAAAGTAAAAACAAAAGAAGGAAGGTATGTGGAAGAGGATAAAGGTCTAGCTGACTGCCTCAAGGAATATTTGTGTTCAGTATTTACAGATGAAAATGAAGGAAAGGGGCCTCAGTTAAGAAAAAGGACAAGTGAGTCATTTGTTACATGTGAGTTTACAGAGGAAGAGGTTCTATTTCAACTGTCAAAAGTAAAGACAAATAAGTCAATGGGACCTGATGGAATACACCCAAAGTTATTAAAAGAGCTCAGTGGGGTACTAGCAAACCATTAACAGATGTATTTAACCAATTATTGTTAACAGGAGTAGTCCCAGAAGATTGGAAGTTAGCAAATATTATGCCCATTCACAAGAAAGGTAGTAGGGAGGAGTCGGGCAACTATAAGCCAGTAAGCCTTACTTCAGTAGTGGGGAAAGTAATTAAAACCATGTTAAAGGATAGGATTGTTGAACATCTAAAATCACATGGATTTCAAGATCAGAGACAACATGGGTTTACTTCAGGGAGATCGTGTCAAATTAATCTTATTGATTTTTTTTGATTGGGTAACTAAAATAATAGATCAGGGTGGTGCAGTAGACATTGCTTAACTAGATTTCAGTAAGACTTTTGACACTGTTGCACATAGAAGGCTTATCAATAAACTGCAATCTTTAAGTTTGGATTCCAATATTGTTGAATGGGTAAGGCAGTGACTGAGTGACAGGCATCAAAGGGTTGTAGTCAGTGGAGTATATTTGAAGCATGGGCTTGTCACCAGCGGGGTACCTTAGGGATCTGTACTTGGGTCCATTATCTTTAATATTTTTATTAGTGATATTGAAGAAGGTCTTGATGGTAAGGTATGTCTTTTTGCTGATGATACAAAATATGTAACAGGGTTGATGTTCCAGGAGGGATAAGCCAAATGGCAAATGATCTAGGTAAATTAGAAACATGGTCAGAGTTGTGGCACCTGACATTTAATGTGAATAAGTGCAAGATAATGCATCTTGGATGTAAAAACCCAAGGGCAGAGTACAGAATATTTGATAGAGTCCTAACCTCAACATCTGAGGGAAAGGATTTAGGGGTGATTATTTCTGAAGACGTAAAGGTAGGCAGACAATGTAAAAGAGCAGCAGGAAATGCTAGCAGAATGCTTGGTTGTATAGAGAGAGGTATTATCAGTAGAAAGAGGGAAGTGCTCATGCCATTGTACAGAACACTGGTGAGAACTCACTAGGAGTATTGTACGCAATACTGGAGACCGTATCTCCAGAAGGATATTGATACTTTCGAGAGAGTTCAGAGAAGGGCTACTAAACTGGTTCATGGATTGCAGGGTAAAACTTACAAGGAAAGGTTAAAGGAACTTAACATGCATAGCTTGGAGGAAAGACGAGACAGGGGTGATATAATAGAAACATTTAAATACATAATAGGAATCAACACAGTAAAAGAGACTATATTTAAATGAAGAAAAACTACCACAACAAGATGACATAGTCTTAAATTAGAGGGGCAGAGGTTAGTGGACTGAGAGGTTAGTGGATGCATTTAATAGCCTTCCAGCTGAAGTGGTAGAGGTTAACACAGTAAAGGAGTTTAAGCATGCGTGGGATAGGCATAAGGCTATCCTAACTATAAGATAAGGCCAGGGACTAATAAAAGTATTTAGAAAATTGGGAAGACTAGATGGGCCGAATGGTTCTTATCTGTCGTCACATTCTATGTTTCTATGTTACCAGGCAACTTACCTTATTTTGCTAAAACACAAGACATTTGCAGATCATAAATTCAGACTCTTATGGAAACATAATACATTTCCACAAAAAATAAGTGGCAGCATTAGCATTTTGCAAAAAGAAAATGTGCAAGTCACATTAAGTGAAGACCCTTCAAGCCAGCAGAAGCATTTAAAATCCCTTGTCAACTTAAGAGCGTTTCACTATTTCATCAAATGGCTTTATCTAGCACAATAAACAAAAGAAAACAGGAATGTGACTGTGATGTTTATGAAAATGTGGAATTAAGTGCCAGACCACTATGCCCTTTAGCCTGTGATTTTCTTACAATGATCAAAACAATTGGTAATGTTTCACAACCAGTAAACTGGGTATAAAACATACATGTTACTAGCTGAGTGGTATGAGAAAGAGTTCCACTTTTGGTAACAAAACAAAAAAAAACAGCAAAACAAAAAGGAAGGAAAAATTTCAATATAGAAGAGGAATTGAATGGAGGGGATGTGCAAGAAGATATAGTGACAAGGAGGTCTTCATTTTGAATCTATCATTATGTGGGCTGTGATGTTTGGATTAATTTTTAATGTGTAGTTAAGAGAACTAAAGATTAGGAGAGCACAATTTTATTTAAACAACATCTTGCAAATAGGTACTCAACTCAAACTGGAAACTTTTCTTTTTGTGGCATAAATCCCCTAGCTAGCATGTTTGTGGTACAATCAGTGGGGGAACACCTAGGGTCATAAAGATCACAAGTGTGACTGGGCTCAGGTGTCCCACGTGTCAAAGAAGGCCAAGGCATGGCCAGATTTAACGGTGAGCTTCTCTTGCCTGCGGAAGGCTGACATAGTGCATAGAAAACCTCAAGAGAGCAACTGCCCATTGCTCCTACGCAAATTTCACAGAGCGTGAAAAGCTGATGGTATTTGTGACATCATATCCCAGCATCTCAATGTCAAGCAAGGTCAAGATAGAGCTAGTGTTTGTGTGTGTCAGTATCAGTGAAAGAGTGTCTATGTCAGTGAGTGTTTGTGTTGAAGTGTTCATGTGTGTTATTACAAAGTAATCTTAAAATATACATATAATTTAACACAAAACAAGTAAAATATAATCAACCACAATTACATCCTGTCCTGAGATAACTTGACAAGGGATCTCTTTTTAGAGTGGAGGAAGATTTAATTGTGTCCCGGAGGTAGTTCCATACTTGCGGTGCTTAAATGCCAGAAAATGAGTAGATTTTAATACAAAGCTCTTTAAAAATATTGTCCCTTCCCTACTTGCCACCTCTGTGTCGGCAGCACACATGGTCTAATGCCATCGATTTAGGCAGATCTCTTGCTTGCTGTTACTGTGTTACTCTCCCAGCAGGAATTTCTCATGCTTGCTGGGGGAGTAAAGGACGCAGTGGCAGCAATGTGCTGGCAGTGAAGCCATGCCATGTCAATGTCAGCATAGAGGATTGCCCTGAAGTGACAAAGGGACTGGACTTTTCTGATGCTCGCACCAAGGCCCTGCGGTTCTTTGTTATGCCCCTTGGTACAATGGCAGTAAAACAAAGTGTCAGGCTCTGTACTATTTTGACCTAAAACTGTCACTTACCAATGAAAAGTGTGCCATAGCAAATAAATGCTGAACAAATAAAAGTAACTGAAAATGTATGGATTGGATTTTAGAAACATAATCATATTAGACGATTTGCATTTTTTTTTTACAAGAAGACAATGCAATCACATCAACTGGATTTTCCAAGATAATAAATTCCTGTTGAACTGCCTGTTGCTGCCCTCTAGAGTGCTGTGGAATTTTTTTAGGACAATAGATTACATTTTTCCAGAACTATCCTAAGGTGAAATACAAACAGGTAATTTGAGTAAAGCATGAAATTGAATTTGCAATACAGAGATATGATTCCATGTAAAAATGTCCATATTTAAACAAGCAAATAAAATGGCAAGTCATACTAGGGTGCTGCTAACTAATAGAGTGCCTTAGATAAAGAATCTAAACTAGGCAAGTAGTGATGTACCGAACGGTTCGCCGGCGAACGGTTCCTGGCGAACATAGCATGTTCGCGTTCGCCACGGCGGGCGAACATATGCGCGGTTCGATCCGCCCCCTAATCGTCATCATTGAGTAAACTTTCCACACATTCCAGCCAATTAGCAGCACACCCTCCCTAGCAGACCCTCCCACCTAATGGAAGGCATCCATTTTACATTCATTCTCAAGCTGCATGCTTAGTGAGAGGAGGGAAAGTGTAGCTGCTGTTGATTATATAGGGAAATGCATAGCTAGGTTAGGGTTAGGGTATGCTTTTTTTTTTTTTTTTTTTATATGTAATGTAATTGCAGTTAGTTGTCTGCCACTGCTGCCAGCTTCTGTGTCAGGCTCACAGTGGATACTGTGCCCATTTGCCCAGTCAGTGCCACCACTCATATCTGGTGTCACAATAGCTTGCATTTAAAAACAAAAAAACTTTTTCACTGTTATAGATTGAATAGCAGTCAGTGTCCTTAAAGCGGGTGTGTCAGGCTCACAGTGGATACGGTGCCCATTTGCCCAGTCAGTGCCACCACTCATATCTGGTGTCACAATAGCTTGCATTTAAAAACAAAAAACTTTTTTCACCGTTATAGATTGAATAGCAGTCAGTTGTCTGCCACTGCTGCCAGCTTCTGTGTCAGGCTCACAGTGCATACTGTGCCCATTGCCACCACTTAGACCTGGTGACACAAAGCTTGGATTTAAAAACAAAAAACACTTTTTTCACTGTTATAGATTGAATAGCAGTCAGTGTCCTTAAAGCTGGTGTGTTACGCTAACAGTGGATACGGTGACCAGTGCCACCACTTAGATCTGGTGACACAAAGCTTGGATTTAAAAACAAAAAACTTTTTTCACTGTTATAGATTGAATAGCAGTCAGTTGTCTGCCAGCAGGTGTGTCAGGCTCACAGTGGATACTGTGCCCAGTGCCACCACTCACTCACTGGTACCCGGATGAAATTTATTTTCACAAAAGGCAATCCCCAACCTGTACTCGATTGTGCAAAAGGAAATAATGGCATGTCTGGCACACAGTGTTGGGGCAAAGGTCCATCTGACCACTGATACCTGGTCTGTAAAGTATGGTCAGGGCAGGTATATCACCTACACTGCGCATTGGGCAAACCTGCTGATGGCTGCCAAGCATGGAATGCGTGGCTCTGCAGAGGAGTTGGTGACACCTCCACGACTTGCAGGCAGGCCTGCTGCCACCTCCTCTACTCCTCCTACTCCATCCCCTTCCATAACCTCCTCGGCTGAGTCCTCTTCTGCTGCTGCGTCTTGCTCCACATCAACGGATAGGGGGCGTAACAGTGATTAAACTGATAACAATAGTACTAAACACACCACTCCTATCTGGTGGCACATTAGATTGCACGCGCAGTGCCCCAAATTTGCTGTGATCTGTGAGTAAGGTAAACGGTTGTCCATACAAGTAAGGTTGCAGCTTTTTGAGGGCCCACACCACCGCCAGGCACTCCTTTTCAATGGCAGTGTATCTACTTCCCTGGGCAAAAGTTTCCGGCTTAGATAAGCCCCGGGTTGCTCGCCACCATCTGCTCCGACTTGGCTCAGTACTGCTCCCAATCCAAGCATAGAAGCGTCTGTATGGACGAGAAAGTGTTTAGTTGGATCAGGAGCAGAAAGTACAGGTGATTTTAATGAGCGCCGTCTTGAGCTGTTGGAAGGCCTGTTCACACTCTGGGGCCCATACTACTATCTTGGGGAGGTTTTTACACGTTCCTATATGGCACTTACTGGGCTTTAGGGTCAGTCCGGACTCCCTAATCCGGTCTAGTACGGCTCCTATGTGGGTCAGGTGTTCGGGCCAGGAGCAGCTAAAAATGGCTATACCATCCAAGTAAGCGCAGGCATACTCCTGAAACCCATCCAGTAGCCGATCTACCATCCTCTGAAAGTTAGCCGGGGCATTCTTCATCCCGAATGGCATGACCTTAAACTGATACAGGCCAAACAAGGTGACAAATGCCGACTTGTGGATGGCGTCCTCGGCTAATGGAATTTGCCAGTACCCCTTGCACAGATCTGTTGTGGTGAGGTACTGGCCTCTGGCCATTTTGTCTAGGAGCTCGTCTATCCGGGGCATAGGATAGGCATCTGAGGTTGTTCACATGGAGCATGCGCTTGCCTCCCGTGCCTGTGACCGCACCGATCACAAAGGTGGTATCACAAACCTGCTCTACCACCTTGTATGGGCCCTGCCAGGAAGTCTGCAGCTTGTCCTTGTGGACAGTGTCAATCCATATCTGCCAAGTGACCCTATGTAGGAGGAACAGTCCCTATTCTGATCTGTGTCAGTGTGTATCAGGGATCCTTAGGACAGGTGTCAATCCATATCTGCCAAGTGACCCTATTTAGGGGAACAGTCTCTATTCTGCTCTGTGTCAGTGTGTATCATGATCTCTGAAGACAGGTGTCAATCCATATCTGCCAAGTGACCCTATGTAGGAGGAACAGTCTCTATTCTGCTCTGTGTCAGTGTGTATCAGGGGCTCTGAGGACAGGTGTCAATCCATATCTGCCAAGTGACCCCATGTAGGGGGAACAGTCTCTATTCTGCTCTGTGTCAGTGTGTATCATGGTCTCTGAGGACAGGTGTCAATCCATATCCGCCAAGTGACCCTATGTAGGAGGAACAATCTCTATTCTGCTCTGTGTCAGTGTGTATCATGATCTCTGAGGACAGGTGTCAATCCATATCTGCCAAGTGACCCTATGTAGGATGAACAGTCCCTATTCTGCTCTGTGTCATTGTGTATCAGGGATCCTTAGGACAGGTGTCAATCCATATCTGCCAAGTGACCCTATATAGGGGGAACAGTCTCTATTCTGCTCTGTGTCAGTGTGTATCATGGTCCCTGAGGACAGGTGTCAATCCATATCTGCCAAGTGACCCTATGTAGGGGGAACAGTCTCTATTCTGCTCTGTGTCAGTGTGTATCAGGGGCTCTGAGGACAGGTGTCAATCCATATGTCAAGGTGTCAATATGTCATATGTCAGGTGTCAATCCATATTCATTGTGACTTAGGAATGTTAGGTGATTTCTGCCCTTTATGGATTAAAACCAGACTCTGCATCAACTGTGTAATTTTCTATGGGAGTTTTGCATTGGATCCCCCTCCGGCATGCCACAGTGCAGGTGTTAGTCCCCTTGAAACAACTTTTCCATCCCTATTGTAGCCAGAAAGAGTCCCTGTGTGTTTTAAAATTCGCCTGCCCATTGAAGTCTATGGCGGTTCGCCCGGTTCGCGAACATTTGCGAAAGTTCGCGTTCGCCATTCGCGAACCGAAAATTTCGTGTTCGCGACATCACTATAGGCAAGTTAGTAAATAATTACCACATGATGAAAGAGTGGGTTTCTACAAAGTAAAAGGCATTTGTACGTACCTTCATGACAGGCAAAACGTACCCAGCTTTTTAATTGCTTCTGTAATAATGTATACTGTTTTTTTTTTACACACTAATATTAGTCTCTATGGAAAATTACAACACAGATATATTAATCTAAATGTAAGCTGCTGATTCTTGAATCTCACTTTACTGGAGGTACATATGAGGACCCCAATCTGTGATAACATTATAATGCATATTGTAACAGATCACCTAGCACCCCGACTGGGTACCTCCGTTGAAGGATGCTCCTAGCGCTTACAAGCACTGCAGCAGACACCACAACCACCGCAGACTCCGCAACCGCTGTAGCTTGACTGGAGCCTGGATCAGCTTCTGTCCTCCAGGACCGTGTGGGAAAGACCACTTCATTCCACCCTGTATGAACCTCCAGCATCCAGGACTGTGTGGTGAAGACCTCTCCTCCAAAGAGCGTGTCAGGAACAAGCTCTTAAAAGAGCTAAGTGATTCAAGCTCAGGGCAGTATGCAGAGCATAGCAATCCCCAGTGTGATTATAACAGCTCCCTCCAATAACGAGACAAGGCTACATTTAGAGAGATGAAGAAGAACTGTCTAAACCTTTATTTCCCTTGGGACCAGCCCATAGGGTCACAACATTATCATTGCTGTGAAAACTCAATAAAATCACAAACAGTCAAACCATAGCAGGCAACACACAGTGACTTATCACAACACAATGGCACATTTTTAAAGGGGTGGGAGAGACAATATTTAACAGAAAATATCTCACGTGCCTGCAGAATTAGCAATATGCAAATCTACCCGAATATGCAAATGAACCAGTCTTGCTATTCAGGTCGTGCATATTGCTGTTGTTACCAACAGAGGGCACTAGACAAGCTCCATAGCCAAACCCACCTAGTTGGTAGCAAACCTCAGCAGTACAGGAGAGCAGGAAATACATTACACAGTACACACACACACACTATAAACAATTACATTACACACACCCTGCACCTATAATGGGTACAGGGTGACTAAAACATAAGAGAAATAAAGCAGCCTACATAAATAGTCTGTCTGAAGATAGAATAGGGGCTTTAAAGCCAAATACATCAAAGAGTCATAGTCACAAGGGAGGAAGCTGGCATGCAGGCCTCTCCAGGACCAAGTGGCGAAGGGCACTTCGTCACACATATGATGTGCAGTCATTGGTCTAAACAGTTTGTACTTTAAAGGAACACTTAATTGAATTTTTGTTTTTAGCAATTTAGTAGATATACATTGTACCTGTACAGAGAAAACAGTTTGCAAAACAATCAGACCTGCTTTTTGCAGTTATTACTAGCCTTCCCCTCTTTCCCCAGCAAAGCCAGCACAGACTTTCTTGGCCAGTCAGAGGCTTCTCATTGAGAATTTAAAGCCAAAAAAGAAACAGGTTGTGGCTAATAAATAACAATGCAAATAACAAGAGTATACTATAAGAATGGTGACAGAAAATATTTAGCTGAATATAAGACAAATATGAACCCAAAGGACACAAACTGTGCCTAGTAAATAATAATACAAATAACAAAATAGATACTTTGTCACTCTCAGAAAGTCTTTAGGAGTATAACACCAATAGTGCAATTCAGTTGAAGAAAAATAGAACCTTATATACGAAAAACACACTCACAAACAGAGAGCTATCCATCAGTTAGGCTTTTTGAAGTGGCAGTGTAAAAGGTTTACACTGTCACTTAAAAAAAGCCTAACAGGCGAAACGCGTTGTGATTTTAATACTGCTTTATTTTATAATTATTTTATAGTTTGGCAATAAGTTTATTTTTACCATTAACTATTAGACCTGCTTTTATACAGATTTTTTTTTATCCTTGGTTACCTTATTTACATTGAGGACGTCTGCCAGCACTGCAGCACTTTCTCATCTACACATATACCAGGTGGGGATTGTACCACCCAGACTGACTTCATACAGCATACTGGCGCTCTGATAAATGTAAGTACATTTCTATCATCAACCATTACATATATTGCTGTATACAGAGAGCTCTATTTTTCCTTTGTTTGTATTGCATATACTACAATATGGATTTATAAGTACAACAGATATATCCTTTGAGTGGGGATTGTACCACTTCAGGCTATTAACTATGAGCTGATTGGATAGCTCTCTATTTGTGAGCGTATTTTTCATATAATTTTATTGGGTTCTATTGTTGTCCAATGTAATTGCACTATTGGTGCTCCCTGACTCTCTTTTATTTTAATAAAAAAAAGTTGGATATAAATATCTTTATTTTACTTGTTAGGGAGGGGCATGCATTACAGTAGTTAGTAAAACACTCTAACATTATGAATACATGTACCTATTCCAAATGTTAGCGTGTTCTTTTATTGTTGCTTCTGCACAACATTAAGTCAACATAGCTGTTTGTAGTGTTTATTCTGCTTATGCACAAACACTTTAATGTATTTCATAGTAATGGTTATTTGTTAGAAAAAAATATTTCAAGTCCTTCATTGTGTTTGATGGTCACAAATGTTTGATGGTCCTAAAGTGTCGATAACTCCTATTCAGCAGGACAGCAGGATTCAGCAAAGTTGTTTGTTTAACATAAAACATAGGGCCCATTTCCACCAATCAGATAATGGCAAAAGTGGTATCAAAACATATCAAGATTAAGGGAACATTATTGTGTCGGCATTACTAATGGCTCATCTGGGCCTCTTGTGTGTAGGTAGAAGGTAACTGTGTATGGGCATAAACCTTTACCGTTGATACCCAACCATTTATTCCCAAAATGAAAAACATCAGACTTGCTTTGGAGCAAATAGGTCACAGCTTTATTTTAAATATATAAATATTAAAACTTCAACTTTAACATAAACACTATATACATCATTACTCAGTAAATAGAGTACCACCTTGCCAACTAAACATTACTGAGGGCAGCTGCCCCCTCCCCCTCGTTCCAACCAGAACTTTTCTTGGGCCTTCCATGATGTAATGCTAGCCACTAGCCGTTTATTGGCTCAGTGGATACATTCGTTATCCATAACTGTACCTGGGGTTAGGGGAGGGACAGCCCTACCCATCTACTTTCCACGGACCGCTGGTCCAACCCCGGTTGACAGGGACCATATACCACCACAAGACCCACTGGTTTACCCCCTAAACCAGCGGGGCCGCACCAGCACCAAAGCCATGGCCTCCTCCAATGCATCCTGCAACGCTAAGATAAACAGATCCAGTCCCATCACTCCTAAAAGACATAGCCGTGTTACGCTGAAAGATGCAATGATGCACCATAAGCCCCCCCATTCCCCTCACAAACTTTGAAACCCGCTTGTTAAGCTAAATTCAGCCCTGTTCCAGAGCCCTGGGGTCTCTTGTCCCCCTTCAATAGTTCAAAGAGAATACCTTGGACCACACCAGACATACTCTTGGTAATATTAGCCATAGCTCAGACAAATCTTTCTGGATCATCTCCCCCAGATCCCACACCGGAATAGTGCCAAGATTGTTCCTCCCAGCATAAATCAGTATATCATCAGGAAAACTGAGCAAAAACAGACCAATTCAGGCAACAAGTGCTCCCACCACATCCCCTGGGTACCGAACCAATAGACTTCTGCCACCACTGATAACAGGCCTAGTTGTAGTTCCCCGGGACGAACTACAACTTGAGCCCAATGAATATATGAATGGCCGATGACCCATATTCGTTTTCCGGCACATATATTGACAAAGGGGGAAATGGAATCCGCCTAGTTGGATGAACATAAGAGCAGAACCTCCCATATTCCAATCTCCCAATCATCTGGATAACTTTCCCAGCCAACCCCAGGCGAGATGCCTCAGTGGCAGCCCCTTATCCTAAAGGAGTGCCCCTCAAACTCTGCACTACGCAGCCCCAAAACCTCCAAAGCCATGTGGAAAACCCTAATCAACTGGAACCTGGAGAGGAAACTGACATCCCGATGAACCAACAAAGGACCCCCGCCTGCTTGGCGAACCTCCAAAAAGACATGAAGGCAAGCCAAGGGGCAGACCATAGAGACAGGGAAAGCTTGTGACATATTCCAAGTCCCTCGTCCAAGAACATCCATCTTGGACTTCACCAAAGACATCCCAAGTAACAGACCCCCAGGGACTGATTTGGATGGACTCACAAGCTCACCCACCCGCATGGCCCCGAAAAAGGCGAAGGAGAATGCCAACCAAAATAACACCCCTTCAAATGGAGAGAAATAGACCTGCAGCAGAACGTTGAACAAGCCCACCATAAGAGCGCCTGATACCGGCCTCCGAGAATCCACAACCTTGGGTCTTTTACACCATCGCCTCATAACCAATGAAATAAGGACATCCTTAGTGATGTCCAAAGCCTTGATTGAGCTTAAACCAAAAGCTTAGCCCAGTTTTCCCAGACACAGTTGAGGCGGAACAGCTAAGGCTTTCCAGAACCCAATTATCTGTAACAAACCCTGCACACGCTCACCATCTGACCGAAAATCCTCGAGCTGCCTCTCGAATTCCCCCCATTCGCTCCATGCCATAACACTGCCAAGTAGCCTCCGAGACCGAACCCCAAATCCAAAACATTATTCGGTCAGCCCAAGGTCCCACAGGTCCGCAGGGTACAGGAAGCCCACTTCATCAACCCCGGGTGTCGCCGCCCTGAATTCACACCACTAAAAACTAGAAAGAGCATCCTCTGTAATGTTAGCAACCACGGGCACATGTACAGCCCTACAATATACATTCAGAAGCAAACAGCGCAGCCGAACCACCATAGGAGAGGAAGCAGACAAACTGTTGATGGCCTGCACTACTCCAATATTAACACAGTGGAAGGCCACCCTGCGATCCTTGAGGAGATCACCCCAGATCTCCACTGCCACCACGATAGGAAAAAGCTCCATGAAAGCCAGCTTCCTGGTCAACCCCGCTGAATGTCAAGCTTCTGTCCAAGCTTCAGCATACCAATTGGCCCCAAAGATGGCCCCAAAACCCAACGCACCTGCGGTGTCGGTGAATAGATGGAGTTCAGCCTTGGACACCTCAGGCGCCTGCCAATACAACTGACAATTAAACCTGTCAAAGAAGACGGACCAAACCAACAGGTCATCGGGCAATGGGTGAGTGATAAGCATGTAATGATGGGGGCGCTCCACCCCCGCGGTCGCCGATGCCAAGCGGTGATTAAACACCCTTCCCATAGGAATAATCCGGCACGCAGATTGCAGCTTACCCAAGAGTGACTGCAGGTGTCACAACTGAAGCTTCCTGATGGACATGGCAACTGTGTCAGGATTACAGTTGATCCAGCATGCAGAATAGTGTCACACCTAAGACTAAGGATAGCGTCTAACCGGATATTAGGCCGAATGGCCGGATTTAATGTACCAGAGAATAGTCAAAATACTAGCCGAGGTCAGGGACACAGAATGAGACACAGCGATAAGGAAAAGCCGAAAAGCCAAAAGTCAAAGATAACTGAAGTCAAAACTAAGCCAAAGTAAAAAAAAACAGAAAAACATGATCAGGAACACACTCTCGGATAAGCATCTGAGGGATACCATGACAGGGCAATGAGTATAAGGAATAAGTGAGTTTAAATAACCCTCTTTCAGATCCAATTGGCCGTACTTAGCCTTTGAGCCCAGTGGCTGAGTGACAGGCAACAGAGGGTTGTAGTTAATGGAATATATTCGAAGCTTGGACTTGTCACCAGTGGGGTACCTCAGGGATCTGTACTTGGACCCATTCTCTTTAATATTTTTATTAGTGATATTGCAGAAGGTCTTGATGGTAAGGTATGTCTTTTTGCTGATGATACTAAGATATGTAACAGGGTTGATGTTCCAGGAGGGATAAGCCAAATGACAAATGATTTAGGTAAACTAGAAAAATGGTCAGAATTGTGGCAACTGACATTTAATGTGAATAAGTGCAAGATAATGCATCTTGGACGTAAAAACCCAAGGGCAGAGTACAGAATATTTGATAGAGTCCTAACCTCAACATATGAGGAAAGGGATTTAGGGGTGATTATTTCTGATGACTTAAAGGTAGGCAGACAATGTAATAGAGCAGCAGGAAATGCTATCAGAATGCTTGGTTGTATAGGGAGAGGTATTAGCAGTAGAAAGAGGGAAGTGCTCATGCCATTGTACAGAACACTGGTGAGACCTCACTTGGAGTATTGTACACAGTACTGGAGACCGTATCTTCAGAAGGATATTGATACCTTAGAGAGGGTTCAGAGAAGGGCTACTAAACTGGTTCATGGATTGCGGGATAAAACTTACCAGGAAAGGTTAAAGGATCTTAACATGTATAGCTTGGAGGAAAGACGAGACAGGGGGGATATGATAGAAACATTTAAATATATAAAGGGAATCAACACAGTAAAGGAGGAGACTATATTTAAAAGAAGAAAAACTACCACAACAAGAGGACATAGTCTTAAATTAGAGGGACAAAGGTTTAAAAATAATATCAGGAAGTATTACTTTACTGAGAGGTAGTGGATGCATGGAATAGCCTTCCAGCTGAAGTGGTAGAGGTTAACACAGTAAAGGAGTTTAAGCATGCGTGGGATAGGCATAAGGCTATCCTAACTATAAGATAAGACTAGGGACTAATGAAAGTATTTAGAAAATTGGGCAGACTAGATGGGCCGAATGGTTCTTATCTGCCGTCACATTCTATGTTTCTATGTTTCTTACCTAGAGAGAGGGGAAGAGTTCGGGACCACTGGGGCAGAGGCTAACAGTGTTCCACCCGGGACAGGCACCCCCACAGACGAAGTAACCTGCGCGTCTAAGGACGGGGCTACAGAACAACGCTCCCAGTTATCCAAGAGTCCCCGCAGACACCCCATCAAGGAACTCCAAGCCCCAAAACCATCCTGGCTACCATCACCCACCACCTGACCATCTACCAATGTAGAACCGGACTTACCAAAGGGCACAGAAGTGGATTGGAGTTGTGGAGCCGTAACCACCAGAGGCTGGGCCGGAGCTGCTACATCCACAGGGAGCAAAACCTGAGCACAAGCAATGAGGCCTGGAACATGGCCTGTTCTGAAGCCACCAAGGCAGAAACAGCAGGTGAAATCACCTCCCACTGAACCAACAGAATAGGCCCACCCCAGGAAGACGTGGAAGGCAAGGGGTTGCCCGGTAAGTCCAGACAGCATCCCGTAGGAGGGCAGGGGGCTAGCAGAGCTACCATGGAAAGTGGTAGGAGACAGATGCCTCACACTACTCCCAGCCACCACCCCCACTTCATGAGGGGAGGCTTTTGCGACCTGGGAGACACCCTTAAGCCTACTCACACCTGGAGGCTAGAAAACCACTCCGTCTGCCTGGGCCAGGGGACCCACGTGCCAGGTCCGCTGACAATGACAAGGCAGCAGACATAGAAGGAGAATCAGCCTGCGCAGTAACACCATCCGACTGTGAAGCCGCGGGCCAGCAGGCCCAGGAAAAAGGACTGCGGCTTCTGCTGCATGGGGCTGGAGACAGGGAAGATAAGCGTGCCGGACAGCCCCACTGCCTGGGTTGAGGCAGCCCGCAAGGGATGCAAAGCACGCCTTGCGGCCGCAGACTAACAGGTTCAGCAGGCCAGGCCTTTACTCCTGAGCCCAGGAGGGCCCGTGGCTTTCCCTTGCAGGGTGAAACATTCCAATGGCCGAGCTTGTCTCTTGGAACTTCCACTACCGCCGGAAGGGCTTGAAAACAAGCCAGCTCGGCCTGCAGGTGCAGACTCCCATCTTGTAAGGCCTCAGCCCTGAGGACAGAGAGGTCAGCTTCGATATCCATACTCTGGCCGCAAACAGCACTTAGAAATCAGGTATACCGAGCGCAACAACCAGCAATTACCAAGCTGTTCCCAACTGATAATTAAGATGGCTGATATCCTGTAAGATGGCAACCTATGTATACTACCCCACCCATCTACCCCCTACTACTCCACCCACTGTCCCTGGACCACTTTACCACATTCCTCTGTATACACTACCATCACTCTCACACGTCCCTGTTCTGCCTAGGCCTTGCCTGGCTCCTCATGGTCTTACCAGATATGAGATTTTAACTTCACTAACTATCTTGTTGCTTTGTATTATGAATGACCATAAATATGTTTCATAGAAAAGTAATGTTTCCTTTAAATATAGTTAATTTGATTGGCTTGTTTGGATTTCTTCATGCTTTTTAAAGTCTGATTACACTGACTGTCAATTTCTTTAAAAAAAAATACTTAGATCCAATTTGGTATTTTATTACAATATTACTTTTTAGAACTGAAACCCTAATTCACCTAGGATAAAACACAGAATCAATGTTTTAGATTAGATTTAACTTAATTATTACTGTGCAGTGTACAAATAAAGACGATGAAACATATTTGGACTCCAATTAAAAATAGAGTAGCAATTGATGGAATGTACTATAAAATAGAACACGTAACTCAGTGTAAACCTTAACAGTCTTACATAATGCCATAATACATCTAGTACCTAAGTAAGTCAATGAAGGCTAGCATTCTGATAAAGTAGACATTGTAAAAAGGAAGCCTCTTAAGTGTGAAATACCGATTTCCAACATTAGCAAATACAGTTATGAAAGATTCTATTAAAATTATCATACAGTGAAAATCAATTTTCGTTCACACTCCAGCTAGAAAATGACTGAAACAGCACAATACAAAAATGTTACATGAGGAATCTAGATAGTTGCACATCGAGTTGGGTCCTGCTGAGCCATTGCCTGTATTTGAGCTTCTCACCTCGCTCCAACTCTGTTAGAGGCAAAAATCTATCAATACCACACAAAAACTTTGTATGTTGTGTAAAATACTTGGAAAAGGTCCTTTAGTTTTAAAGCTAATTAATATAATATATTTTCAGTTACTTGTTTTAGAACCATTATCTGATAACATTTGGGAGCTGGATCTCATATCTTTATTTTATTTTTTTGCACCTGTTTCAAAAACATACTACCAATATTAACAAATCGA
Organism: Pelobates cultripes; assembly: GCA_933207985.1. NCBI lineage: Eukaryota > Metazoa > Chordata > Amphibia > Anura > Pelobatidae > Pelobates > Pelobates cultripes. The sequence continues at coordinate 119,931,572 of OW240918.1, read as the reverse complement.
GCAAATGGGTCAAGAAAAGGTGGTCATGTGAAATAGATTTTGTGTTTGCAAATTTTAAAGAACAAGTTTAAAATTTCCTTTCACTACTTGATGAAAGGATAGTTATAGTAAAAAAAAAGTTTGGGGTGACAGATGTTCTTTAATAACTATGTATGTCAAATCAAAATTGAAGATTGTAATTCTAATTTAATCTACCGGGTTGGTCACTAAAATGTAAGTTGTTAAGAATTAACTAGAAAAGAACAAATTGCACTAATAAATTAATTTAAAAAATGTCCTGAGCTATTATTCCAACACATCTATTTTATCTTAGAAATTATAATTTCCTGACAATTAATGGTCTAGTGCAGCAGTTCCCAAACTCCTGGGGCGGAATGTTTCCCAGGTGCTATGATTATAGCACAGGGAAACATAACTGCTCAACAGGGGCCGGTCGGGTGCCGCAGTCCTTTAAGACCGCAACCGAGCCCCTGTAATGTCGGCTGGCTGGGAGGAAGTGACAGCCTGCCACTTCCTCCCAGTGTCTTGCAGAGAGACGGCGCGGAAGGGAGAGGAGGCAGCCACAGCATGAGGGGAGAGGAGCAGTCCAGAGCTTCTCCAGATCCCTTACACACAGCAGCCAGCAGGACACCAAGCCTCCCTATTGGACATCCAAAGTAAGCCAGGGTGGCTAGAGATATAAAAAAATTATGAGAGTGTGTATGAGTGTGTGTGTATGAGTGTGAGTGTGTATAAGTGTGAGTGTGTGTGTATGTATGCATTTGAGTGTGTGTGTATGAGTGTGTGTGTGTGTTAGTGTGAGTGTGTATAAGTGTGTGTGTGTGTGTGTGTGTGTGTGTGTATTAGTGTATGTGTGTGTCTGTATGAGTGTGTGTGTGTATAAGTGTGTAGATGAGTATGTGTATGTCAGTGTGCTTCTGTGTGTGCACACATCTGTGTATGTGCATTAGTGTATGTGCATCTGTGTGTCAGGGTGTGTGCATGTATCAATGTTTGTGTGTGACAGGGTGTGTGTGTGTGTGTATGTCGGTGTATGCGTGTGTACCGTGTATAAAGGTGTGTGTATGTGTTGGTTTGTTGCTATGTAGCTGTGTGTTAATGTGCATGTATATCTGTGTAAGTATGTACATGGGCATCCACAGGAAATTTTCCAGGGGGGGAGCATAATGATAATGACATCCATGCTTGGCCCCTGGCTGACAGTATCATGAAGGGGAGGGGCATAGTCATTATCACATGAAGCAAGGGTGAATAGCGTTTTTACAGAAATACATGTATGTATTGCTGACACTATAGTGTTCCTTTAATCAAATTAAAGGAACATTCTGGTCACCATAACAACTTCATCTAAATGAAAATGCTATGATTGCAGTAGGCCCCTGGGTGCTGTCTTTCCTTTAGGGGGTTAAACCTCTCTCAAATGGTTTAACCCCAAAGACTTCCTTTAGCTCCAGATCTCTAGGTCGCTCAGTGGTATTCGGCTTCTGAAACAAAGTGTCAGGAAGTGCAGATTGATGTCAGACATGGTTGCCACTGATTGGCTAGAGTCAGCTGATGCTCTAAGCCAATCGCTTGTTCCCAGTTCATAATTTATTTTTACTTTTTTATTAAAGGGGAGCTACTGATTGGCTTAAAGTGCCAGCTGACCGCTCTAGCCAATCAGTGAACCACCTAACAGCACTCTGTGCTTCCTGACACTCAGTAAATAAAAGACACATTAACGTTGAGATTTCTTTTACCTGGGGGGATGAGAAGGTAGAAAGTTTCCCTGCCAGGCCCAGGTTCCAAAGCCTTATGAAGTGGTGTCCAGAATAAAGTGGAGGGATCACTTCACTTGTAATTCTTGCCCTAATCTCCTTCTTCTTCATTTGACACAGTCCTCTTATTCTTCTGACACAGTTTTCTCTCCTCCTTGGCTTCTTCTGCTCTTTTACATTTCTGTTACTTTCTGCTCATTTTGCGCCCTTCTGCTCCTTTCTCTTTCTGATCCCTTTCTGCTCCTTGCAGACCCATTCTTCTCATTCTCCTACTTTACCTTTGTGCTCCTTTTGCCCCTTACAGCTTCTTGCTGCCCCTTTCTGCTCCCTGCTGTCCCTTCCTGCACATTTCTGTTCCTCCTCCTTCCTGCTCCTTCTCCTACTTTACCTTTCTGCACCTTGCTGCCCCTTCCTGCTCCTTGCTGCTCCTTTCTGCTTCTTGCTTCCCCTTTCTGCTCCTTCTCCTACTTTACCTTTGTGCTCCTTCTGATTTGTTATGCTCCTTTACTTTTGTGCTCCTTCTGTCCCTTCCTGTCCCTTTCTGCTCCTTGCTGGCTCTTTCTGTTCCTTACAGACCCTTCCTTCTCCTCGCAGATCCTTACTGCTCCTTGCTGACCCCTCCTGCTCTTTCCTGCCCTTCCTGCTCCTTGCTGCATCTTCCTGCTCCTTCTCCTACTTTACTTTTATGCTCCTTCTGCCCTTTCCAGCTCCTTGATGCCCCTTCCTGCTCCTTGCTGTCCTTTTCAGCTCCTTGCTGGCCCTTTCTGCTCCTTCACCTACTTTCCCTTTGTGCTCCTTCTGATTCTTTCTGCTCCTTTGTCATTGTGCTCCTTCTGTCCCTTCCTGCCCCTTGCTGACTCTTTCTGCTCCTTGCAGTCCCTTCCTTCTTGTTGCAGACCCTTCCTGCTCCTTGCTGACCCTTCCTGCTCATTTCTGTTCCTTTCTGCTTCTGTGTGCATATATCCAAGCAGTCAAACACCAGTGTAGCGGAAAGTGATGGTAGCAGACTTCTTCTCTGCTGGTTACTTCAACAGCTACTCAGGAACAGGAAACTTCAAAACAGCAGACATAAGCATAAGATAATCCACGAATATCCCATCATCCCCCCCCCATAATTGGACGACACTCAGTATTAGGAGCAGAACTGCACCTTTAACGGCCAGGCTGGCCTTTTATGCAGGTTTTACTCAAAAGGTTACCACCCAGGTGGACCTTGTGGGGCACCAATTAAAACATAAAACAACCAATAGAGACAGAGTCAGGTAATAAGTCACTCCCATACATTGCACACAAACCCTCCCCTCTGCTTCATAGATAATTGAGTTAATTACTGTATCAACTCAATTATCTCCAAATAGAAATTTTTTTAAATTTTCATACTTTTCAAGAAATACCCCAAAAACATGTCATATACTCATAATTCCCCTGATCTGGGGGAGCAACATACTGAAAAATCACCCAGATCGGTTCAGGGGTTCAACAGTTTTATGGAGGTCTTAGTTTTACCGACCGAACATGAGGTGTAAGCCGAGAATAGTTCCATGTGTTTGAGCGGTGAGGTCGGTCTCTGTTCGGGAGTCTGAAATACATGAAAGTATATAAAAACATGGTTCGTGCCTTAGTTCGTTAGTTCGTTAAATTCCTCTCGTTCGTGTGATTCCTTTCACCGAATGCCACTCTGTTCTCCTGAGTTTTCACAAACCTATACGAAGATGGAAGTCTCTGCAGTGTTCGTGCCATTGAGTGTCCGATTTGGGTTCCAGACATTCGACGACCAAACACCGTTGGTGTAATTTGTATTCAAAGATGGCCACCGCCACTTATTCGGATGGCGAACGGCGGCCACACAGGGGGATCACCTAGTTCGTTCGTGTGTCTGCAATTGAGAGAGTGTGAACTAGGTCAGGGAGGTCAATTGACACCACGCTCCTCTTCTGGGTGGCCTGGTTGTTCGGTAGTTAGTTCGTTTGTCAAACTCTATGGTGGAAATTAGCTGAACAGGGGGTTCTTACCGAACAACCAGACGAACGCTACCAGATACTATTTTATTAGTTATTTCTACAAGTAACAAACATGACAATATTAGGAAATAAAGCAACAAAAGGGGGTCTGGACAGCCCTTAGGAAAAAAAAAAAGATACTGTGGCAAAGCCCATCCCGCTACAACCAGCACAACATACAAACACATTCCTGCAATCTAACACAAATATTACATACAAACACACTCCTGCATTCAAACTCCAAAAAAAATATACTAACACACCCCTTCACTCAAACACAAATACTTCACACAAATGTACATCTGCATTAAAAAGTGAACATTACATGCATACACACCACTGCAATCAATCTCAAACATTACATACAAACACACCCCTGTATTAAAACACAAACTATATACAAGCACCCTTTTAAACACCAACACTGTATATTACACTATAGTGCCAATAAATGCCACAGCGCTATACAGATATACAACCTAGAAATTTTGATTTGGGGTGCCTTAAAAAATATTGAAATATTAAGGGGCCTTGAACCTTAAAGGTTTGGGAACCACTAGTCTAGTGACTAACTCTGTAAAAAAATTGGAAATATATATATAATACCTTGATGGAGAGCACTCACAGGACTCGATATGTATCTATAAAGTGCTTTTTATTTCAGCAGCAAAACAATCACATCCATAATGTCAGTGTCAACGTTTCAGTCCAACAGGACTTTTATCAAGACAAATAAACAGTAATACATGATACCATTATACCAATAATACCATTTAAATATGATACCAGTAATACCATTTAAATATGCAATACTTAAGTGTTCATTGGATTGTTGGAAAGGTGAAAACAAGATTAGGTGGTCATTAGTGACGTGTCTCTTTTCAAAAGACGTCATCAGTGTAATTAACCCAATACTCTACAAGAGTTGGTGATTAAATAAAAAGAGAAATATAGAAAATATATACACATATTTACATCTATTTACACTATATAGGGATGGTTGTTAGGGTACTGCTAGGACATTCTCTAAAAAAAAAATGTTCACATAGTGAATGGAAGAAAGATTTCAATGTTATATCAAAATAATACATGTAATTCCTAAACGCCCGTCAAAACTTATACCCACGACAACCTAAGAGTATACCTCCCAACACCAAGAACTCATCCCACTATGTGCCGGTTAGTAATAAGGAATTCGTAAGTACGAAAGATGAAACACCAAGTGAGCACAGTGCCACTGCGATATGTAATAGCTTAGTTCGAATAGATACCGCCTACATTTGTATCAAAACATATTACAACTATCCATAATTATTATCCACTTTGTATCAATAATATCTTGCATAGCTCTAGTCACTCATAAACAGAAGGTTGCTACCATTTCAAGAATATATATTCCAGTCGAAATTCCTAATCGAGAAGAACACTGACGCATATAATATTAGTTAAACAAATTAATTAAACGAAAAAAGAAAATTAGTTAAGACAATTGATCAGTACAAAAAATCGTCACGAGAATCAATTAATAAAATCAATCTAAGAGAATCAATTAAGAAAATTAATTAAATAGGATCTGCCAATACTATAATAAGTTAGGCAATGTTAAATAAACATTATGATATTAACAACCAAACTGTGTATTTATATTATCTTCTTGGCAAGGAACAGTGTAGTGGGTTCTTCTCATTAAGTCCATGGGAGACAGAGTGTCAAGTGTGTGTGTCCAGAACGCCTCTCTTTGCAACAGTCTGACATCTCTATTGTCACCTCTTGTTGGTATGGAGACATGATCTATGCCCATGAATCATAAGGAGGGTAAAGTATGTCCTGCTTCCAGAAAATGTTGGGCAACAGGGGTATTAGCGGAATTGTTCAGGATAGCCATGCTTATCCTCTCATCCTTTCTCTTAAGTTATTAGATGTCTTATCCATTTAAGCCAATCCACATGGGCACATAATCCGATACACAACATATGTTGTTGTACAGGTAATTCTATATCTCACCTTATACTTCTTTTCCAGATCTAGAGTGAGAGAACTCTTTTCCTGGAGTCATGTAATTGCAGGCTGTGCATTTCAGGCATTAAACAAAATAATAATGCACTGAATAATTATTTAAGTTCTTACTCCTCCTATAACTCACAACCGAGACTTGTTGGAAGGAAGGTGGCAAAGATGTATCCTTACTCAGTATGTCCCAATTGTCACGAATGATTGAAGAAATTTGTGGGGATTCAGTGTGCAAAGCTTGCGGGAAGATTAATTGTTTACCTATCCCAGATCGCATCAGTTGTTCTGTAATGGATTTCTGTGCCTGTTCCATGGCTTGATTCAAAATTAACTTTGAGTATCCCCTCTCAAGGAATATTTGGTACATTTGATCCAACTGGTTCCTGGCCAAGGCAGGGTCGGAATTATTCCGTAGCACCCTCAAAAATTGAGAGATAGGTAAGGATTCTTTTAATTTCTTCAGATGAAAGCTAGAGGCATGTAAAGTCATATTCCTGTCAATGATTTTGGAGTACAATGTATATATTAGCCTTTATAAAGATCCGAAGATCAAGAAAATCAATTTGGGACTCACTAAATTGGAAGGTAAATTTCACTGGAGAGTTCATCATGTTTAAAAAATTCATCATGGACACAAATGATTGTTCATCCCCTTTCCATAGAATAAAGATATCCTCTAAAATGAATAATTTGTTCACCATATTGGGCCAAGATGTATTTTTCCTCAATAGAATACATATACGCATTGGCGTACATCGGAGCCATGGGTGCTGCCATGGACGTTCCTGTTTGTTGGATGTAATATCCAGATTTAAACCTGAAATAATTCAATGTTAAACATAATTGTAGTAATTCCATAATGTAATAATTGTAATGTATTCCATAATGGATTTTTTTTATATATATATATATTGATTTATTTTGGAATAAAAATTCATCAGGAATAAACATGTATATATGTATTTAATTTTATGACTTACCTTAGATAATATCTATGTGAAATGGATTTTACTTTGTTAGGTGTTATGCTAGCAAAACATATTTGGAGGTATATTAGCAATTTGTATTGTTTTTCCCCCACAAAATAGGACGCTGAAGGAATAAATCATAATGTTGGCAGTAAGATTCCAAACTAGTACAGTACCTCTTGATTGGGGGGAAATATGGCAAGTAGAAATTAGTTGTCTTGAATTGCTTTGATAAAAGGACACATGAATACCTTAATTTACTGCACTGGTAAGCCATTTGGTGACCCATTTGCTCTTAGTTGGATCCATTAAAATCAAAACACAATATCCATAAAGAACGAAATTCAATGAAGGAGCAACTTGTGGTATTAACCACTTAAAAGTTAATCTAATGAGTGCAAGTAATTGAATTACATAGTATATTTAATTTTGTAATGTATTACAATGGTTTTCTAAAATGCATGAACCTTGATAACCTTTGGAATATCTTGCCCAGTCCACTCAAACTAAATTACAGGTTCTTCCTATGAAATGCTTTATTGCATTATTACATTCAACAAAAGGCCATTTAAGACATGAATATTAAAATGAGATCACTGATTAAATTAACCTTCTCGCTATGAAGAGCTTTGCTGAAGTACCCAGATTGTTAAATTGAGATTTCTACATTAGTTTAAATTAAGCAATAGCCTCCTCAAAAATTAACATTGAATGTTATTAATCACTTTGTTATCCTATAATTGAGTAAAGTGTTGCTGAGTGTTAAAAGTATATTTATTATGGTTTCATTAAGAGGTCCATGATGGTATTAACTTCTTGACTGTCCCACATACAGAACGACAACTTGCCCTATTTAAGAATGTTTTGTTGATGTGCAGAAATCAAATTTAATAATCTTTAATTTTTAATAAACTTTTAAAATAACTTTTTTAAATTATTTTTTTTCTGAATTGTAAAATATCCCCCCCAAAAATAGGTTTGATAGAAAATAGGCACCATTCTCACAGAGGGTCGTAAATATCTTGTGTGAATCATAATAATCACCAAGTCATCAGAGTTGAGAGTTCAGCTACTTTCCAACACATTCTATTATCAGAGTCTGCAATACTTATTTCTATGGAATGATTTGTGCCAGGCTAAGTCTCTAAAAGTTGTGTACCCAGAGTGATCATCCTGGAGAAGAATGTGTGAAAATTGAATTCAACCTTAAATTCGTAACCAACCTTCAATTTATAGATAATCAAGCCACAGTAGCTCCCTAACAATGATGAATAGTAAAAATGAAGGACTTCGGCATCCAAAATCTGTGGGTCTAATGCAGGAATAGATGTACCCTCAGCATCTTAGATCTATGTGTTTTGTCCGATCGTACTTTTTCAAGACTAACATATGCAGCAGCGTCAGTACAACTAATAAATAGCAAGGCATTAGAAAACCTCAATAAATTAATCAGCTATAGTGATGTTCCGAACGGTTTGCCGAACGGTTCGCCGAACGGTTCACCGCGGACGGCGAACATAAACATAAACTTTGACCCTGTACCTCACAGTCAGCAGACACATTCCAGCCAATCAGCAGCAGACCATCTCTCCCAGACATCCACGTGCAACAACAGTGGTAAATGATCATTGGATCCTTTCCATGGGAAAGAAAAGCCCTTTCATAACATTCATCCAAGTGAAGAACACTGGCCAGGAAGAAGACATATCATTATCAAAGTCTTATCAAAGAGAAGACTTCATGAGAGCAAATACAGAGTAATCACCACAAGGTGCAAATCATTTGTAAGCCTCAAGAATAGAAAGGCCAGAAAATACTTTGCCAAAAAAATAATAATTTAAAAATCCAGTCCAGTTCTAAAACAGCATTTTGTGGACAAATTAAACTAAGATCAACCTGTACCAGAATTATGGGAAGTACAAAGTATGGAGAAGAGTTGGAACAACTCATGATCCAAAGCGTACCACATCATCTGTAAAACACAGTGGAGGCAATGTGATGGCATGGGCAAGCATGGCTTCCAAAGGCACTGGGTTACTTGTGTTTATCGAGGATGTGACAGAAGATAGAATGAGCTGAATTAATTTTGAAGTGTATAGGGATATATCGTCTGCTCAGATTCAACCAAATTAGCAAAGTTGATTGGACGGTGCTTCACTTTATAGATGAACATTGACCCAAAACATACTGCAAAAGCAGTCCAGGAGTGTTTTAAGGAAAAGAAGTGGAATATTCTGCAATGGCCAAGTCAGTCCCTTGATCTCAACCTGATAAAACAGGTTCCAGACTTCAAGCAGTCATTGCCTGCAAAAGATTCTCTACAAAGTATTAAAAATGTAAGTTAATTATGATCGTTTTACCTTGTCCAATTACATTTAATCCCCTGAAAAAAGGGGACTGGGAACAGAGGCGTAACTAGAAAACCACAGGCCTCCGGTGTGAAAATTGCCCTGGGGCCCCCCATACGTCTACCCTCTGCCTCCCACCATACGTCTACCCCCGTCACTCTCCATACGTCTACCCTCCCCCTCCCATACGTGCCCCCCCACACACATGCATACAGATAGATACACATGCAGACACACACATAGACACACACACACACACACACACACAGAGACACACACATACAGGCACACATACATATAGACACACACATACATACAGACACACACATACATACACACACATACATACATACATATAGACACATACATACAAACACACACACACATACACACAGAGACACACACAAATACAGACACATACATACAAACACACACACAGAGACACATACAGACAAAGACAGACACACATACATACAGACACATACATACAGACACAAATACATATAGACACACATGCAGAGAAAGATTCATACAGACACACATACACAAACACACACATACATACATACAAACATACATACATACATACAAACACACACATATACAGACACATACAAACACACACATACAAAGTGGTTTAGTCACCCTCCTGTTTCATACTTTTTAGGTGTCGGAGGGTGACTTTACCTGGGGTCTAGTGGCTCGGCCTGACAGGAATCAAAGTTACCATTCTGACTCCCTCCTCTCCCTCCTCAACCCGCGCTGCTCCCGGTGTAAGCTGGGAGGAGTGACTGTGGCAGTCACTTCCTCCCAGCTCTGATGTCATCGCAGGGGGCCTGGTCACATTATTAAAGGGCTGCAGCTCTGACAAGGGTCCCATGGAAATTCATGCTTATCGGGCCACACGACGAACCCATTCAAGGCGGCCCCGGTGGTTAAAATCGGCAAGCACTGCGGTCGCAGGTGTCCACAGGGCAGCCGGCCCCCTGGGGTTATGACATGTTAAATTATTTCACAAAAGTAATCCACAATTTTAGATTTTTTTTGCCATCCTAAAAACTAGAAATTATTTTCAAAGGGGAAGATGAAATAAAAAGACTAGGAAAAATAGAAAAAATAATGGATCTTTAATCTTAATACCCTCACTCCTTTTGGTCTCAATGCAGACTTTGAATTGTGCCATTTTTAATCATTGTCCTCCTTTCCATAATCATTATCCTCCTTTCCATGTATATATATATTTTCAAATATGTGTACATATATTCTACACATGAATTTTGTGATCCCTTTTCCTCATAATTATGTTTTTAAACATGTTCTCAATATGTTATTTACACGCTTTAAACTTTAGAATTTTTACTCTATCTGAGTATTATAAATAATATATGAATGTATATCATGTATATATATTTTCTGTGTATTATCAACATAATTTTGCACTATTGGGCTCATACAGGTTACACTATTATATATAATCTTATAAGTCATTAAAAGTATGTTTTTAAAATGATTGCTTACTGAAGAAATGAACCTTCCTTATATTCCTTTTTTTTTTCAATGTCTTTATGAGTAATTATACAATACATAGAACTCTCCAAAGATCGCTAATTACAACACATACGTAGTCATGTCAGAGTATTTATATCGGCAGACATTTTGTGCTATGATAGAAACTAAAAGTGTATATTCTGAGTCACTCTGAACAGACCAGACTCCATTTTGTTATTTCAAGTTAACAAAGAAGACACTAGATTTCTTTCTGTAAGACTGGCCTCTTTGCCAGAGCTAAGGAATGCATAGTATAAACAAGTGATAAGGAAGGGGGTTGGACAGACTGTCTAATGCTAAGAAGAATATAATCAAATCTAAACCCAGACAATTGTGACAGAGAAGATTAAATAATTTAATATTTAACTGTCTATATATATAAGGTACCATTGTATGGAAAAGGGTAAACTTAGTTCATGATCTGTCATATCAGAAATTATGGCAGGAATTGCAGACGCTAAGTCTGGACAAAATTTAAGAAACCCTTTGAAATTTTAAATTATGGCGCTATAAAGATAACGCAAAATGACGTCAAAATAGCCACCAGGAAAAGTTAACTCTTTCCTTGATAGGTATGTTTAGTGGGACAAGACTGCCCTCTATAGACCAAATAACTAATTTGCGATCTGGAAGATAACCACACCTCTAGTGCTTCTATTGGGTTATCAACTGATGACGTACAGAGAGTCTGGCCCTTTAAAAGTTAAGACAAAGGGAAGATAGAGAGATACGAGAGGAGGCAGATGCAAGATATGCAAAGGAGAGGAGAGAGGAATTGGAAGTTTGGGGACTCCAACTCGGACAACATCTGAGACTAACACTCTACTCCTAAAACTCTAACACTTAGAATTTACTGACTTTCTAACCAACACCTCCATGCAGAGAGACTACCAATCGGATGAAATATCTACTCAACTGGTAATTATACTGGTTTCATTTAATTAAATTAAATTAATTAAAATGTATTAATAGCATTATATATGACTGGATAAAGCACGGTCAGATTTCCATATTAAGAAATCTTAGTTAACTAAGAATATATAGTTATAAACATTCCATTCTGCAGGTGGAATTAAGAATAATTATATATTGATGTGATATTATCACGTGTTAGCATACCGCTGTTTTTATCCAGGTGTATTGATTTGTTCTAAATTAAGATAGATATCTTTTAGACAAATTAAAAATCTGCTTATATAATGTGGTAAATTCTCTTATTGGATGGTTTAAGAAAATGAATTTAAACTGGTTTAAATGTTATTTTATTTAAAATTACATAAGAATAGATCTTAACTACCTAGGAGATCTAGCCAGCATTGAAAGGGTTATTCTAACTGTCTGCTAAACTTTACAACCTTACGCTGCACTCTGAGGAATTCTGTTCTTCTGTGAAAAGTTTCACTTTCAGCCTGTGTTAAAGATAGTCATAAATAATTCTTGACAGGAAATGCTATTTAGCCATTGTAACGTAATACCCATTTCTTTGTATTGCATATAATTTTATACTGAATATTCATTGATTATTGTCATGCATGTTACATAATATTATTTGTTAATTATTGATTATCATAAATAAAATCTATTTTTATACATTGTGATATTAATTATATGAAATACATTTCACTTACGATAAACGTTCTTTGGGATCTGAGAATTGAATTAGTGGGCAATTCTCACTGTTACTATTATTATCCCATAAATATCCCCACAGTCATTAACCCGATGGATTATGGGTCTGGTAGTTTGGAGAACCAAAAATATGGACAGATTAGCGGCAAGTGAATTGCATCTCGGGAATTGTAGTTCCGGAAGAAAAACGGAAGTGACGTTACGCTAATAACGAGCTCTACGAAGATCACCTGAACCAATGACACAGGACTGGATAATTGAAAGAAAGGCGGGGATTTTGAATGCCTAAAAGCCAGACAAACGTGAAATGGAGATTATGCTAATTAAGGAAGCTGAAGTTGAGGCGAAACGCGTCTTGGTAATAGCGAAGATAAAGAGGACTATTTTTTACTGAGCAAAATTATAAACGCAACACTTTTGTTTTTGCCCCCATTTTTCATGGGCTGAACTCAAAGATCTAAGACTTTTTCTATGTACACAAAAGGCCTATTTCTCTCAAATAGTGTTCACAAATCTGTCTAAATCTGTGTTAGTGAGCACGTCTTCTTTGCCGAGATAATCCATCCACCTCGTACAGTTTGACAGATGTTTGGGAAGTCGAGTGTCCAATTTTAGTTCCAGACACTCGATGACCAAGTCCCGCTGCCTCCTTTCATGTGAACAAAATGGCCACCATTTTCTCCTGTACGTGGCATTCGACTATACGAACAGTGGCCACACAGGGAGAGTACTTAATTGACTGTTCTCTTTGATAATGAGCCAGGGGGGTGGTCGGTGTTCGGTAGTTACAGCTAACGAATGGAAAAAAGTCAAATAACTTCTTTGACTTCACACGGCTCCCTCTTAGTTCCATGGGTCGGACTACCCACCTAGACCCTGCCGGGTTGGCTTGGGGATGTCCGGGTAAGTCAAATTAAGGATCTAGTTCCATTCAAACTGTCTGCATTGCCGTTTTGTTTGCCTGGCCTGTACTGCATAGTAAAGTTGTAGGGTTGTAAAGCCAGGCTCCAGCGCAACAATCAGGGGTTGTCTGCAGCCACCCGGTTTAGCCAAATAAGGGGGTTATGGTCAGTCATGAGTTTAAAGGAACGGCCGTACAGGTATGGTTGCAATTTTTTTTTAGTGCCCATACTAGGGCTAGGCACTCTTTTTCCACGGTGGCAAAACTAACTTCTCTGGGCAATAATTTCCAGCTGAGATATGCCACCAGGTGTTCCATCCCGTCGTCCCCCACTTGGCTCAACACGGCTCCCAGCCCAAACATGGAGGCATCTGTGTGCACAAGAAATTGTTTAGTATGGTTTGGGGCTGCTCACTTGGGTACCAGCACTACCGGCAAAGCCCGAGCACTCTGAGAGGGTTTTAACATTTCTTGTATCTCTGAGAGGGTTTATGCTCTGTGAGCATATCTTCTCTAACTGCTTCAGGGATATGATAAGGCTGTTGTCGTAATGGCGTCTCTCCCTGGGTCTCGACTCCCGCAGAGGAGGTATACACGGGTATAGAGGAGAACATCTCCTGGTGTCTCTGGAGTAGCTGAGAGGCCTAGCTCTTTTCTAGTGGGGTTAACTTTTTGCCTATGCTGACTTGGTCGATTGTACTGGAGGAGGTTGCGAGCAAGTCCTGTAGGGGAAGACCCTCACTGTCATCAAAAGACGGGGCACATATGGCTGCTATGTATTCTGCTTGCTCAAAGTAAGGCTTGAGCATGTTCACATTAAAGGCATTCTGTATCCTTTCATCTGAAAATTTGCCCACTATGTAGGTAGTTTTGCTTATACGCTCCACTACCCAAAAAGGTCCCTGCCAGGCAGCCTGAAGTTTGTCTTTCTTGGCGGGCTTCAGGGCTAATACCTTCTGCCCTATTTCCAGCACTCTATCTTGGGCGCCTCTATCATACCATCTCTTCTGGTGTCCCTGGGCCACCTGCAGATTCTCCCAGACAGAGTCATTGAGCACCTGCAAGCGGTCCCTAAACTCCAGAACATACGGTACAATAGGTACTCCTCCAACGTCTGTGTTACCCTCCCAGTGCTCCCATATGAGGTCTAGGGGTCCCCGGACTTTTCTCCTGTAGAGGAGTTCGAAGGGGGAGAATCCGGTAGACGCCTGGGGCACTTCCCGGTAGGCAAACAGAAGGTGGGGGAGAAACCTCTCCCAGTGCCGGCAGGAGGCTGTGAACGTTTGAGGCATCTGCTTAAGCATGCCATTAAAATGTTCACAGAGTCCGTTCATCTGGAGGTGGTACAGAGAGCTGAATAGGGGTTTCACTTCCCAACTCTGCCATATTTGTTGGGTCACAGTTGCGGTTAATTGGGTACCCCTATCTGACAGAATCTCCTTGGGAACCCCGACATTAGTAAAAATCTTGACCAGCTACTCTGCTACAGTTTCTGATTCTATGTTAGAAAGAGCTACTGCCTCCAAGTACCTGGTCACATAGTCTACTACCGTGAGGATGTAGCTCTTGCCAGATGCACTGGGCTTTCTGAGGGAGCCTATCAGATCAACTGCTACTTGGTGAAAGGGTTCCTCAATAATGGGTAACGGGTGCAACCTGGTCTTCTGCCGACCATCCCTTCTCCCAGTCTTTTGGCAAGGGTCACACATCCTGCAATAATGCTTCATGCCCTGTGTGATCCCTGTCCAAAAGAAAGTCTGGGTTAACCGGTCCCTAGTCTTCCGGACCCCCAGATGTCCTGCTAACGGAATATCATGACTGAGCTTGAGCAGCTCAGCTCTAAATTTACAGGGCACTATCAGTTGCCTTTTGGTGACCTGTGCTGCCCCATTTCCTGCCCCTCCTGTTACTCGGTATAATAACCCCTTATGCCACTCAAACCTTTCCTGGGTTATATAACCCCTGGGGGATGCTACTGCTTTCCGATACCCTTCTAGTGTGAGATCGGCTCTCTGCTCCTGCTGAAAGCCTTGGAGAGTATCCCAGAATGGGGAGGGGGCTTCCTCGGAGTGCAACGGCTCTTCCTTGTGGGCTTGGGCTCTGGTGGTCACTGGATAAGATTCTGGGCAGGTCTGGGTGGTGTAGGAGTGGACGGTACCTGGTAGGAGGGCCTGAATGCAGGGCACCCTCCAATTGGTTCCAGGCGCCTGCTGTCCTGATATTCATCCGCCAGTCTGCCCGCTTCCTGTATGCTTGCTGGTTTGTGGTCTCCCAGTCTCTGATCCCATTGGGAGTATGATTGAAGAACTGCTCTAATAATAACAGTTGTAGCGCATCCTCCAGTGATGTTTCCCGGCAACCTTGCATCCAATTTTGGCCGCCCGGTGGAGGTGGAAGGCCCATTCAGCATTGGAATCTTTCCCCCCTTTCCTGAGGCCCCAAAATGTCTTCAGGTATGCCTCTGGTGTGACCTCATATCTGGCCATTAGCATGTCCTTTACTTTTCCATAGTTGTGGATGTCCTCATCAGGTAATGCTCGGAACGCCTCGGCTGCCCATCCTGAGAGTTTGCTGCTGAGTACTACAGACCACTTTGCTGTGTCCACCCCCTCCAAAGCACACTGACGTTCAAAATCTTGTAGGTAACTGTCAATCTCCATCTCTCCATCCTTGAATGCTTTGAAGGCAGCAAAGTTTATTTTCCGTGGAAGCCCATTTGTACTTCCTGGGGATGTCAACAAATCCCCTTGCAGTGATCTGTCTCTTTCTTCCCGACGTCTCTGCACTTGCATGGCTTGTGCCATAATCTCACTTCCTTCTGCAGTTCATTTTCCTCTAGGTGTTCCATTTCTGTATCACTGGTTCTGTCGCTCTGTATTAATTCTGCAATTAACATGGCTTTTGTCTTATTACTTGCCACTATGCCTCGAGCTTCCAGCAGGTCTTTCAATGTCGTTCTTTTCAATAGTTCGTATTGCTGAGCCATTCATTCCTTCCTTGGTTCAGGACGTCCAATCGCGATAGGAATCCCACCACTGCCACCAGTTGTAACCAACGCCGGTATAGTAGCTACCCGTTCGTCTATTTTCTCCCAAACTGCCTGAGCCTGAGTAATTATAGCTCGCAGTTCAGGTGTTGAGTTGAACGATTCTCCATACGAATGTCAATCTCCCAAATGTATTCTCCCAGTAAAGTAGACAAGTACCCAAACATCAGCCGAAGCTTGATGAAGGGTGTAACAGGAATGATTTTAACGGGTGCCACACTGGCTTTTATGCAAGTCCCATGCAAGGGGCACTCCCATATGGACCTTGTGGGGGACAGGGACACAAAGGTTACAGCCAATGTTAATACAGTGACAAAGTGTGACACTACCAATACAAACAGGTAATTCCCTGTGAGATAATTGGGCCAGATAATGTAATAACTCAATTATCTCCAGGCAGAAAAAAACATTTTTCACAAAACTTGAAAAGCACCCCAAAACACATAAATGTTATATCCCCTGATAGACCTGATCTGGGTGACCAACATATCCAAAAATCACCCAGATCAGTTCAGGGGTTTTGGAATTTTATGGAAGTCTAATTTTGACCGACCGCACACGAAACAGTTCCATGAAACAGTTCCATGAATTTAGGTTGTTCGGACGGTCTATTTTGACAAGTCTTAAAAACTAATAAATGCACAAACTGCACCCCCTGGCTCATAGTAGCAATTGTTCCCCTTGTTCGTGGGAACAAAACTACCGAACAGTGCTCTCCTTGGCTGTTTGGGAAAAGGAAGCAGGCGTTCATACAGTTTGACCGGTGTTCGGTAAGTCGAGTGTCCTATTTTAGTTCCAGACACTCGACGACCAAGTCCCGCTGCCTCCTTTCATGTGAGAGCACAGTGAGAGCACTTAATTGACTATTCTCTTTGAAGTTAATGAGCCAGGAGGATGGTCGGTGTTCAGTAGTTACAGCTACCAAATGGAAAAAAGTTAAATAACTGAAATAACACTGTAATTTCTTCACATCGGGTAAAACATGCCTCTAGTGGCTATCTTGCTGATAGCAATGTATAACAGATAAAACATCCAGACTGAATGGATGCCATTTTCTAGAACTTATGCTCGATTACAAGATATCCATTGATTCCAGCACCACCAAGATCATTGGCAGAGCAAAGAGACCGAGAGGGGGTATATCTATGAATCAGTGAAGAAATCTAACAGGGGCTAGAGTTGTTTAAAGCTTTGTAGGTAAGGGTTAGAATTTTGAATTGACACCTATAGGATAAAGGAAGCCAGTGTAAGGATCGACAGAGGGGAGAGATGGGTGAGAAAGATCAGCCTAGCAGTAGCAGACGTAGATCCCCAAAAATACAAGCAGGTACGATTAACGACACCTGAAATATTGGCAAAATGTTACAGCGTCCCACGGCCCACAAGATGGCTGTTATATTAGACTAAGAGGCATACACCTCCTGCTCTAATCTTAATCCAGAGGACCCCCTACAGCCCCAGTGCTAGCAGACGGTGACACTGTTCTAGACTCTATTGATTTCAGGGGTGTTCCAGACTCTATTGATTCAAATGAATTACCACACTATCTCAGACGCCTTACCGCTTCATTATATACACCTACCAAAGCCATGAAAACAGGATGCAATGGATTTTTTTTAAAACTTAAAAAATCTATAAAATCTCCCTCATCAGCTTCCCGGGTTGTAATTGTTAGATGTCAATAACTCTCAAGCCTAATTTTTTTATTCTGGCTGCCGTATGGGGAATCTTCCCATCTTTCCTTTTTCCAGGACCCTAAACAGGAACATGTTGTAATGGAGGTGATCATTAGGTCCTGTAGCCCATCAACTATGGGACGCAAGTACAGAATATTGGTGGTCAACACTGAGATCCTTGACTGTTGATCCACAATGTGTCTATCCTCCTTGACTGAGGCCACAGCATTCCTTCAAGTCTCAGTATTACCAGCTATACCTTTTGTTGGGACACTGAGAGAGAATTCCTTTTATTCCAAGGAGTGGAGATGGTTTAGAAACAGTAACATGAGCTACTTCACAACTTCAAGCTTGTCTATGTGTTATTGCCTTTTAATGTTTTCTTTCTATGTTTAGCTCATAATTCTTTATTTGGACATATTGTGGCCTCTGATGGCTTTATTTGCATACACAGGTGTTTTCCTAAGACGAGAGGTTTTGTACTCTCTTTTGTTCTATCCCCCACCACTGACTCATTCAGTTAGGGGTTGTTAATCTGGGTTTGGTTACCATGCTATAGCTTCTAGTGTACTTTGTGACCAAATACAACTCTAGCATTGAACCAAATTCTAGGCACAAGTCCTATGATGTTTACTACCCTTTTAAATTGAAATAATCAGGTCCAACACATATCAATACCTATTGAAGGTGTGCAACCAAAGCTCCAAAATTGGAAACTCCCACTGTCTTCACAGAGGACTTGCCTTCAGCTCCACTTATAAATGTTTACCATGACTATTAAAGTGTTTTCCCTAAATGGGCTGAGAAAATGGTGATTACTGCTCAGAGAACTTAAGAGAATGCAGGCACACATCGCTTTTAAACAGGAGACACACTTGCGAGAAAGATTCTGCTTACATATCTATACAAGAATGTACACCTCCAGTTCTATTTGCAAGCACAACGGTGTTGCAATTTTAATACATAAAAGATGTAAGTTTTAGGTGGTTAACGCAGCAAGTGATATTCTTCTTACTGGGTGTCTGGGGTCAAACTTACTGCACTTACTAAACACATATGCCCTTATGACTGTGGACAAGGAATTTTGGGAGAAGATATGGGAGGTAGTTCGCTATGGACTGAAAATGTTTTTCTCTTTTCAATACCTAGAAATACATTTTACCTCATCACCAAGCATTCTGTTTAAGGTGAACCACACTCCTCTTGTCAGTACTCTAAAGAAGGACATTTGATTGGGAGGCTCCGTTGTATAAGGATGAAAATTTTGTGTAGGATTTTTTTGTCTTTCTCCTTATGTCAAGAAGGGACCTTGAGTCGTTTCAGAAGATGATTGATTCCATTATTTGGCTCAATAAGAGACACTGTTTAGCCAGAAATATGTTGTGAAGTCCTGAAGCAGTTGGAGGGTTGGGTCTCCCCAAACTATTAACACATTACCACATAGCTCAGTTAGATCAAATAGTCATGTGGCATGCACCACCCAATGAGAGGAGATCAGATATCCCACCCTTTTATATATGGGTAGGTGTATTAGACGATGTGCATAATGTCATTAGGCCCTCTACATTATGCCCAACTACAGCCACCTTGCTACACCTGTGGAACAGAATCTTAAGAGTGGTTTGCTCTGGCCTCAAGCCCCTTGCTGTGTACTACATAACCAATTATTTCTACCAGGACTGACACCATAGGAATCTAGGGGGCTAGAGAACGTGGGGATCCAGAGGTATGTGCATCCTTGTAGTGGAGATTTTAGGCATTAAAGGCTTTGTTCTCACTTACTAATAAAGATAAGTTTTGGTACATACAAATCCATGATTTTGCTCAGTCTAAATAAATTAAGAAAGCAGCAGAGAACAGATAAGTTAGTCAATGGGAGGGTGGCCTCGCTCAGGGGCAGGGGGCAGAAAGTGGCACTACTTTGGCACACCACTATTTTACTATTATTGTATTGTTATTTTTTTGTTTGGGGTGCTTGCCCTTATTTACTGTTTTTGAAAACATGCTGCAGTGAAATAAAAATCTGAAACATCCCACTCCACATCTCTATTGAATAACAAATGAAACACCACCCTTAAAGGTCTAGTTATTAGTGTTAACACCATGAAATGTGCTAAGGCACCTAGCTATACTTGATTTAACATTTCTATTTCTATATATGAAACATAATTTATTATAAAAAAAAAATATATTAAAAAAGTGTGAAAAATAAAGATTTTTTTGTACAGTTCTGTGTGGTATTGTAACTGTGAATGTCATAATACTGTTAGCTTTTACTGCAATAAAATACACATATGTGTATTCAGCAATGTCTCCCGAGTACAGCAGTACCCTACATGTATAGGGTTATGGTGTTTTAGAAAGTTAGAGGGTCAGATATTGCACGTTCCATTTTTCAGTTAATATATATAGAAATTTGCCAGACTGGTTATGTTGCCTTTGAGACCCCAATGATGGCATACCATTTGCAAAAGTAGACAACCTATGGTATTCAATATGGGTTATGTCCAGTCTTTTTTAGTGGTTACTTAGTCACAAATGCTGGCCAAAGTTAACATTTATATTTGTTTGTGTGTGAAAAATGCAAAAAACAAATATAAATGCTGACTTTGGCCAGTGTTTGTGACTGAGTGGCTACTACAAAATACTTGACATACCCCATTTTGAAGAAACGGGATTATCTACTTTTGCAAATGGTATGCCACAATAAGAGTAATTTTTATTCATGGCTTTTCATATAGTTTCTAAGCAACATAGGCCCATCAAACCAATCTGGCACTAAAAAAGACTGGACTGGACCAATTTGCAATACTTTGGTGTATCTACTTTTGCAAATGGTATGCCATCATGGGGTAATTCTCATTCCTGGGCTACCATACAGTGTCAAAGACAACATAACCAATCTGACAAATTTCAATAAAAAAATTATATTATATTTGACCTTGTAACTTTCAAAAACACTATAAAACCTGCACATAGGGGGGAACACAAAGAGTTAGTGCTAGCAAATTAAATCTGGTAAGTGCATAGGAATGCAGGGGGGGCAATGATCACATAGATGTAAGCAGGGACGGTACTCTTTTGCGCCCTTTATATTAAAGATTTAGTAAATGGCATCTTAATCCAGCTCAGACAATGCAAAGCCAGGGCAAACATTGCTTCATTCATCCTCTTTTCTCCATGCTCTCCATAAGTACAGAGCTTATAACAGTGGCTGTCAGGAAGATGAATGTGCCCAGTTGCCCAGAAGTCTGGTTTTCTATATTTGATTAGATTTTTCACATCTCACAAATACATGTTTTTTAAGTATGGAAATAAGTAAACATATCAAACATCCTGGGAAGAGTTAATTCTTTAATACACTTTGAATCTAACTTTAAAGACTTAATCTGATTCTGTTAGCTTGTTGTGATATGCAATTTTATAGTGCAAGAGACACCCCTAGCAACACAGGTGTTTAGTAATTTAATTAAACCCATTTTTTTACATTTCTAATAATATGTGCTACACATTTATGGTAAAGTATTTCTTCTACTGAAGACAGTTGTAAGTAACCACAGTAATTAATTAAAATAATGTCAACATACACTGCAAACAGTAACAGTAAAAAAATAAAAAGATTTATCCAATTAAAAAGAGAATGCAGGATGTGCAGAACATTTGCTGTTGTGGGAGTAGTAAAGGCACGTGTTTCTACCGATCTCTTATTATTTCTGCAGCACTTAAAAGTGTTGCCCCACAGTACATGGAATTTATGATATCAATTAGAATGTCACAGAGAGGACTGCAAAGGAGTTAAACATTCTATAATGTAGCACTTTCTCCTTACATTTTTAGCCTGTGTGGAGGGGGCGTGCATATGAATTACATCATATCCCTGCTCCTTGTGTACCACACAGCCCTGCTGTCGTCCAGTGATGGGACTGGGCTGCAAGACAGGACTCCACAGAGCCAGACAGCATGCAGCCAAGGGACCAGATTGAACAGATGTGTGGCGGACAGAGGGGGGATGTTCTTTTCCCCCAAGCAGGCCCAGACTGGCCATCGGGCACACCGGGAAAATGCCCGGTGGGCCGCGGTGGCCATGGGCCGAGGCTGGCAGGGGAGGTCCCAGGATCTCCCCTGCC
Organism: Pelobates cultripes; assembly: GCA_933207985.1. Lineage (NCBI taxonomy): Eukaryota > Metazoa > Chordata > Amphibia > Anura > Pelobatidae > Pelobates > Pelobates cultripes. Next base: position 119,909,562 of record OW240918.1, on the reverse strand, counting down.
GGTCTATGCAGGGCCGGCACTATCCGAGCGCCGGCCCCGCTGTTTGCCATGGAGGGCCGGTGGGGAGATCAAAGATCTCCCTCACCGGCCCATTTCAATAGACCTGTGGCTGGGGAGGGAGGGAGAGGACCCGGCGGAGCTCTAACTTGCAGCTCCGCCGGGCTCCTCTCGCGAGATCGGGAGTGTTGTCATGGCGTTGATCTCGCGAAAGTCACCACTGGACCACCAGGGATCGTGTGCGAGTGCCGGTTCCCCCCCCCCCACTCACCAGCGTGCCGGACCCCTCCCCCTCCCAGGCTAAAGGTAAGGGAGGAGGGGGGGGGGATATAATGCATGATTAGTTTTTTTGTTTATTTACCCCCCTTATTTTTTTTTTATTTGTATATTTATTCCCACTTAGGTTTTTATTTGTTTATTTACCCCCACCAACACACAACATTTATACACAGCACTATCACACTCAGCACTCACACACATCATACACAGCACTATCACACTCAGCACTCACATTCAGCACTCACACACATCATACACAGCACTATCACACTCAGCACTCACACTCAGCACACTCAGCACTCACACACATCATACACAGCACTATCACACTCAGCACTCACACTCAGCACACTCAGCACTCACACACATCATACACAACACTATCACACTCAGCACTCACACTCAGCACACTCAGCACTCACACACATCATACACAGCACTATCACACTCAGCACTCACACACATCACACTCAGCACTATCACACTCAGCACTCACACTCAGCACACCCAGCACTCACACACATCATACACAGCACTCACACACACATACTGCACCCCTCACATACACACACAACCCCCCCGATACACTGCATCACACACATACACAATACTTCCAAACATATTTATATAATATATATATATATATATATATATACACACAGCACCCCTCACACACACACACAGCACCCCTAAACACATTTCATTCCAGACACACACTAGATCCTCTACCCAACTCTGGATCATCTACAAACATACACACACTAGATCCCTATATACACTCTGAATCCGTTATATACGCACGCTCACTAGATCTCCTATACATAGTCTGGGTCCTTCACACACACACACTCTGGATCCCCTATACGCACACTAGATTCCTTGTAAGCAAACACATACATTCCCTGAACACACACTCTCTACAAACACTACATCACCTATACACACACACACACACTATAGCCTGTATACACACACTTGCTACATCCCCTATAGACACATTCTCTACAGCCCCTAGTCACATATGCATTACATTACACCACAAACACAACACGACTAAAACCGACCTTATTACACAATACCACACCACAACCAGCTCACTCTGCACACACGCAATACCACAAGCAGGCTCCAAACACATGCACAATACTCTTTCCTGGCCCTTTTGTCTCCTGGTATCCATTTATAGAGACACCAGAGACAAGTTGCAAGGAAACACAGTGCAAGCATGTTATTAAATTTGCTTGCACTGCACAGAACAAATACAGGGCTTTTTTCTCATGCTAGAGCTCTTCAGCAGAGCTCTGTGCATGGTCTGCCCTGGAAGAGCATTGAACCAACATGCTCACTTTGAGAGCGGGCGTGTTTGTCATGAGTGATGACAAAACACACCCTCTCTGCCCCGCCCCCTTCTTAATGGGCCACTGTGATAAAAAAAATGCCCGGGCCGAATTTTTTTCCCAGTCCCGCCCTGCCCCCAAGTGTGAGTAGAGCTGCAATATCCTGGAAGCGATAATCCTAAAAGGCAGTGATAAAGTTGTTCCCTACAAGCACGAGACGAGGCTCTGTGTTGAGGGTAAAACTGGAACTTTTTAATGGAAGCAATAACTGGTCTTTTATGCAAGTTCCCATGCAAGGGGTTTCTGATTACATATTCCAGGAGCATTCCCCACTGGACCTGAGAGGGGACAGCAGCATAAGCACACAGATAATTACATAAACTCTCAGGTCCAGGACATGCATAATAAAAACACCCCAAAATACACAACTGAGTACCCTCTCAAGTCCTAAATTTTGAGGATTATTGTTTAAGGTATAACTCCCCATATCCTGGCCATGATCTCTACTTTGTGTGGTGATTTTATAAATATACTAGTATATCATAATGTTAGCATGATTTTAAGCCTGTCATTGATAAAGCATAATAGATAGGGATAACCCAATTTAAAGTCCCCTGCACAAACTGCTGGAATATAAGAAACAAAAACATGTATTTATATTAATAAAGTATTCATTTTAAAATTAGATAGATTGGACCCCACCTTTGGAAATCTAAAACATAAGGAAAATGATCCAATCTTTTGTGAGGTCATCAGTGGGGAACGACGGTGATCAGGTAGGTGCATGGGGCGGCGGGTCTGGTGTTTAGGCTTGGCTCCTTAAGGACGGCTTAGAACGCCCGCTGTCCTTAAGGGGTTAAAAATTAATCTTTAATAATACTTTACAGGGGGGGAGGAGCAATGATCACATAGATGTGAGCAGGGATGATGCAAGACTATTTTGCACCCTAGGTAAGTGTAAAAGCATTAGAGCCTATTATAATTCCCTGTCTTACCATGAAATGTGTGAGTGGGAGTTAGTCTATGGGTTTGTTCTTTAGCAATCCATTAAATCCCTCAATAAACACAGTAGGACAAATGTAAAAACAGAAATTATAGGTCACGCCACAATAAAAATGATATAATGTAATAAAACCAATGTGTACTTACATAGAATTCATAAATAAAAAAATTGTCCTAATTATAAGGCATATGGATAAAATAGTCCAAGTTGATTGAAGAGTTTGGGTAAGGTAGGTTGGTCGTAGAGGTTCTGAGATAGTTGTAGTCCAAATTCCGTAGAAGCATGCAAATGAGAAAAAAAATTCCAATAGTGTAAAACTGTATGCGGTAGCAAAAGGAGTATAGTCACGATAATACTACTCCTACTCACCTTTTAAAGAGCTAGTACAAGCTCAGGTGTAGACAGCATTCAGATCCCCCACTGGTAGGGTATAGGTGTGGGAAGGTGGTGAAGGTCCTCGGTATGGGGAAAGAAATAAAACCAAAATAGTGATCTCTGTATGCAGTAATAAATAGTTGGTATTTTTAAAGGTATAATACTCACATGTTAGTGAGCAGGAAATACTGCTCACTATAATAGCGTGGGTGGTATAATCCCCACCTAGGATTCTTGAGTGAGTGGATATTCCAGAGTACTTGATGACCAGGTTAAAAGATGAATAAAATAATATATAAAAAAGGTCTATGGCACAAACAAAATATAAGGGGCCGATATTCCTTTAATGATATGTATAAAAAGAGTAAAAAAAGGAGTGGAACACATGGAGGGGAGGGGGGAGAGAGAGAGGTTTATGGGAAACGTGGAGGGGAGATGGGAGAGAGGGAAGGTATGGGAAACGTGGAGGGAAGGGGGGAGAGAGGGAGGAATGGGACACATGGAGTGCGGGAATGAGATACATGGAGGAGCTGGGGGGAGGGAATGAGACACGGGGGCTGGGGGGTGAGACACATGGGAAGGGGGGCCCCAGGGACATTTTCGCAACGGTGCTTTATAGTTATGCCTCGGAGTGCAGCATACTGTCTGGATCCCCAATTTTCTAATATTGTGTAACAGAATCTGTCTGTGGGTTGTAAACAATAGCTGTCTACATTCATCCATCATATGACAAAATAGAGGAGCCTTTGATGAACTAAGTATGTTTTTGTTGCGCTTCTGCAGAGTTTAATATAAAGGTGCTTCCTTCACTGTAACTAGTTTTTATGTAGCATTTCAAATATCACAAGGCTATATGTATCTGTGTGTCTCTATGTGTATATTTTTGTATATGTATCTGTGTGTCTGTATATGCACCCAGGGGCGGACTGAGAACCCTCAGGGCCCCAGGGCAAAATAAATCAAGGGCCCCCTTACAGGCCCCACCCATACTCTGCAGCAAGCGCCACCCTTGTCCCGCCTCCAGCCACACCCTACACAATCTTTAGACACAAGGAACAAAAGGGCAATAAGCCCTTCGAGGCCCCAGCAGAGACTACAATTGAGGGCTAATGGGCCATGGAGGGGGGGTCTTTCTAGCGGGGGCTATCTCAGTGTCCTTTAGAGAGTGTGTTAGAAAGAATCCCCTCCAGGCCCCATTAGAGACTACAATGGAGTCTAATGGGGCCTGGAGGGTGGTCTCTCCAACACTCTGGTTTCTATTCACAATATAGCAACACAACATAGCTCGCTGATACCTAGGCCAAGTTGGCTCTTCTTACCTTAATTACTGTTGCTGGCTGGCAGTCTGTGGGCTTGCTTGCTGCGGCTGGCAGGCTGTGGGCTTGCTGGCTACTGCCGGCAGGCTGTGGGCTTGCTGACTGCGGCTGGCAGGCTGTGGCTTGCTGGCTGCGACTGGCAGGCTGTGGGCTTGCTGGATGTAAGCCTGTGGCTTGCTGTAGGCTTGTGGGCTGGCTACTGGCCTGTGGGCTGGCTAACTTGCTGGCTACTGGCCAGCCTGTGGGTTGGCTGGCTGGCTACTGGGGCACTTGTAAATTATTTAAAGAAATAATCTATGCACAATAACCACTACTGCTCCAGAGTAAGTAGTCAAACCATTTAAGAACAGTTTGACAGCTTACCTGGGATCTGCTGGGATATGGGGCTGTAGTAGGGAATAGGAGCAGTGGTGCAATGTGTGTGAAAGGTTCAGTGTGTGTGTGGGGGTGTAGTGTGTGAATGTGTAGGGTGTGTGGGCTGTGTATGTGTGTGGCAATGTTAGTATGGGGGCTGTGTATGGGGGTCTGTGTGTATATGGGTGGGCAGTGTATGTGTGTGTGTGAGGCAATGTGTGTAAATGTGTATGGTGTGTATGGGGGCAGTGTGTGAATGTGTATAGTGTGTGTGTGGGCAGTGTGTTTATGGGGCTAGAGTTCACTCTCACCACTGCGACCACCAGGAATCCCTGGGGGTCACAGTGTTGAGAGTGAACACTAGACCGTAGCTCCAGGGCTAGAGCTGACTCTCGCAAGAGCGGTAACGTTGCCATGGTAATCGCGGCAACACTCTGTGCTCGTGCAAGAAGGACCCAGAGGAGCTGCAGGGTGAGCTCCCAGGTCCTCTCTTCCTCCCTCCCCTGCCCACATGGTGCCTGCGGACAGGGGAGGGGGGGGGGGCAATTGCCCTGTTGCCCCCTGGATCCACCAGTGATATCTACAGCCCTTCTGTGTGCCTTTTTGTCTCCCCCCGTCCCTCTGTATGTTTCTTCCTCCCCCCCTCCTTCCCAGTCTCTCTTACCCCTCTGCCTCTTTCTCCCTCTCTTCCACTGTTTTTCTCCCCCTTTCCCTGTCTCTCTCTCCCCCACATCTCTCTTCCTCTCTGTCTCTTTCTCCCCCTCCCTATCCCCCCTCTTTCTCCCCGTGTCTCATTCTTCCCTCGTTGTCTCTTTCTCCCCCTCCCCATCTCTATATTCCCCCTCTTTCTCCCCCTGTGTCTCATTCTTCCCCCTCTGTCTCTTTCTCCCCCTCCCCATCTCCCTATTCCCCCTCTTCCCCCCCTCCCCATCTCTCTGTTCCCCCCTCTTCCCCCCCATCTCTCTGGCCCTGCTTCATCTACTCTGTGCCCCTCTTCCCCCTCCCCTATCTCTCTGTTCCCCCCCTCTTTCTCCCCCTCCCCATCTCTCTATTCCCCCTCTTTCTCCCCGTGTCTCATTCTTCCCTCTCTGTCTCCCCTTGTGTCTCATTCTCCCCATCTCTTTATTGCCCCCCCTTTCTCCCCCTTCCCCATCTCTATGTTCCCCCCTCCCCATCTCTCTATTCCCCCTCTTTCTCCCCCCTCCCCATCTCTCTGTCCCC
>OW240918.1:119861186-119903580 GCA_933207985.1 Pelobates cultripes | reverse complement strand
CCCCCCCATATCTCTCTTGCCCCCTCTTCCCCCTCTTACTCAAGTCAGAGGGGGCCGGCCGTTTGATGCTGGAGCCGCCGGACCGGGTGGCAGCCTTGCCGGTCCGGCGGCATTCCGCTCACTAACGATGAAGGAGGAGGAGCATCTGTCTGTCATGCTCCTTTGCGGTTCCCACATCCTGTGCTGGGAATTGTGGGAACCGCAGGGAGCATGATAGACACATGCTCCTCCTCCTCCTCCCTTCAGTGTTAGTCAGAGGAAAGCCGCCGGACCGGCGAGGCTGCCACCCGGTCCGGCGGCTCCAGCATCAAACGGCCGGCCCCCTCACAGTGTGCCACCGGACCGGCCACCCGGTGGCACCTTCCTCTGCCGCCCCCAATTCAGCCCTGCCGCCGGGCCCCCTGAAGGCGGCCCTGGCGGCGGGCCCCCCTCCCGGCCGGGCCCTCGGACCGTGTCCGAAGTGCCAGACCGGTCAGTCCGCCCCTGGCCATGCCAGTTGTCTTGGTTATGTGATATGAAACATCTCAAGAAGCCCTTTAAAGATTGATCAGTCCTTTGCACAGCCCCATTAGTCTGGAGGTGATATGATGAGGAAAAGGACAATGAAATCCCCATTTCAGAACAAAACTTTCGCGAAAATCGAGATATAAACTGTGTTCCTCTATCGGATACAATTTTCTGTGGCAACCCATGTAGTCTATTTATCTCTCAGATCTCTATATCTGGGCTAACTTAGTGGAGGTAGGCAGTTTACAGAGGGGAATTAAATGGACCATTTACGAGAAACAATCTACCAGTAAAAATGATGGTATGTCCCTTAGATGGTGGTAGATCTACAATGAAGTACATAGCAAGGTGGGACCAAGGTTTGTCTGGGACAGGAAGTGGTTGTAAGAGACCACAAGGTAGTTTACAGGGTGTTTTGGTCATAGCGCACACAGTATATGCCTAAACATAATCAGTAATATTTGTATGTAAAGAAGGACACCAACATTGTCTGGATATGGAGGATAGGGTTTTCCGAATCCCGGAATGGCCAGCGGACTTGGTATCATGATTCAAGGAGAGTACTTTCATTCTCTCTCCATAGGTGGAACATACAATTTATTGTGGGGTTTACAGTCAGGAACCTGCGTTTGGGCTTCATGTACTTTATCTATAAAGGAGGAGGACATGGTTAATATGGTAGATGCCACTATACATTCAGGTGGTATAATGGGAACAATTTCTAGATCATGATCAGAGTCCATTTTGAATTGTCTCGATAAGGCGTCCGTCTTCGTGTTATGAGAACCAGGCCTATACATGATAATTAGTGATGTCGCGAACGGTTTGCAGCGAACGGTTCACCGCGGACTCATCATTGAGTTAACTTTGACCCTGTACCTCACAGTCAGCAGACACATTCCAGCCAATCAGCAGCAGACCCTCCCTCCCAGACCCTCCCAACTCGTGGACAGCATCCATTTTACATTCATTGTGAAGCTGCATTCTTAGTGAGCTGTCCAGGAGGTGGGAGGGTCTGGGAGGGAGGGTCTGCTGCTGATTGGCTGGAATGTGTCTGCTGACTGTGAGGTACAGGGTCAAAGTTTAATCAATGATGAGTCCGCGGCGAACCGTTCGGGACATCACTAGTGATAATAAATTAAAACAAAAAAGAAACAAAGACCATCTAGCTTGATCTAGATGAGAGACATTTTGCCTTGCTTATGTAGGCCAAATTCTTATGATCAGTGATGATTATTATGGGTACTTTAGATCCCTCTACCAGTTGTCTCTACTCTTTTAATGCTATGATTATAGCCAACAACTACCTGTTCCCTATATCATCATTAACTTCTGCATTTGGGTTACAGGGTTACTACCGCCTGTGGTTGCCCCTTCCTCGTTGTGCCCAGCCCTGGAGTGATTAGAGCTGCTAGCCAATGATTATAGTCACTTGCAGGAGGGCAATCGTGGCATCACCCAAACACCCTAGTCTGGACTTAGTGAAGGGTAAAATAGAACTGTTTATTGTAGGCAAGATACACAGTATTTATGCACAGACCCCCACAGGGGGTCTTCATTTACAGCAATACAAAACATAAGCCCTTCCCGGCATCTCTGTGTCTGGGAGATAATGATATCTCCCAGACACAGGAAGCCAAACACACACAAAAAAAAAAATACACACCATACAGTAACGCAAACCCCACATGCCATACATCTCCAAATAGCTCCTGGTCCCCGCTATGATCCCTACAAATTGTGGAGCTATCGGATGTACAGACCCCGAGAAATCATCGTACAAAGTCTAGGCTTGAGGCTCTGTACATACCCGAAAATAGCTCCACAGAATCACTTGGTTCCGGCCGGCGGATTCAAATTTTAGGCCTACACCACGCGACGGCCAATCAGGAAAAAAGGTTGCGAACCAATTTGCACCAATTCAGTAATAAATTCCATGTAGTCGTAAGCTACAGTCCTACCACTCTCCCATAAGGGATTGGCGCATGCTTGTGCTTTACCGGACAGTTGGTTCATTAAATACCTGATCTTAGCCCTATCAGAAGGAAAAGAACCAGGGGATGCTTCAAAGTCGTATTCAATCTGATTTATAAATCCCCTACACTCCTGAGAATCACTACTGAATCTAGGTGGAGGGGGAGCCCTTTGACCACTGCATTCTGCCACAGCAGCATGCTGTGGAGCCTTGGAAGTAGGAGGTGTTTCAGATTCAGAGGTGAGCAGTGCGAGCTAGCAAAGTCTGAAAAGCCTGGGCAAACTGATCCATGCGGTGATCATGTTCCTCAAGCTTCCCCTCACAAGACATCACTTGTCTACCTAAGCCTGCTGGGTCCATGGCCCTGTCGTAATGCCAGGATACACTAATATGCCCAACACGCAGAACTTGAGTAAAAATAAAGAAAACCCTAAGGCGTATTACCGGGCCTTAGAACGGCCGGATTTAACGTATAAAAAGAAAAGTACAAGACAGGCTGAGGTCAGGAATACAGAGTGTACATAAACCATAGGTAAGTGAAAGGTCAAGGAATACAGAAGTCAGAATAGTCAGGAGCCAAGTCTAAGTTCAAGGGATACAGAGATCAGAATAGTCAGTAAGAAAGCCAAGGTCAAAAATACACAAGGGGCAGATTTTGCCTGTATGGGAAACAGAGCAAGTGGCTACTAACCGCCGCCGTGGCAGGCCCCTGCATTTTCTCCTCCAGAGTGTCCTTCGGAATGCAGTTGGGAGAGGTACTCGCAAGTAGCATCGGTCTTCATGACTGATCTTGTGAGCCACAGGTCGGGTGACAGGCGTTGAGTTAAGCATGACCCAGAAGGTCGCACAGATGCAATCAAAATTCTGTGCAAGAGCGAGTCCCCAAGCAGCAATGGCTGTGGGTGGTTGCTTCCAATGGTAGGCCTCCTCTGGACGGCCACCTTGTATACCAGGCCTCAATCCTCCATTTCAGCTGTAGGCGGAGAGATTGGCAACGGGAAACCACTAAGACACCAGTGGGGACCGGGATATCCCCTGCCGGTCCAGAGGGTGGGGGGGACAGGGTCCTAAGTGAGCCTGCTCTAAGTCAAGGCTGAGGATCGGCCGCCTCCCCTCCTCGAACATGAGTGTAGGCCGCAGGAAGGCCAGACACTGGCAGGCCGCAGCAGTTGCAGGCAGATAGTTACCAGAATATCAGTGGGGCACTCCTCGGGTGAACATGCAGAATTGGTGCCAAAACGGACTATAAAGTCAAATTTGGGGCTCAGGAAGGTTGATTCTCCCGAGGAGCTCCGGTACCATGCGAAGGTCCCGGTCGGCAGTCAGGGCCAGCCCCCCCCTTAAACTGCTTGTTTATTGGCAGTTTTGTCTGTTTCATAATATGTCAACTTGGCATTTCAAAACAATTCAAAACATTTCGAACAAATCAAGATTGCCTACAAAATTTACAATCGCCTACAATTTAGACAAATTAGCATTCATCTGAAACCAAAGTTTAGTGTAAATCCTTCAATGAATTATGACATTAGAAATACCAGACAAGCGTTTTGTTCATCAAATGAAAAATCACCATCCACTGTCACTACTTTACCAATAAGAGATTACACATGAGTTTTCATTTAGTCAATTTGGAGATTTAGCAGCAGCTGGTAATAAGTAGCGACAGAGTTGGAATCAATCTGTCAGATTTTCCCATAGAGAACAGCGGGACCTGAGAGCAACTAGCCTTTTAGTAGCGGCTGCATATAACTCACTGTTACTACCTGTGTAATTGTCAGGTATTAAAACAATCACTACTTGCTAAAATTAGCAACAGTTGGAGGGTTTCTGGTGTAAATGTATCCAACATCCATGCGTAGTTCCTTAGTATGTCTAATAAATATCATTCTCCCTCCATATTTCAATGTTTCTCTATGGGAGTTTTCAAGTTGGAGAGCTGTTTGTTTGTTAGTGTTTTTTTGTTTTGTTTGTGCAGTTACAGAACAGAAAACAGGTAAACATTAGCATGTGGGACACATATAATTGGTAAACAATATGAGGATAATTGCAAATTTCGCATTTTAAGAACATTGTAAGCAAGACTATAGAGCGTGTTGAAAAACAAATGATGAGACAATAAGGGTGAGTATAGCAGGCAACAGTGTTTAAAGTTCCCTTTGTCCCATATAGAGACTAGAAAAGGTGGTATAAGGGTAACCTCCGAAATAGCATTATTTGAGTATGCTGAAGAGGTTCTCTCAGACCCCAAGTCCAAGTCAGCCAACCCTTACCAGAGGCAGGGCACAGTCCCACAACTTAGAAGTAGGTCTAGCGCCGGCAAGATCGCCAACCATGAGCCAATGCTTAGCTCTGACAGAGTCAGAACTACAGGGAAAGCCATGAACCAACTCCCGAGTAGTGGAGGAAATTGCACTGTCAGCTACCTTGATGAGGAGTGTGCATCTCTCTTTGGGAAAGCCAAGATGGAGTGGTAATCCTAGCTAATGTTGAGCCCCTTTCTCAAACAGGAGCTACCAATGGGTTTGCGGGAGTACTGGCCATCTTCATCCAGAAGTCTTCAAATGTTTTAGACCTGTAAGCTTATAGTAGTTGATAGGTGCTTGAAATCGTCATTTTAGATGGGGCAGTGCACCTAGCCTTTCTCCTCTCCTCGATGCAGCAGGACCATACCGCTAAATGGAATTTTATAAGAAGAAGCACTGGAAATATGACCAAAAATAAAACAATCCACAAACACTAAAGGTCTACCTTCTAACAGGTAGCAATCCATGAGAGGCCAGAGGAATATATAGAAACCATCCAACTGGAAGCAAGCATGCCATACCAAAATAGGAAGAAGAGAGCTGTAAAAATCAAGCAACCAACGATACAAAGAAGCCTATTGGTCTTCCTTCCAGATCAAATGGAGTGAGCTTAGGCAAATCCTATTGGTGGGTAGGCATGTGCATGGGGAAAATATTCGCCTTGGTTCGCATTCCGAAATTCGGGACTTTGGCAATTCGTCACTTCGACACTTCGGAACTTGAACACTTCGGCACTTCGGAACTTTGCCACTTCGGAACTTCGTTAACTTCGGCACTTAGGCAACTTCGGCACTTCGGAACTCCGGCATTTCGGGACTTTTCTTGCAGCCGCTTGGTAGATAACTCCCTAATTCCCATGGTATTAGGGAGTTATCTACCAAAAGGCTGAAAGACCTAAATTGGTTTTTCAGCCAAATTTACTAATACTAAGTAAAAATTACTTAGTATTAGTAAATTGCGCCCCTACTCGCTATACTCTCTCACTGTAAAAAAAACAAAAAAAAAACAAAAAAAACATTGTCCTCCCCACCGGCCCCCACCCCTGAGCGGCGGGTGGGGGCCCTAAATAAAAATTGGGGGGGGACCTATTGTCCTCCCCCCTGGCCCCTACCCCTGAGCGGTGGGTGGGGGCCCTAAACAAGAATAAGGGGGGGACCTAATGTCCTCTCCCTTGGCCCCACCCCTGAGCGGTGGGTGGGGGCCCTAAATACAAATTGGGGGGGACCTAATGTCCTCCCCCCTGGCCCCAACCCCTGAGCGGTGGGTGGGGGCCCTTACAAGAATAAGGGGGGGACCTAATGTCCTCCCCCTGGACCCCACCCCTAAGCGGTAGATGGGGGGCCTAAATACAAATTGGGGGGACACCTAATGTCCTCGCCCCAGGCCCCCACCGCTGAGCGGTGGATGGGGGCCCTAAACAAGAATAAGGGGGACACCTAATGTCCTCCCCCCTGGCCCCCACCCTTTACTTAGTATTAGTAAATTTGTCTGAAAGACCAATTTAGGTCTTTCAGCCTTTTAGTAGAGAGCTCCCTAATACCGTGGGAATTAGGGAGTTATCTACTTATTCATTCCTGTCATTACATGACTGGTTAAGTAACTTACATTTTATATGAATGTATGTTACTTGATTGTTGTAAGTGTTGCAAATGCTTACAGCTGAATCCTGGCTATGTTTGTATACTTTTTATTGTATACAGTGTAAAATTCTTCTTCTTTCACTGGGTAAGAATATTAGTACTTAGGCAATACTGTGCTTCGGAACTTCTGCACTTCAGCAATTCGGCACTTCGGCAATTCAGCTATTCGGACATTCGGAAGCACCCGAATGTCTGAATTACCTGAAATTTGGCCGATTTTTTATTTGGACCGAAACAAATTGCACATGTCTATTAGTGGGTTGTATTATTTACTTGAGCAGCTGGTGCACCAGGGAAGCTTAGATTTCTATGCTGTGATGTGGTATAAGTAGTAACCAGGGGACGATCCTGTGATACTTCATGTTATGAAAGAGATCTCAGAAAGTCATATTACAGGAAAAGTCACATCATTAGTCACAAATACTGAGTCTTTAGCTGGATTAGCTAGTTGGCCTTTTTAGGTGCAATTTACGGAGCAAGGAGTCTCAAGAAGTGACAAAACAATTGTGTTGCTATAATTGTACTTAGGACATCATAAACATAGAGCTTTTACTATGCATTAGGGATGTGCATGGGCAAAAAATTTGGTTCGGTTCGGTTTGGCACTTCCAAAATTCGAGACTTCAGTTAGGCACTTCCAAAATTTGGGACTTCGGCAATTCCCTAACCCTACCCCTACTAGGTTTAGGGGTTTGGTTAGGGGTAGGGTAAGAGGAAGGTTGGGGTTAGGGTTAGGGTTAGAGGAAGGTAGAGGTAAGGGGTAGGGTTAGTTTATTGTCATCATTCCCTTAATTTTCTTGTTTCCTGTCATTATTCCATTAATAATTCTCTCCCTCTCCTGTTTTGCCACTTTTAATAAATCCGAAGCACTTCGGCATTTCCGAAATTCGGACATTTGGAAGCATCCGAATGTCTGAATTGCTGAAATTCGTACCGAAACAAATTGCACAGGTCTACTATGCATGCTTGCGTACGTGTTTACAGAGCCCAAACAAGATATAAACACTACTGAAATAATGAGTTTTGGAAGTAGAGGCATGGGGAGGAAGAATTTTAAGATGAAAATGGGGGATATCATAAATAAAGAGGGTCTAACCACAGGGTCTGACCAAAGGGTGCTTTCTCAGGAAAAGGTGTGCAAACCAGCATTTTGGTTGTTGTGGACTGATATTTGTGCAATGTGCCCTATAGCAATTAAAAAAGCAGTTCTTCTAGGTGGATATTAGGATAGAAAAGGACAAAATAGGGACTGTCCCTGCTGCATAGGGACACTAGGGATGTATGGGAACTACAGATCTAAACAGTTTGTATATTTGCTAGTTAACATATTCTTCCATAATCCTTGTAGGTATGTATGTGGGAAGTTGTATTTTAAAACAAATGGTTGACTCAGAAACTTGTATTCCTTAATATAAATACAGATTTCCCAAATGGAGAATCATATCTTATAATTCCCGCCAATACAGATCTTTCACATCTTAATAACACTGCATACTGTATAATACAGCGCTGGGAGAAGGAAGGGGGGAGACCGAAATATATTGGAACTAGAAAAAATTAATAAATAATCATATGTTTGTATTTTTGTGGTGTGTTCTCATCTGGGATCTGTAAGAATCTTCTCTGCTGGCGAAGCTGTATCTTCAGATATTATCTAAAGAGAAGCCTAGACATGAATCAGGGATTCTGAGATTCACCATCTGCTGTCAGACTGCGGTGTCTATAAACCAAGCCATCAAAATCTGGTTAAGGACAATGGGGTAGGCATGGATTGTAGTCAGGGTTCTACATATAATGAAAAGGTGACTGATCCAAGTACCAGCAGCAGCTGGTGACATTTAAAAAGATCTTGAGCTGGAACTTGACTCTGCCCATTTAATCTCCTGTTCCCAATCCCTCACTCTGTGAGAGGTCATACCCTGTCCAACACTGTAAAACTATGTACAGGGTTGTGATCAGAAACTTTGGGGCCCCTTACACAGCACAAGGCCAGGGCCACTGGGCCTGCACTCCATTCTACTAGACCCTTGGTAAAGCTGTGGTAGGGGATGTAGTGTATGTTTGTATGAGGATATAACGTATGTGTATAGGGAATTCAGTGTATGTAGGAGATGTAATGTTTGTGTATAGGGAATCCAGTGTTTGTGTATAAGGGAGGGAGTGTGTGTTTGGGTGTATAGTGGATGAAGTGTGTGTAGTGGACGCAGTGTGTGTATAGTGGATGCAGCATGTTTGTGTGTATAGGAGGTATGGTATGTGTCATGGTCTTGAGCATGTTCGGTAAGAGACTTATGCCAGGGTTAACGTGTGGTAGAAAAAAGTGAACTTAGTGGATCGTACTACCACCAAAAGATCACTTAGTGGAGCGCTAAATATCAAATTCTTACCCCTATTGGAATAACGTATATATCACTTTAAGGGGCAGACAGCATAATAAAATCTACAACAAGAAAATACACATCATAGTGCAGTATGCTTGTAAGGTGTGAATGGAGTGGAAGAAGATGTGTGTCCAACTCACATGGTAAAGAGCCTGGAGATTGGCTCAAATCACAACAGCTGAGGTATGTTTGGTAATACCAGACCTTCTCCAGATATACAGCTCACAACATATGTGGATAAAAAAGGACAAAAATCCTAGTGCAAGTATGTTTAAAATAAACAAGTGGTCACATATAACAGTGCATGAATGTGCTCACCTGGAATAGAGCCAATTGTACTAGGCTCTATGTATAAGCGTGTGGTGCCTTTAAGGGAGGCACTACCCTTCTTTAGAAAATGCAGCAAGCAGTTGAAGATCCACTACCAGATGTATAAGGTAAAAGTAACAATTTATTAAAAAAAAAAAAACAATTAAGCAAAGTAAAACTGTATATACAGATACCAAAAAGTAAAAGTCTCTGGGGTGGTCTTCCTTGGAGTTCCGAGTTAACGTGTGGTAGTTTATTGGAAACTTTAGACATATTTACACACAACTGGTATACTTAGCAAGCCAAAGAAGGAGGTAAGTAAGAAAGGGAGAACAGAAAAGAGAGTTAGTCAAATGGTAGCAGGAAGACCTGTAAACGTAATTATAGGTAAGGTTAAAGGGGACCCTATAAGAGCAATTATTGTTAAGTTTGAAGGGGAACCTATAAGCGGAATTACAGGTAAGGTTGAAGTCAAACCTATAAGCAGAATTACAGGTAAGTAGGTAGAAGGTGAAAGTCGAAATATTGGTTTAGGCAATATGCCCCAGATAGGTTGTTACCAAGATATTATTAGATAAGTAGCGAATACCCATAGTAGAAAGTATAGGATATATAGATAGACAAGCAAATCAGAACAGAATGGAAATGTATCAGAATTGCAAATAAAATAATAGTCTAGTGAATCAGCCCCCTGTTGGAAGGAGCACTGATAAAGCAGGTAATTACTCTTTACAAGATGAGTTAGTATCGTAGTTCAGGTTGGTATTATAAAGCAGGTTAGTATCGTAGTCAATATGAGTTAGTATCGTAGTTCAGGTTGGTATTATAAAGCAGGTTGATATAAAGAAGCTTGGTAGGAAAGAAGGTTGGTTGTATAGTTCACAGAACTAGAATAAAGAAGCTCGTTTGAGTAGATAACGTTAATGTAGCGGAGAGGCAGTATGATCCACGATATCTCCGCTGGGTAACAGGAACAACAAAGGATAATCCAGGGAATCAGCATATAATAATCCAAACAGCACTGCAGTAACCCTTCCTTCCCAAGAACTAGACGACACATAGGCTGGGAGTCAACTGAGGTTTTAATCACAGGTCACAGTATTTATGCAATTCCCCATGCAAGGGGTTTCCAAACTGACATTACAGGGGTTGTACAGGAGGGGACTACATGGGGGACTTACAGTACCACCTATTTCTCCCATCAGGCACCGCTGCACGAGAGGGATCATCCTCCCAGAATGCACCGTTAAGGGGATTATCCCCTCGTGCAGCAGAACCGGCAATTCACACAAAAATCTACAACTGGTATAATATACGGTGGATTTACACGAATGGACGTTCGGTAGATAGCTGGGGTCTGGGCGCATCATTCGTGAGATTGCCGCTCAGATCCCAGCTAAAATAACCGAACGCCGCACAGAAAACACATTTCTTTCCAAACCCACGAAAAGAACCGATTGCTTTTAGTGAACCTGGTCCTGAAACTCCCGAACGTCCTGGAGGCTCAGCGGTGTTCGTGCCGTCGAATAACTGTTGGTAATGCTATGCGTTCGACGACACGGACCCGCTGAAGAACCAGGGATCCAAGATGGCCGACCGCCGCATGGTCGGTAGTCGAACGACGGCCACCCAGGAGAGCCTCTAATAACCGATTGCAACAATGTTGCAATCGGTTAACTAGCGCCACACGCCTCTAAGTGTGTGGGCTATTAGGGGGTATCGCATTCGTTTCACGAACGGCCCTCCAAAGTGCCATTCGTGAAACGAACGAGAATCCCCATACAAGCCGCCATTTGCATTCGGCGGAACAGATAGGTACAGGCAATGCAGGGAATACATGAAGCAGACACATACAGGTTAAAACGCATATCTCTTCAGACCTATAGGCAACCCTTAAAGGCATAGTGTCCAGTTATAGTCCGAGTGGCTAGGTTTGCCACAATGCTCCCCCAGAACCAAGCCGGCATACACAGTCTGATCCCAACGGATCGGCTTGGGGATGTCCGGAGGAGTACTCACGAATCACGGCTCCAAGTCTGTTTGTCTAGACAACCCGTCGGCGTTGCCATTCTGCTTCCCAGGGCGGTAGTGGATAGTAAAGTCAAAAGGCTGCAGCGCCAAACTCCAACGCAGCAGCCTGGCATTGTCTCCGGACACCCTGTTCAGCCACACCAACGGGTTGTGATCCGTGAGTAAAGTGAAGGGTTGCCCGTATAAGTAGGGTTGCAACTTCTTGAGGGCCCACACCACAGCCAGGCACTCCTTTTCAATGGCGGCGCAGCTTACTTCCCTGGTTAAAAGTTTTCGGCTTAGGTAAGCTACGGGGTGCTCGCCGCCATCGGGTCCAACTTGGCTCAGTACTGCTCCCAATCCAAACATAGAAGCGTCTGTGTGGACGAGAAAGCGTTTAGTTGGATCAGGAGCAGAAAGTACAGGAGAGTTAACCAGCGCCGTCTTGAGCTGTTGGAACGCCTGCTCACACTCTGGGGCCCAGACTACTAACTTAGGGAGGTTCTTGCGGGTCAGGTCTGTGAGGGGTTTGGCGAGGGCGCTATAGTTGGCCACAAACTTCCGGTAGTACCCGGCGGTCCCTAAAAAGGCGAGCACTTGGGTCTTGGTGCGAGGGGTAGGCCATTGGGCGACTGCCTCTATTTTAGCAGGTTCGGGTTTCTGTTGCCCACTCCCTACCCGGTGTCCCAGATACTGGACTTCCGCCATACCGATATGGCATTTGCTGGGTTTTAGGGTCAGTCCGGCCTCTCGGATTCGGTCCAGATGTTCGTGCCAGGAGTGGCTGAATATGGCGATATCATCTAGATACGCGCAGGCATACTCCTGGAACCCATCTAACAGTCTGTCCACCATTCTCTGGAAGGTAGCTGGAGCGTTTTTCATCCCGAATGGCATAACCTTAAACTGATACAGGCCAAACGGGGTGACAAAAGCCGACTTAGGGATGGCGTCGTCCGCTAAGGGAATCTGCCAGTACCCTTTGCACAAGTCTATAGTGGTTAGGTATTGACCCCTGGCCATCTTTGTCGAGGAGTTCGTCTATTCGGGGCATGGGATATGCGTCAGAGGTCGTTTTATCGTTGAGCCGTCGGTAGTCTACGCAGAAACGGGTCGTCCCGTCCCGTTTCGGCACCAGTACTACCGGGGAGGCCCAGGGGCTGTCCGAGTGCTCTATTACTCCTAGCTGAATCATCTCCTCAATTTCCTTGCGCATATTCTCCTTGACTGCTTCTGGAGTGCGGTAGGGGGGTTGGCGCAAGGGGGTCGGATCTAACGTTTCTACCTTATGGGTAGCCAACGGGGTATAGCCGGGTAAATTGGAAAACGTGGCCTTCTTTTCCTGAAGCAGCTTTTGTACCTGTGCCCGTTCTTGGGTATTTAATCTTTCTCCTAACTGTACCTCTCCCAGATCTCCGCTCTGGCCCTCTTGGTCTAGGAGATCGGGTAGGGGTAGGTTATCAAAATCTTCCGTGGCAGGGGCACAGATTGCGGTGACTTCCTCAGTCCGTTCGTGGTATGGCTTGAGCATGTTCACATGGAGCATGCGCTTGCCTCCCACGCCGGTAACCGGGCCGATCACATAGGTGGTGTCACAGATCTGTTCCACCACCTTGTATGGGCCCTGCCAGGAAGCCTGCAGCTTATCTTTGTGGACGGGTCGCAGGATTAGGACTTTCTGCCCCACCTGAAAGCTGCGGTCCCTGGCTCCCTTATCATACCATCGGCGCTGTCGTTGTTGCGCTACCTGGAGATTGTCTCGGACGGTCTGGGTTAGCCTCTCCAGGCGTTCCCGGAACTCGAGCACATATGGTAAGATAGGGGTGCCATTAACGGTTTCGTCTCCTTCCCAGTGCTCCCGTATCAAGTCAAGAGGTCCCCTCACTCTCCTCCCGAATAATAATTCGAACGGAGAGAATCCGGTGGATTCTTGCGGCACCTCTCGATACGCGAACAGTAGGTGGGGTAAAAACCGCTCCCAGTCCTTTTGGGTGTCCATGAACGTGCGGATCATTTGTTTCAGGGTTCCGTTAAACCGTTCACAGAGCCCATTGGACTGGGGGTGATATGGGGAGGTGAGGATTTGTTGTATCCCACATATTTTCCAGAGCTGATGGGTCACTTCAGCAGTAAACTGGGTGCCTCTATCGGAGATAATCTCCCGGGGAAATCCTACCCGGGTGAATATCCTCATCAGGGCTTCGGCTACCGTTTCTGCGTGTACGTTCGTTAGGGCCACTGCCTCAGGATACCGGGTGGCGTAGTCCACCACAGTTAGGACATACTTCTTGCCGGAGGGGCTGGGTTTTGCGAGGGGACCTATAATGTCTACTGCCACCCTACTGAATGGTTCTTCAATGATGGGCAGAGACCGTAGTCGGGCTTTGTATCTGTCCCCCCTCTTGCCTACCCTTTGGCAGGTATCGCAGGTCTGACAATACCGCTTAATATCCTGGGAAATACCTGGCCAAAAGAAATTTTGGGTCAGCCTGTGCTTGGTCCGACTGATGCCTAGGTGTCCAGACAGAGGGATATCATGGGCTATGCGTAACAGCTCTAACCTATACTTTCGAGGCACTATTAGCTGTTTAATGGGCAACGGTATTGACCCGGACACTACCTTCTCTGCGTGCCGATATAGTAGCCCTTTGTCCCAGATATATCTTTCCCCCTCTAACCCAGCTTGATTTTTATCCATGCGGTCTTTGTACACCTGTAACGAAGGATCTAGGGCTACTTCGGCCCCGAACTCTATGGAATTGGCCCAGGGCAGGATAGGGGGTAGGGGAGGGTCATTGCTTACCTGAGCCTCAGAGTGTTCGAATGGTGCAGTGGTGCGGGCCTGTTGCCGGGTCACAACCGGGTATGCTTCTTGTACGGTGGGCTGTGGAACAAAAGCCGAAGTCAGCTCCCCCAAATCGTTGCCCAAAATCACATCCGCTGGCAAGTCTTGCATCATCCCCACATATACATTCCCGTGCCCCGCTCCCCAATTCAAGTGCACCTTGGCCGTGGGTACTTTGTAAATGGCTCCCCCAGCCACCCGTACAGCCACACAGTCCCCCGTGAGCTTGGGCTTGGGTACCAGATGACTGCGTACTAGAGTTAGGGTAGCTCCCGAGTCACGAAGTCCTTGTACTTTCCTCCCTTCCATGTGTACTTCCTGGCGGTGTCCTTGGCGGTTATCGGAGGCGGCCTGGATAGGGTTCACCTCGTGTAGAGTACCGAGGGGTTCCTCCCGGGTCGTCCCCAACTCCAGATTTTGGTAGGATTCGGCCTGTAGACAGTGAACTGCGGCACGGTTGCTCGGGGCGGCGTTATTCCAGCTGGGTCGAGGCCGGTTCCGTGGGCAGTCTCTCTGGATGTGTCCCTGTTGGTTGCAGGTATGGCACCGGATTGGTGGACGTGCTGAATATCTGGGGGGGTAGGAATTCTGGTTTACCCCTGGTTGCTGGTACGTTGTGGGGCCCCCTGGAGGGCTGGCCGTTGTAGGGGGGATGGTGGCTCGGGTGGGTATGGGTTGATCTCTCCGATTGTCCTGGAAATCGTCTGCCATATTAGCCGCTTCCTGCAGGGTGTGTGGCTTTCTGTCCCGGATCCAGTTTTGTAGGTAGGTCGGGACGCCATTGAAGAATTGTTCCAGTACCATTAGCTGGAACAGACCTTCCAATGTATCAACTTGGGCGGCCTCCAGCCACCCTTTGGCAGCTCGTTGTAGCTGGTGCGCCCACTCCACATGGGTGTCCTTACTGGGTTTTTTAATGTCCCGAAACTTCTTTCGGTATGCCTCTGATGTGATGGCATACCGGGCTAGGATGGCCCGCTTTACTTTAGCGTAGTCTCTACTATCCTCGTCTGGTACTGCCCGGTACGCTTCGGCGGCTCGCCCAGATAATCTCCCCGCTAGTAGGGGTACTCTGTCTGCATCATTAATTTCGTGCAGCAAACACAGTCTCTCGAAATCCTGTAAATAGTCGTCAACGCCACCCTCTGTCTCCACATAGCTTTTGAAGGCTTGATATGGGATTTTGGTTTTCCCTGGGAAAATATGGACTGGCGTTGCGGCTCTTTCTCTGGCTTGCTGGTTTCCTGGCGGTCCCCTAGCCATAATGTACTCCTGTACATCAGCGAACAGCCGGTTAAACATTTCTGTAGATGGTGGTTCAGGAAATAAAGCCATTCGTGCTCGGAATTCCGCTGTAAATTCGTTGTTTTGTCCCTCCATTTGAGGTGCTGCAGCAGCTGCGGCTCTGTCTCCTTCCATGAGCTCCGTAATTAGGACAGCCTTTGCCTTGTTACTGGCGATTGCTCCTCTTGCTTCCAGCAGCTCCTTTAATGTGCTCCGTTTTAGCAGGGTGTAATCTGTTCCCATTCACCTGCTGTTCGTGAGGTTTATTCGAATGCGCTGATTCCCGAATGCTTGTTCCTTGATTCGTTTAAAAATCTGCCGAACGTTGCTTTGCTGTGTAAATTCAATCCCGTCGCTTGCCACCAATTGTAGCGGAGAGGCAGTATGATCCACGATATCTCCGCTGGGTAACAGGAACAACAAAGGATAATCCAGGGAATCAGCATATAATAATCCAAACAGCACTGCAGTAACCCTTCCTTCCCAAGAACTAGACGACACATAGGCTGGGAGTCAACTGAGGTTTTAATCACAGGTCACAGTATTTATGCAATTCCCCATGCAAGGGGTTTCCAAACTGACATTACAGGGGTTGTACAGGAGGGGACTACATGGGGGACTTACAGTACCACATATTTCTCCCATCAGGCACCGCTGCACGAGAGGGATCATCCTCCCAGAATGCACCGTTAAGGGGATTATCCCCTCGTGCAGCAGAACCGGCAATTCACACAAAAATCTACAACTGGTATAATATACGGTGGATTTACACGAATGGACGTTCGGTAGATAGCTGGGGTCTGGGCGCATCATTCGTGAGATTGCCGCTCAGATCCCAGCTAAAATAACCGAACGCCGCACAGAAAACACATTTCTTTCCAAACCCACGAAAAGAACCGATTGCTTTTAGTGAACCTGGTCCTGAAACTCCCGAACGTCCTGGAGGCTCAGCGGTGTTCGTGCCGTCGAATAACTGTTGGTAATGCTATGCGTTCGACGACACGGACCCGCTGAAGAACCAGGGATCCAAGATGGCCGACCGCCGCATGGTCGGTAGTCGAACGACGGCCACCCAGGAGAGCCTCTAATAACCGATTGCAACAATGTTGCAATCGGTTAACTAGCGCCACACGCCTCTAAGTGTGTGGGCTATTAGGGGGTATCGCATTCGTTTCACGAACGGCCCTCCAAAGTGCCGTTCGCGAAACGAACGGGAATCCCCATACAAACCGCCATTTGCATTCGGCGGAACAGATAGGTACAGGCAATGCAGGGAATACATGAAGCAGGCACATACAGTTACAACGTCTCTCTCTCCAGACCTATAGGCAACCCTTAAAGGCATAGTGTCCAGTTATAGTCCGAGTGGCTAGGTTTGCCACAGTTAATATTCAACAGGATGGTAAGCTCAGAGGAGCCAGGGACAGAAGTCTTTTCAGGTTGACCATTTACTTCAATCTAAAGGCCCTGTATTGAGTAGGGTGTATCCTTTTGTAAGATCTGTAATTAGTCCTAGGCAGGTGAGGATGAGTCAAGGAAAGTTCAGAGCTAGTGGTTAGGGAGGCCACTAGTGGTAAAACATAGTTACTGCAGAAACAAAAGTGAATGTAAGGAATAAAGTTCCGAAATTAAGGTTTGCATCCTGACAGTATGTATAGTGGATGCGGTATCTGTATAAGGTACACAGTATATGTGTATAAAGCATACAGTGTATGTGTATAAAGCATACAGTGTATGTGTATAAAGCATACAGTGTATGTGTATAAGGCATACAGTATATGTGTGTAAGGGCAACAGTATGTGTGTTTATAGTGGGTGCAGTGTGTGTAAGGGATAGGAAGTGTGTGTGCCTTTGTGAGTTGGGATAGGGACAGGTATCTGTGTGGAGTAGAGGAGAGCAGTTTTATTTATTTTACTATTGTTTTGTTTTTTTCAACTTTATTTAGAGCTTTTTCTTTCCTCCCTGCTTCTTATCTCTGGCCAGGTAGGGGAGGGCACAACATCTTTGATCTCTCTTCCCCTGCCACTGTATATACATATCACAATATTAGACTGTGTGTGTGTGTGTGTGTGTGGATATATATATATATATACACACACACACATTTGCAATATGGGGCTGGGCTCCTTACAGGTAAATGTCCTGTATCCCCTGATGGTGGCCCCTACTATAGATCTACATATTTGGGAAACAATAACAACTTTAGAAAGTCCTGACTCCACCCTTGATCCTATTGCCCAATAAGATCCCTAAGACATGACAATATGGAGGCCTGTCTATTAGGTCTAATGTAAAACCAACAGGTGATGCCAGAAATAATATTAGAATAGACTCAGAATGTCCAAGAGTTCTCTACCCAAATAGTTAGTATCAATAGTACTCCAAACTATTGACATTGTTAATAGCTCTTTGTCTCTGCTGCATCTCCAGTCCATCAGTATTGGAGGGAATTCAGAACTCATCATGCCAGACACAACACAATTTGGGGGTATTGGGGTTATTTTTAGCTACATAATTACTCTTGTGAACTCAATCTATTTATTGTTGTTTTTAAGGGAGCTGCTATATGTGTACAGTTAATAGCATATTTAGAATGGTGTGAGAAGCAGTTTTTTTTGTTTGTGAAAAAACAAGTGGAATCAAATACAAATATTTTGTATGGATATTTTATTTTTACTGTAGTTTCCTGTTCCATTTCCCTGTTTTTTTTCCCCATAACTACAACAATTTCCAGATCTAGGAGGCACTCACAATTTCTGATCGCTGTCTCACCATTGTCAATGTTTTCCAAACAATACTCTGTTTAATGAGGGCACAAAGACACAGATCAAATGCACCATTACAAATGTGCATGCATCTTAGAAGAAATATGGCTGGCAAGATTAATAGTAGGGGAAGAACATGGGGAGAATTTCGAAGTCCAAGAAGAACTTGGAATTAGGACTACCGGTATATTGGTACACAAGCTATAGAACCCTAGTTAAAATGTTGTTGTCCTTCTAGGAATGTGTGAACAGCTGTTCACAAGCATATGCTTGTCATTGCTCATGCTGACATACATTATTTGATAAGTGCAGTGTATACAGTATCTGGAGGGAATCCTTTGGATGTTATTGCAACTATTCCATGACCTTGTGTTTTAATCAGGCAAACATGGAACAGATCATGAATTGCATTGTCTATGTAGATTCCTTTGCAGCTTCTTAAAAAGCATTTGTGGTTTCTGAATAAACACCAAACCTCTTACGATATACTGTTGTGACAGGGCATTACATTAAGGGGATTTAAATTAAAATCAGCATAAGTACTCAAAAACACAATTGTATTCTGTTTATTGGTC
Organism: Pelobates cultripes; assembly: GCA_933207985.1. NCBI lineage: Eukaryota > Metazoa > Chordata > Amphibia > Anura > Pelobatidae > Pelobates > Pelobates cultripes. The sequence goes on along the minus strand of OW240918.1, from coordinate 119,884,985 downwards.
TTTTGGACTTCATTTATGTCTGTTCCAGAGCCCCATTCTAAAGATTGTTTAAATTCAGAGCATATTACGGAAAAAACACTATAATTAATGGATTGGAATGCGAGACCACAATGCAGAAATGTGTATCTTACATAAATATTTAAGTTATTTTCAGATGGATTATTTGGAGTTTTTTGGTTACATCTAATATTCTTTATATTTCCATGAACTGCATTTTGTACACTATGTACACTATGTATAAAATATATATGAGATGCTTCATAACTAAAAAGAATTTGAGAAGCAACATTATCTAAAATATAAGCTGCACACCCTAAAAACATGTTACTGGATCGGGAATAAGCAAGAACACTTGTAAATAGGCCCAGATAAATATACAGCTGCACTAAAACATAAAATTGACATTGACAATGTGGAAGTGTTAATACTTCATTATCAATGCAACTGAGATGGGGCGGTCACTGGGTCCTGTTTATATCAAACAGTCCTAAAACGTTGACATTACATTGATGGACTGGCCCAGGTGACAGCAATCAGCATAACCAAGATTTAGTAATTGTCAGATGTTTGTAAAGTGGTCTACATAGGGTGGTGGGGGGGGGGGGATTCTCTAATGTCATCAAAAGAAGTACAGCAGAGAACAAACCTGGGATGGAACGGGAACATGTGACTATAATATCGCACTTGGGATAATTAGGAGGTAAGTTGATCAGGTAGTAGAGGTTGTGTGCAATTCCCTTTGAAATGTTAGTGGAGGCAGGGCTTACAGTGAAATCTACACCAAACCATAGCCTTTACTACGTAATCTGCTCCATTACACTCTGTATCCTCTGTCATGCCAACCCTTTATTTGAATTGCTGTATCTGTTTATTGATAGATTCTAGAACGCTGACCATTCTAGTCCTAACATGGAGATAGATCAGGACAGGACTGCATCCAATGTATCATGTCAGAAGAGGTCATTTTCTTGCCAACGTTAATTTTAATTATCTGTTACTGTGGCATGGGCTGAGATGTTATGAAAATCCATATATTGTAATTTTCCTAGACAGGCCCAAGTGACATTTCTCATAATGGAAAATGAGTATTCAGTGATTTCATTTCATGTGTAACTTTTTGCGAGCTCGAAGTGTCATGACTTTAAAACGTGCCAAATCATTGCTGTCTTCAGGAAACAGAAGTGATGTAAGGAATCATTCTGTGTAAACAAATAACTTGGCCAGAACAAGGGAGTATGTAGGGAGAGGAGGGACTATGGTTCATGCAGTGCGAAGCAGGCAGGGAAATCATCATGGGTCATGCAATATTAGACAGAGAGTAAAGATATGGAGGGTTGTGAAATAATAAACAAGGGCTGTAGATACAGGTCATCCAATAATAATATCATATCAGACAGGGAGAAAATATATTATGATTTATGAAATAATAGTGGAATAGCTATCACGAATCATGTAATAATAGACAAAAACATATCCTAAGTCATGCAATAATAGACAGGGAGAAGAGCTATCATGGGTCATGTGCAATTATCTGAAAAAATTAAAAAAATTAAATTCCAAAATGGTTGTGATTTATTGCATTGCTGCCAAATATGGTACCTTGTGCCCACTCCCTCACAATTTCTCCAGTAACCATCTGAAGTGAAGGGAAACATTTTTTTGTAGTCTTGTAGGTACCAAGTACCTTAATAGGATCTAAGATTTTCGAAATTGTTCAAGCTTTAGGCCATTCCCTGAAGAGCATTACGAATTCTGTGCCAGTCTGATAAATCAAATTCTGATTATAATTCCCTTATGTAGTATGATTTTTGAAGATATGACATATGTAGTCTTTTAATAGTAATCTATTTTTTGTTCTGTACGTTGAATTTCAGAAATCTTTTGTACCCAAGAGATTTTAGGTGATATTGTATAACCATAAAATCAAAATTATACTGAATTTTTACTTTATCAAAAGATAGAAGGGAATTGGTGGGAAAAAAAATATTTAAATGATCAATGGGGTGTGAACGCCACAAGTCTAAGTCTTTTTCTAAATTTGGGAATATTTAAAAACAAAACAAAAAAAAAACAGACAGTGGCATAGCTCTGGACAGTTGCATATTTGGTCTTATTGTATCACATATCTTTTACCAAGATTGCAAGGTCAGTTGAGTCATAGGAAACCAATTAATATATTGAGATTGTCCAATCTTGGGCAACCACAAAACCTCTTTAATGGATCATGGTAATACCATTTCAGTCTCCATCAGCAATCTTTTAGGCCTATTATGATCTAAATTAAATGTAAAAGTGACTGCTGCATTAGGGGCTATGAAATAATCCTTAAAATCTGGAACTTCCAATCCTCCACATATTCTATTTCTTTATAATATAGTCAGTGTAATTCTGTTCATTTTATTCCTCCAGATAAATCTAGTTATTTCAGAGTGGATTTTATTAAAGAAGGAATTAAGAATGTTCAATGGGATTGTTCATATTAGGTGCAAAATGTTTAGAAAAATTGTCATCTTTAGAGCAGCAATTCTTCCCAATCACAATAATTCAAAATTATCCCATCTATTTAGTTCTCCTCTCAGTTCAGGCAATTTTTTAAATTTATTTTTTATTTAGAGTATACATATTAATGCCAAGAAAGGAGTTGTATGTATCTCTCCATTCATATTTATATTGTAATTTTAAGTCTGGTAAGTCTAAAAGTGTAATGTTCAACAGTAGAGCTTGAGGTTTATGATTATTTAACTTGTAATATGAGATTCATCCAAGTTCTGTAAAACCCTCATTTAAGTATTCAAAGAAGTATTAGGTTCATCCAATGCTAAGATCACGTCATCTGCAAAAAGTCATATTTTGTGGGTATACTTTTCTACAGTGATCCCTTTAATTTCAGCCCTGTATCTGATAGTTATTGGAACTCCAGGGCTTATATAAGGATTGGCAATAATGGACACCCTTGTCTTGTCCCATTGGTCAGCTCAAAACTCTCGGATATGTAATCGGAAGCAGAAACTTTGGCTGTAGGTTTACTATATAGAGCAAAAATTGTGTTCTATCATTCCTTGATAGCATGTATTGAAATAACTGATTTTAATAGGGAAAAAATGTTTAAATCATATACACAGTGACAGGGGACATCATCCATGCACTAATCTCCATAATATACATATTACTTATAGTACAGTGCAAGTGTCAGCACATACTATACATGTTCCAACCTGTCTGAGATTAGTGGGAGTTACTCTCCTAGCCAACATTAATTTGGCCACTCTTGTCATAAGGATATGTTGGGAGAAGAACTGAGTAGTTTTTTTTTTCCAGTTCAGCTACTGTGACATAAAATTTGAAATTCAGTTATCAATTCTCCATTATTCTCGTTTAAATGATTAATACTAATTGCCTTATAATGTATATTTAAAAACAGCAAGCGAGATTTAGGGAAACTACCATCTAGTTTAACTTTAACGTTCACCTTTTTCTCATTCATCTTTAATCTTTAGGTTTTAATATACCACTAGTTTGTAACTGTATTGTTTTCCAAGTATGTACCATTGTACTATTCAGAATATTCCTGAAAATTTTCAGTATATTCTTTCTGGTAATGACTTTGTAGAAAGTTATTATTGCTGATGGAGATTATTTCCAATATACCTATTCTGAAATTCACTCCAGTCATTTCTCAGTTTAGTAATTAGTAATGTGAGAGTCCTTTGGAGCATTAACATGCAGAAAAATACAGATACGCATAGAACCATCTTCCATATGTGAATATTGTCCAGCTTTTTATGAGTGTTGAACATTTATCAGTACATACTTGGTAGGAGGGGAGATTGCAGACTCCTTTAAATCTGGTATCTAAAAAATAGAACCGATTCATTTTTCGGAAAGGTATGTTGCCATATATAAAAAAAAGGTAGAGACTCACCTACGTAAGAAAATTCTGTATTATACTCAGGTGTCTTTATTGGTTTAGTAGACATTTGTTATTTGTGGTTTATTCAACACATATAAACTTAGAAAGTTAACACTGGGTTAATAGACAGTTCACATATGGTTTGCATCAGATACTTTATACGGGTAAGATTTTGAGGACTTGGAGAAATTCAGTGATCATATTACTAACATTTTTGTTGTCAGGATTGTATATGTCTGTCAGTGTATGCTCATGACAGACTACACCTCAGCACTGCAGGGGTTAATGTTAAATCATATATGCAGAGAACCAGCAGTATTAAAGGAGGCCAGCTAAGCAGCAGGGAGAGAGTAGAAAGTTTACAGTAGAGACTAATAGAGTTTAATTAGGAAAAAGGGATAGAAAGGCCCTTACTGGTCTTTACTGAGCCTGGATCTTGATGTAGTGCAGGGGTAGTCAACTTGGTCCCTACCGCCCAGTCCTGGGGAGTTTGGGATTTCAGGTGGGCGGTGGTGGATTCTGCAAAAAATGCCCAGTAGGCCACGATGACTGTGGAAGAGCCAGCCTTGCTGTAAGCCCTCTCAGGCTGGTGAAGAGATCAAAGATCTCCCTCACCAGCCCGCTAGCACTTATTTCCAGCAGAGGGAGGGAAGAGCCTGGGAGGCTCTGTGTTCCTCTCGCGAGCAGGCCGGTCGGAGCGTTGCCGCCCATTACCATGGCACGGCTCCGATACAGTGCTGTGTTTGCAGGAGGACACGAGAGTCAGCCTGCAGCCAGAGGAGCTGCAGGTTTAAATGAACATGCCACCACTGGACCACCACGGCTTGCAGCATTATGTCCCCCCTCCCTGGTAAAAAGGTAAGAAGAAGGACGTTGGAGACATTAAGATTTTCACATCTCACCCACCTACACACAGCATAGACCCTATGCACCCTTCTCACACAAACACACACTATCCCCCTCAAAAAACACACACGCACTGCCAGGGACATTTTAGCCGCGAGGAAACAAGGCATTTGCCTTGGGTGGCAGGGCAAATGCCTTGTTAGCGTTGCGGCTAACAGTCCGGGCGGGCGGTGCTGGTGAGGGAGCACTTTCCCCTGAGCTCTCTGCTCAGCTCCCTCGCGTGCCGCCCGCAGAGTGAGGCTGGGAGCCGGAATATGATGTCATATTCTGGCTCCCAGACTCACTCTGCGGGCGGCGCGCAAGGGAGCTGAGCAGATAGCTCAGGGGAAAGTGTTCCCTCGCCAGCGCCGCCCGACCGTCCGCCCAGCAGCCAAGCAGCCACTGGACCACCAGGGAATGGGAGAACCCCCCAGCATTCCCAAAGGTAAGGAGGCTGGGGGGTTCAAATAAATAAAAAAAAAGAAGTGAGTGTTAATGTGAGTGAGTGTCTGTTAGTGTGTGTGTCTGACTGTGTGTTTCTGTTAGTGTGTGTCTGACTGTGTGTGCGTCTGTGTGTGTCTGTTACTGTGTGTGTCTGACTGTGTGTTTCTGTTAGTGTGTGTCTGTTAGTGTGTGTGTCTGACTGTGTGTTTCTGTTAGTGTGTGTCTGTGCATGTCTGTTACTGTGTGTGTCTGACTGTGTGTGTGTTAGTGAGTGTGTGTGTGTCTGTTAGTGTGTGTGTGTCTGTTAACTGGCGTATGCGTATCTGTCAGTGAATGTGTGTATTTAGAGGGCGGGACGGGGGGGAAGGGTTGGGTTGGGGTGGCGCGCGCGGGGGAGGGGGGAGTGGAGTTTTGCCCTGCCTAGGGCAGCACAAAACCAAGATACACCACCTCACACTGCCCCCTTCACACACAGAACTGAAGACTAACAATAAAGAAGACATACTACTGCCCAAATACAAATTGATTTATTTTTAAATATCACAGTTTAGTAGATATGCCCCAAAGAAAACATGCAGGCATTTATTTACACAGTTTTTCATTGTGGGTATATCTAAAATAGCTTGTAAAACCTACCGTTCTCTTGTCTGCTGCCTGTGCAATGCCTCCCCTTCCAATCACATACTTCCCAATGCAGCTCAATGAGAAGTCTTTGCAAGGCAGGTGTTCTGAGCAATTGCTGTCTTTTAAGTTTAGCTCCACTGAGCTAACCAAACCAGGAAGTAATAAGACTGGTTCTCTGATTGACCGGTTTCCTAATTGACAGTTGGGAGGAGGGCGGGGGGTGTAAGAAGGTTACTTTATAAAAGTGCCAATTTCTATTGAAATCAGCATTTTTTTTTTTTTTTATAAAATGAAAAAAGAGGACACACTCTTTACACAAAAAAGCACTTTGGCAAGCTAATGTGCTTTAGGGTCTGGAGTGTCCCTTTAAGCCACATAAACACAATGCTCTGGCTATAGTCTAAGTATGAAGTGGGCCAGGGGTCAAGTCCTGGGGAAAAAAGTGTGGGAACTCACCCAAGATTCCCACTTCCAAAAAAAAAAATTACACTCCTATGCATATAGTGCAGTGCAGGGTGTGTATAATGAATGTAGTGTGTTTGTAGTGAATGCAGAGTATGAATAATAAATGTAGTGTGTTTGTAGTGAGTGCTGTGTGAATAATAATTGTAGTGTATTTGTAGTGAGTGCAGAGTGTGTATAATGAATGCAGTGTGTTTTTAGTGAGTGCAGAGTGTGTATAATAAATGTAGTGTATTTGTAGTGAGTGCAGTGTGTATAATAAATGTAGTGTGTTTGTAGTAGAGTGCAGTGTGTAATGAGTGTTTTTGTGAGTGCAGAGTGTGTATAATGTGAGGTGTGTATAGTGAATGTAGTGTGTTTGTAGTGAGTGCAGAGTGTGTATAATGAATGTAGTGAGATTGTAGTGAGTGCAGAGTGTGTACAATGAATGCAGTGTATGTAGTGTGTTTGTAGTGAATGCAGGTGTGTATAGTGAATGTAGGGTGTAGTGAGTGCAGAATGTGTATAGTGAATGCAGTGTGTTTGTAGTAAGTGCAAATTGTGTATAATGAATTTAGTGTGTTTGTAGTGAGGTGCAGAGTGTGTACAATGAATGCAGTGTATGTAGTGTGTTTGTAATGAATGTAGAGTGTGTGTATAGTGAATGTAGTGTGTAGTGAGTGCAGAATGTGTATAGTGAATGCAGAGGGTGTATAGTGAATGTAGTGTGTTTGTAGTAGATAGAGTGTGTATAGTGAATGTAGTGTGTAGTTAGTGCAGAATGTGTATAGTGAATGCAGAGGGTGTATAGTGAATGTGGTGTTTGTAGTAGTGTATAGTGAATGTAGTGTGCTTGTAGTGAGGTGAAGGTGTGTATAATGAATGCAGTGTGTGCGTGTGCTGGATGATGTGTGTGTGTGCTGGATGATGATGTGTGTGTGTGTGTGTGTGCTGCATGATGAGTGTGTGTGTGCTGGATGATGGGTGTGTGAGTGCTGGATGATGTGTGTGTGTGTGAGTGCTGCATGATGTGTGTGTGTGAGTGCTGCATGATGTGTGTGTGTGAGTGCTGGATGATGGGTGTGTGAGTGCTGGATGATGTGTGTGTGAGTGCTGGATGATGGGTGTGTGAGTGAGTGCTGGATGATGGGTGTGTGAGTGCTGGATGATGGGTGTGTGTGTGCTGAATGATGGGTGTGTGAGTGAGTGCTGGATGATGGGTGTGTGAGTGAGTGCTGGATGATGGGTGTGTGAGTGCTGGATGATGTGTGTGTGAGTGAGTGCTGGATGATGTGTGTGTGTGTGAGTGCTGGATGATGGGTGTGTGAGTGCTGGATGATGGGTGTGTGTGTGAGTGCTGGATGATGGGTGAGTGAGTGCTGGATGATGGGTGTGTGTGTGAGTGCTGGATGATGGGTGTGTGAGTGAGTGCTGGATGATGGGTGTGTGAGTGCTGGATGATGGGGAGGGGAAGCATTTTTTTCTTACTTTGTGTTTATTTTATTCCCCCCTCCCTGCTTCTTACCTTGTCAGGGAGGGGGGAGATCGCCTGGTGGTCCGGTGGAGGGAACCAGCCGCTGCACAGAGGGGCCATCACATGCTGTGTTCCCTCTCCAGCTCTAACTCTCGCGAGACTCGCCTGTGCGGAGCGTTGCCATGGTAACAGCCGCGGGTCTCGCGAGAGTTATCGCTGGAGAAGGAACACAGCGTGTGCTGGACCATCTGTACAGGTAGCAGGGCCGGTCCTGCAGGACAGGTAACGGGAACGGCGTTCCTGCTTTGGAAAAAGTGCAGGAACGCCGTTCCCATGCGTTCCTGCAGGACTCGAGCCCTGAAGTGGGCTGATTAGAAGGTGGGATCCAGGTGACGCCAGGTAGTTGGATCTGTTATGATGCCTGGACATAACAATGCAAAGGCCAGAAAAGGAGAGGCAGAGACTCTAATCCATTGTAGAGCATTACACATAGTATGACTATCACCATGACTTACATAGTAAACATGTCTTATTATTATTTATATAGCGCCAGCAAATTCTGAAGTGCTGTACAATGGGATGTCACTTGTATCAATTGTGTTTGTTTTTGTAATTAAAGTTTTCATTAGAATAAAATATATTAACCGTTTTGTGGACAGTGAGAGGTTAAATACTGCCATGCAGGTGAATTGCATTTGTTTTAATATGTATTGAAGTGAATCCTCCTCTTTTGTTTTGTCTTTAAAAAAAATATATATATATAAATCCAGGCATCGGCAGGCAAAGAATTATGGGTTGTATATAAAACTGTCCAAGGTTGAACCCCCTGTCATTAATGAATCTCATATATGGCATGTTGTCAGTACTTGTTGGGAATTCAAGATAATTCAAAGTGAATTTCAAATTTAAGGCCAAATTAGCCAAACTGGAATCATAGCTGACTTGGAGAATTTTTCACACTCAGCTATTTTAACCTTAAATTTGAAATTTACTTCGAAGTCCCTACAGTTCTCACTTTAGTGAATAACCTTGTGAGTATGAAAGATAATAATGAGCCTATCTGGTGCTCACACATCAAACTATTTCCCAATGTCATTCTCGATCCCTTGGATAGAAGACAAAAGTGGATGAAAGTGAGCAGCTCTCGCAGTTATGGTTTCTGTGCTCTGTCCCATTGCTGGGTAATAGTTTACTGCTGCTCGTTTTTTCCTGGCTCAGTGCCCTTTGCCCAGATGTTAGGAGGTTCTTCCTTTATGTCTGTCGCTTTGGAATGTCCCCGTCACCAATGAGGCCACATGTGCTCCGCATGAGATGCTGAGTTTTGGGGGAATAGCAATGGGATTCATAGGGTACTATGTAGGTCTGTATAGGTCAGTGCCTCTTTATGTACTTCAATTCCCAGCTTATGTCTGTGCTTTCCAGAAATTAATCATTATATTTAAGATAACCATTGTGCAGTTATCCCCATATGAGCAAACTCCTCACACTCTTCACATATGGTTTTGCTGAATAGATTTTGGCTTTTGTCTTTAAGTCCCTCAGACTTATGGACAGAATCCCAAAATCTCTGTGTCTGGTAAGAATGAACCCAACATCTGTGTGCTGAGTCGTATACACTACGAGCTGCAATTCTGGATGTGAGAGGTTAGGGATGTACAGGAAAAAGCTTAATAGTTAATTCGGCACCGAGGTGACCGTCAGATTGGACTAGGCCTGCAAAATGCTGTCTTGGGCTAACCGTAATTAAAAATGCTGAGGCTTGATATTGTTCAACAATAGCAATACTTATGTTATATGAAAAAATATGTAATTAAAACCATGTCTAGAATAAATGTAATCAAATGTTTAGAATGCAATAAAATTACACGCCACACCACTAGCTACCACAACTAAAAATAAAAAAGTTACCCTACTTTGAGTCAAACACACTAGGTCTGTACATTCTGTGTGCCACTGTGTATCTGAGGTAGACTTATCACTATGTACCTGTAGTAGATCAAGCATTGTGTATAATGAACTGCACACTTTAAAAATGCTTTATTTAAATCTTATGATTTGTTACCATTTTGTGCTTGGATTTGCAATAACTATTGGTATGTATGAATTCCAAACAAATTAAAAATGTTACTATTATTATTATTAGGTGAAGGGAACTGACATTCTCTCTGGAAAGTGTCATGTGTCATTTTATATTGGCAATGTGTTTTATTGTGTTCACTGTGTGGTTCACATCATTTTTAGCCGCTTAATTGTAGAGAATTAAAAAACAAAGTTGGTGGTATAATTGATTTGAAAAATGTTTTCCATCTTAGCTTTTTGGGCCAAATTATAACCAGCATTGTTTACATCTCTGTGTGTGTGTGTGTTGTTTTTGCTTGATATGTCTGTGCATTCTCTGCTGTTTCCATTGCATGCCTGGTAGATTGCAGTTCCTACACTATTGTACTTATAGTTTTATATTCCCACTTATGGCACATGCAGGTGCCTAATACAAATGTTTCCATAGATGGCAGCCAGATTCGAATCAAAAGATTGGCTGCTTGTTTTATAAGCAGTGACAGGTGGTTCTGTGAATATTTTTTTTTATTATTTGTAAGTTCCAAGATTGCACTATGCAGGGATAGTGGGATTTAACTATTTGCAAGAGGAAAAGCCATATGCAAGTTATTGATTTTTCCATATGATGTGTTTATGGGTCCTTCGCTCCTTCCATGTCTGGTAAAAACAGTGAAACTAGGACTCTATAGCTGTTTTATGCATTTCCTTACATGTTATCTGTCTATGGGCTGCGTCTGTCCATTTGGGGAGCTTCCAAAGTTTTCATATATTGGTTTTATGCACAGCCAAACAAATGAGGAGGATTGAGGGCAAACAAACCTAGTGGATTGTTGTGGAAAAGAAATAGTTAACATTAGATGAGTCTTACCATAATGAATGACTTAGAGGCCTTTTCAATAAACCAGGTTTTGTGGTATAGGAATCCAAATTTAGCCACTTGGGCATTCAGTCTAAGTGAACATGGCCGCACACTTCTGGATTCAGCAGAAGAGCTTGGCAGGGTATCTCGCACATCACTACTGGCCAAATTGTGTGGGAAATTTGCTCCCTCGTTTGCCAGCTAGAGTATAAGATGTGGGGTATTTTCACTAAACAGCGAGTTTTGATTGGTTGATAAGCAACTTGTAAACTTTAGGCTAAACTGCGCAAGCTGGAAATAAATCCAAATGAACAGAATTTGTTTTCCAGCACGTTTTTAAAAAAAAATCTTTATTTTGTTTCTAGTTCACTGTTCAGTAAATAGATCACTTTGTCAGCAGAATATTTGGAGTTGGATGAGTAAAGGCTATTGGTACTCTTGGAGATGTTTAACCCTTTCATGCTGAGTAATATGGAGCATTTGAAGTGTTAAACCAGCAACCTCTCCACACTTTCCTGTTTACATTTTCACCTGAAAGATCCAGTACTGGGGACGTCTGATTGCTCATCAACCATGTGCGCACTGGACAAACAAGCTCATATGCAGAAAGGTTAGATTGAAATAGTAATATAATATAAACTGTGTCTAACTAGAAAAGTGAGATCGAAAGATGTGCTCACAGCATCCACCACCTAACTAAACAAACCCAAACCCACCAAAACGTTCCCTCAGCACCCTCCACTTGGAGGGCACCATCCCCCTCCTTAGTAGCCCCGTGGTGGAGCACTATACTCGTGATCTTACTTTTTATATCTGAAAGCTGCTTTGAGAAGCAACTGCCTGATTTAAAATGTAAAAAAACAAACAAAACACTAATATCCTCCAGACCCTTTCACTACCTGTAGAGATCTGGGACTAGAGACCTACACCTGGGGTTTAAGACCCCAAATCACCCTCTTAGCAACATCTATGGGGTGAGTGTATGGTAGCACATATTATGATCAATATTATGCCACATATCATGATCAATGCTGAGCTTATATAACAATGATTAACAGGAAGCCAAGATGGAGGTGCTGTATATCATGGTAGAGTTAAATACAGCAGAGTGGATTTCAATGCTTTAATGTATTTTTAGACCTCATAAATGCATACATATTAGTTGCTAAATATTTGTGTAACTGCGGACTGCATCCCTAACTCTGTTATGCTTTCCTGTACAGGTTGGTTGTTGGAGCACCCTTTGAAATGAATGGGGCTCAGAAGACAGGAGACATTTACAAGTGCCCGGTTGGCAATGAGACCTCCAGTGACTGCACTAAACTTGGGATAGGTAGGTGACAGAGCTCTAGAAGATGCTAATGAGGGGAAGGCTGGCATCTTTTGGCCAGAGGGACAAGACCAACCAATGGAAGTTTTCTTGTCTTTGTGAATGGTCCATGGCACAGATGATAAATGTATTTGACAGAAGAAGTGTGTGACATCATATATTCTTGCAACCTCCATCAGTATGATATGCATAGTGTGTATGTTTCTCATAATTTCATTGTCACCAGTGTCTCCATCCATCCTGCAGCCACTTGCAAACCCTTTACATAATACATGCCAGTACTCTTCATAGTGAGATACTGCTCTCTTCTGGAAAATATACCAATTGTTCCTTCTAGCCCTCATCAGTGGAAGGTGTTGATCTGGAGTTTAGCTCTTACTAGACTTGTCCATGTCCTGCTCAAGACTAGGTCTATCAATATAGAGGAGAAAAATTACCTCGGAGGATTAGAATGGATAGAAGGCATAGAGCCGTTCCTCTCCAAATCCTCCCAGAGGTGTACCCACAATAGTAATATTAACTCGTGAGGCCCAGGAATAGTAGTATAATAAAAGTAAAAAACGATCTTTATTGAATTATATTTGTTAGAGTCTATGGACTCATTTACACAAAACCAAAAAGAAGGAAAAGGAAAAAACGTGCAAGTGATTTAAAAAGGACAGACTCTTGTAGACTGTATAAATATTTAAGCGTACATGAATAGTTCTAAAATAAATTGTATGAGCTAAATTATATAAGTAGAATACTATTCCCGTAACATCCACTTAGGAACCACAGGCGAATATATGATTATAAGTATAATCAAAAGAGGTTAGGACGTGCAGATATTGTATATTCATATATATTGTTCCTAATGTATTACATATGATAACATATAGATATAGAAGTAAACATATAAAATTACTCAGTGACCGCTAATAACTGTGGAGTATAGGTTAGGGATTGATGTCTAAGGTAACCGCAACTTGATTGGCAGGGGGAAGAAAAGAAATAGCCACCTAATATATTATGCTCTGTTTGTAAACTTAGTATCGAAACATAAGCAGAAGAAAATAGAAAAAATAAATGAAAAAATATATAAATAAAAAATAATAGATGAATGAGCAGCTTGCTTATACCCGTATAGGGGTAATAGGTCTGTTTGATATCGTTCCCTCGCATCAAAAGTATGCAGTGCCCCTAGTGTGACATTGTTATCCCAGAGAAATACCAAGACCACTGTTCCCACCGATAGCCGTGGAACACAGATTAAGGATCGATGTCTGGGACAAACGCAACTTTAATTAGCAGAGGGAAAGAAAAAAGAAAAACACCTATTATGCTATATTCTTAGATATAATTTTAGTAGCAGGTATATTTGATAGCAATCCCCCGCGCCGGAAGGATGCAGTGCCCCTAGTGTGACATTAGTATCCCGAAATATAATGAGATAGAGCCAAATAGGATCCAATATCCAATTAAATAGCTAAGGTTGCTTGGTAATAAGTGAGAAATCCTAGGATATTAGAACAGAGTAAATTTTAGGAAGAAGTAGGAGCCTCCTCCATAGTCTCTATCTAAATCAAAGAACAGAAAGTGTCTGAATGCACAGACATAGAGGCAGGTAGTATAAATTATACACTAAAAAGCTACTTCCATAACATATACCCAAATTCCAGAGTAAATGTGTTCTAGATTGTGAAGTCCAAGTGAGCTAACTGCCTAAAGTGGTTCCCAAATCATAGATAAATCAATAAATGAAAGGTTACATAGAGAAAACTGTCCTAATTTAAAAAGAAAAGCGCCAAGACTCGACGCACGTTTCAGCGCTTTGAGGTGCCTTTTTCAAGAGTATATCAATACACCTAATAATATATTCAATAACTATTTCTTTCTGATGACTGTTTTCATGCATAGAGCCTTATAGATGGGAGTTTATATCTGACAGAAGCTAGAGAGTAACAGCTTGGCTCCCAGGCAGTCATCTAATGGTGGGAGATGAAGATGGTGATGGTGCATCCTGCATATAGGAGTGAGAGGAACATCATTTTGGCCAAAAGAGGAAATAAGTTATGTGGACTAGAAATACTCTCTCAGTCTGGAAGTAGAAGTAAAAAGTAAAATGTTTTTTACAAAGAAAGACACTTGCAGGGAGATATCGAATTGTTTGCTATTTCTCTTATCATTCTTATAGAATGTATTTCCATTTCAGTTTCTATGGTAAGTTCTGTGACTATGCTGTTCTTTGCGGTAACTCAAAGGTTTCTCAAGTCTTTCTGGAGGTCTCAAAGGCTTATCTCTATGGTAATTTGAAGTCTCTCAGGCAGGGTGACGCTGTCCAATGTCTCGGAGAGGAAGGACAACATGCGACTGGGAATGAGTTTAGTCACAAATCCTAAGGATAACAGCTTTGTGGTAAGGTCACATCTGATAACAGTATGGTCTGTGATTGACATGTCTCCTATCCCCTTGTAGAAGTAAATATTGTGTCCTCCTACCATGTACTAGTCTCTCCTGAATCAAACTAAAACCTGCAAGTAACCCTGGAACAGACACCAGGCTACTACACAGGCTGACTAAGCTTATTTATTTTTAATAATGTACTAAAGGCACTTGGTTTGGATAAGGTAGGGGGTCAACTATGCCTCCCCCAGTTATGCCATAAAATATGGAATACGGTATAAATGTTTGATAGTGTTCCATGTTGTAAAAAGTTTGATGCTGACACCTGCACTTGTGCATAATCTGCAGTACAAAAGAAAATTCTCTTCTTCCAAAGAAAATCTGCTTGCCATACAGTATTTACATGACTGCTTACAGCACCCTCCATAATAAATGCACCATGTCCCATTATTTTAAAGAGTTATGTTTCCTATTATACAGTTGTACAACACAACTCCACACCCCATTTTCATCTTCCATAATACCTTGCATGCTTGTTTCATCCTTTGCTTACAGGCTACAATGCACTCCATCTTTCTTTGTTGCACACTTATTTCGTAGAAAGAGATGTGATATTTCTTAGAACCCCAGAAGCCTTGCCAGAATTGCAGTGTCTCACATCTTTCTATCCTCTTCCTAGATCCTAGTCCTCTTCTGCAATCTCAATGTTTGAGTAACCCATTAAACCCATGCAGAATAACCTACAGTCTCCATGAAGCAGGCTCGTATTGCCTATACCTATAAAGTCATATCGTCTTCTTGCAGAAGCAAATCAGTATAAAAAATGATGCCCTATTCTCTGCCTATAGGCATCCTCTCCATACAGCACCTCCTATCCTCTGTTTACAGAATCCTCTCCTTAGCATGCCCCATCTTCAGGTTACAGTACCTAGCGTATTACCAATATACAGCATGCCCCATCTTTAGCTTACAGTACCTATCATTTTACCAATACAGCATGTCTCATCCTCAGGTTACAGTACCTAGCATTTTACCAATATACAGCATGCCCCATCCTCAGGTTACAGTACCTAGTGTTTTACCAATACAGCATGTCTCATCCTCAGGTTACAGTACCTAGAATTTTACCAATACAGCATGCCCCATCTTTAGCTTACAGTACCTAGCGTATTACCAATATACAGCATGCCCCATCTTTAGCTTACAGTACCTAGTGTTTTATCAATACAGCATGTCTCATCCTCAGGTTACAGTACCTAGAATTTTACCAATACAGCATGCCCCATCCTTAGGTTACAGTACCTAGCGTTTTACCAATACAGCATGCCCCATCTTTAGCTTACAGTACCTAGTGTTTTACCAATACAGCATGTCTCATCCTCAGGTTACAGTAAATGCCGTTTTACCAATACAGCAAATAGAAAAATACTTAAATTTACTTGTACCTTCTGCATCCCAAGAGTGACATTATTATACACATTGTCATTAATATATAATATGATGATATAATAATGCTATTGCATTGAGTCTTTTGAATCCAGCATCATATCTGTGTTACTGTAGTGACTATCAGGGTTTAAAATAGACAGCAACATTTTAAATGTATCTAAGCATATCCTCTCCTCATGGTATAACCATTATGTGCTCATTGTACAGTACTTCCTACCATCCCCCCTTTAGCCAGTCTGGTGTGCTCCTGTAGTACTCTCAGTTCTGGCATGTAAAATGTATCTTCTCCATTCTATTGTTTGCCTGGTTATTTTTCAATATGTTATGTTACCCTGTATCCCCCATCTCTCTTTCAGCATGTTCTCCTTCTCTGTCCCTAGGCTTGCAGCCCTCTTTGGTCCCATGAATGTGGAAGTTCTTATTACACCACAGGAATGTGCTCCCGAGTCAACTCCAACTTCCGTTTCTCTAGAATAGTGGCCCCTGCTCTACAGAGTAAGTATAGTGATCTACCTGCTTCACTTAGAAACATGAGGCAGATCATTCATATATTAAAACTGGAATATTGGCTTATTGAAGAATTAGAGTGAAAGCATTTAGAGAAGTCAGATAATACACAAGTTTATTAAAGGGGAACATCACTTTTCTGGAATTTACACATTGACTAAAACAATGAAAATCACCTATAATCTTTTTTTTCCATAATATGCTCTGTTTTTGTTTAAATTTACATTAGAGGACCACTATAGGCACCCAGACCACTTCAGCTTAATGAAGTGGTCTGGGTGCCAGGTCCATCTAGTGTTAACCCTGCCTGCTGTAAACATAGCAGTTTCAGAGAAACTGCTATGTTTACCTATGTGTTAATCCAGCCTCTAGTGGCTGTCTCATTGACAGACGCTAGAGGCGCTTCGGCACTTCTCACTGTAATTTTCAGTGTGAAGACGCCAGCATCCATAGGAAAGCATTGAGAATGCTTTCCTATGGACTGACTGAATGCGCGTGCGGCTCTTGCCGCACATGCGCATTCAGCTGGTGACGGAAGAAGAGGGAGGAGAGTCCCCAGCACCGAGGGAGCCCGGCACTGGAGGAAGGTAAGTGATTTAACCCCCTTGCTCCACCTTCAGCGCCACGGGAGTGGGACCCTGAGGGTGGGGGCACCCTCAGGGCACTATAGTGCCAGGAAAAAGAGTATGTTTTCCTGGCACTTTAGTGGTGCTTTAAGATGCTAAAACCAGCTTGAGATCTGAGCGGGGACCGACCGAAGGGAAGCAGTTCTCCTTTCTAAGTACTCTCTTGTACCCTTTCAGTACTATTGCCGTGCAATATTTTACCAATTACTTTTACGCTACGCATACCGAGCCCCAGATTCCATCACTTATTATTTCTAGAAGAACAACATATTCTAGCTCGGCAGATTCTGCCCTTGTACAATGACCTGATCATACAAAAATGTGTCTTAATGACTATTTAAGTGTTTTTTGTTTTTTTAAAGTACCGTATTTTGAAGTACTGGCAAATTCTAACAAGTGTTACACAAAACTGCTTACTCTATTCAGTTTTATTCTTTGCTCTATGATGATATTATTCGTTTCAGGGTGTCCAACTTTCATGGATATCGTGATTGTGTTGGATGGGTCCAACAGTATCTACCCCTGGGTGGAAGTACAGGGTTTCCTCATTAGTATTCTACAGAAATTCTACATTGCACCTGGGCAAATACAGGTAATCCAAAAGCTCTTACTTCAGCTTCCTAGCCACATGTGTAGATGCTGCAGTGATCCGCAGAGTCCCTTTTCATTTCCTGACAGGTCGGAGTACTTCAGTATGGAGAAGACGTGGTACATGAGTTTCATCTGAACGACTTTCGCTCTGTGACTGAAGTGGTAGAGGCTGCGAAAAGCATTGAGCAAAGAGGAGGGACAGAGACACGCACAGCTCTGGGAATTGAAAAAGCATGGTAAGGAACTGAAACACTGGAACATTACTGTAATATGATAAAGATTACATGTGCATATGTACAAATCATACGTGCTGCTACGAAGGCTTGGTGATCTTTATTCTTATAATAGGTGGCTGCGGTAGAGTTGTAGCATCCCAGTATCAATGTTATACTGTGTTTGGGTTTCTACATACAGCGTGACACTATCAGTGTGTTCTAATGTATTTAGGTATATACCAACTGCATGCTTATAATAGTGCGTTATAATGGACTTGGGAATATACAAAGTGCAAGTCACTATCAGTGCGTTATAATGGATTTGGGTATATACAAAGTGCATGCCACTCTCAGTAAGTCATAATTAGACATGTGAAATTCGTTTCGTTCTGAATGTACATTCGGACAAATTTCATGCAATTCTGACATTCTGATGCTTACGAATGTCCGAAGTTCGGAAGTGCCAAAGTGCTTCGGATTTTGGAAAAGTCTCAAAACAAGAGAGAAGGAGGGAAAATTCCGTGCATGATGACAGAAATCTTGACCAATAAGCTAATTCCTAGCACTGGGAGCTCTATAAATGTGTAAGTGGTTGTGGTGGCAGTCCAGGCACTGGGAGGCTTGAGCTCTATAGATGTGTAAGTGGTTGTGGTGGCAGTTCGGGAACTTGGAGCCCTATAGATTTGTAAGTGGTTGTGGTGGCAGTCTGGGAACTGGGAGCCCTATAGATGTGTAAGTGGTTGTGGTGGCAGTCCTGGCACTGGGAGGCGGGTGCCCTATAGATGTGTAAGTGGTTGTGGTAGCAGTCTAAGCACTAGGAGCCCTCTGCCCATATGCCCACCTCCCAGTGCCAGGATTGCTACCACAACCACTTGCACATCTATAGGGGTCCCGCCTCCCAGTGCCAGGACTGCCACCACAATCACTTACACATCTAAGGGGACCCGCCTCCCAGTGCCAGGACTGCCACCGCAACCACTTACACATTTATAGGGCTCCCGCCTCCCGGTGCCAGGAGAGTGCTCCTAATCTCAGGTCGTTACCTGTATAAAAGGCACTTGGGAGCCAAAAATCTTGCTGATTGATAGGGGATCAAATACTTATTTCACTGATTGACATGCAGATTAATTTATAACTTTTTTGACATTCGTTTTTCTGGATTTTTTTTTTTGTTATTCTGTCTCTCACTGTTAAAATACACCTACCATTAAAATTATAGACTGATCATTTCTTTGTCAGTGGACAAACGTTAAAAATCAACAGGGCATTAAATAAATTTTTCCCTCTCTGTATATACATACAGTGAGCCAATGTCAGTGTGTTATAATGTATTTGGGTATATACACACTGCATGCCAGTAACAGTGTGTTATAATGTATTTGGGTATATACACACTGCATGCCAGTAACAGTGTGTTATAATGTATTTGGGTATATACACACTGCATGCCAGTAACAGTGCGTTATAATGTATTTGAGTATATACACACTGCATGCCAGTAACAGTGCGTTATAATGTATTTGGGTATATACACACTGCATGCCAGTAACAGTGAGTTATAATGTATTTGAGTATATACACACTGCATGCCAGTAACCGTGTGATAATGTATTTGAGTATATACACACTGCATGCCACTCTCGGTATGTTATAATACAGTGTGCCAGTTTTAGCATGGTATAACGTCTACATGGCTCGCTGTTTATAGCATGCAAGTTTCTGTGTATAATAATTTTTTGGTCTCTTGCAGTACCGAGGCTTTTCAGCATGGTGGAAGGAAGGGAGCCAAAAAAGTGATGATCGTTATTACAGATGGAGAGTCACATGATAATCAAGATTTGGAGAGGGTGATAGAGTGCAGCGAAAAGGACAACATAACACGCTATGCAGTAGCAGTGAGTTATAAACTGACCTCTGTTTTCATGCATGTCCGTCCAGCAAGAAATACTTTAACCACTGCCAAGGCTATTTTACTGGTGATGCTTGCCAGTAGTTAACCCCAATGCAGCTTCTAAAATGACAGCAGACATTGTGGGAGAATATTAGAACCTGTAGGCTATCAGACAACACCAATCTTATATAGCCTGCGGTGATGCAGGACTCATTGGAGAAATGTTCCATAGCAGCTTGCTATTCACAATTAATGTGACTTGCTTGAACTTACCTGAACAGTAATTGCAATGTGAACATACTGCATACAGATATCTATATACAATTATTTCTAGAACGCCAACATATTCTGCGGTGCTGTGCAATAAGTAAACAGGACAAACATTTAATTCTAATACAACATGTGTGCTATACAGGAATAGTAGGTGATTGTAGTCTACTCGCAGGTCCAGGGGGGAGTACCCCTTGCATGGGGACCTGCATATAAGGCCAGTTGTGGCTGCCATTAACCCCTTCCAAACTTCTGGAATAAAAGGGAATTATGACATGTCACACATGTCATGTGTCCTTAAGGGGTTAAACAGATTCGTTTTACCCTTCATGAAGTCTAGGCTCATGTTTGGGGGCTTGGAGAGCTATATTCACTCTGGGGCTTTCTATAATCACTATGCTCCCTTGGATTACAATGATTGCTCTTGTAAGAGCAGCCTGTTTTGCTCTCTAGACTAGGAGAGGTCTACCCACTGGAAGCTGGATCCTGGTCTTGGGTCCAGGGTGGGTGGAGGACAGCGAGACCCCAACCAAGCTGGGGTTAATGGTGGTTATGGTGTCCGGTGCTGTGCATATGGTACTCAAGGATTATTAGGAAGCAGCAATTGCCGGAGGTACCCGGTTGGGTTGCAAGGTGGTCCATCACAGTGGGGGTCTGGCAACTCATGGCCTGGGGCAAGAAGAAACCTATTGCCTTTTTTGCACATAGATTTCAGACCTCACTATGGATGTCCCTACATATGTGGAGCATGCAATATATAGTGATATGATAGATTTTAGGGATGTGCATGGGGAAAAAATTAGGTTCGGTTCAGTTCGGAAATTCGGGTAAGTAAAAAAGATTCAGCAATTCGGTTTGGTTCAGCACTTCCGAAATTCGGAAATTAGCCCATACACAAGCCTACACAGTGTTGGGCTAGCATAAACCTTGCACAATTCCTGCCTGTCACTTCACTACTGCAAAACTGTACAAACAGGCGTTCTTATACACCTCTCTCTCCGTTTAAATTTTCAGAAGAATTTTCAGTTCTCCCATGGCTATATGGGCTACAGTAAATCCATGATTCATCTGAAACCACTGCCTTCTTTACTCGTGATACATATTGTAGCTCAGTACTTTATCTTTTGTACTCTCAGGTTCTGGGCTACTACAATAGACGAGGTATTAACCCTGAAGCATTCCTGAATGAAATAAAATTCATTGCCAGTGACCCTGATGAAAAGCACTTCTTCAATGTAACCGATGAGGCTGCCTTGAAAGACATAGTGGATGCACTTGGGGAAAGAATATTCAGTTTGGAAGGAGGTATTTATATATATATATATATATATTTCATTTTTTTAATTCTTTATTTTTGCAATGGCAGATCGCATGGTAAATTAACATTGTTAGGCTTGTGCAAAAGCCATATCATAGTACATATATCGACAATGTATTACAGAAAAAATGAGGTATATTTTTAGTTCAATGCTCTAGTGGGTTTTTTCTAGCAACATTTTAAAACATTTTAATTGGTAATAATTGTGCCTTTAAACACCTTAACATTGTTATTCATTCTATGGACAACAATACATTTGCATATCTCTATCATTTATCTTTTTATCGTTCCATTATGATCTTTCTTTCCCTGTTTAGATCTCCCCCTTGTTGTCATTATGTTGTAGAGAATAAGTAAAATAAAATTTCCATCACGTATTAACAGTTTAAAAAATCTATTTCAAGCCAGTGTTTATTAATATATATACAATATTGTAAATATTTTATTATATCTTTTAATGAGACAACACTGAAGAAATGGCACTCTGCAACAATGTAAAGTTTACAGCCTATATAACAGTGTAATTTTTATTTTATTTTTTTAACCTGTACAGACATTTTCAGAAAATTTGGTATTCATTTATTTTTTTCTTAAACCCTCTATGCTACTAGCATAACTGGGACATATCTTAAAGGGACACTATAGTCACCAGAACAACTTATTGTATACTTATTGAGTATAATCATTCCCTTCAGCCTTTTGCTGTAAACACCAGCCTTTTGCTGTAAACACTGTCATTTCAGAGAAAATGCAGTGTTTCGATTACAGCCTAGGGATACCTCCACTGGCCACTCCTCAGATGGCTACTAGAGATGCTTCCTGAGACAGCATCACTGCCATTCGGTGTCTCCACCCTCTGCTTTTGGAGACACTAAACTTTCCCTATTCATTGATTCAACACATCTATATGAGGAGATACTAATTAGCCAGGACTATGTTTGACCTGTGTTGGCTCTTCCCCTGATCTGCCTCCTTGACAGTCTCAGCCAATCCTATGGGAAAGCATTGTGATTGGCTCGGAGATTCACATCTGATGATGTCAGCCAAGCAGGCAGATCATGGGCAGAGCCAGCAGACACAGACTTGAACAAAATTAAGATTTTACTAATTGTAGGGTGGCAAAGGAGAGCCACAGGGCCTAGATGGTGGTTTTTAGCACTATAGGGTCAGGAATAAATGTTTGTGTTACTGACCCTATAGTGTCCCTTTGATAAGTCCAAACATACCTTAATTCCTTGCACAAAATCCACAATCCCAACACAGCCTGGGCCAAGGTTGTCCAAGGCCCTAAGCAAGATGCCAGATTGTGGCACCATACTAAAGCCATGGGCTTTTTTTCTGTGAGTGTGTGTGTGTGTGTGTGTGTGTGGTCACTGAGTGTTGTATGTGTGTGGGAGAGTTGTATGTTGGGGTGCTGAGTGTGACTGTGTATGCTGGTTGAGTGTTGTGTGTGTGATGCATTGTTTGTGGAGGAGTGTTGTGTTCATATAGATGAGTTTGAGTGTGGCTGGGTATTGTGCGTAGTTTCTGAGTGTGAGTAAATGTTTTTTTTTGCTCTCCTGTTGCTTGCCTTTTGGTAAGAGGGGATAGTATCAGTTTTCATTCAGTTGAGGGCATTCTGGGCTGGATGGCTGTTGGTCCATTGCATCTCAGGCTGGCAATAGACATAGTGAACGTCTAGGCTTGCAGCCAGTACTTAGCCTGCACCTGCAAGGGTAAGCCTAGGTCTTTTCTATCGCCTCCTTGCATTTACAGTTATTCATTTATTTCTATGGGGTTTTAAAAAAATTATTTACTTAAAGAAAATGGCATATGTTTACAACCATACCAGAAGCAAGCATCAGAGGCATCTAATATAGATGTAAATAAAGTAGGCTAGAAGATGACAGTTATGTTAATAATTACACCAGTATGTGAGCTATCTGTTACTCAAATATAAACACCAAATACATTTCTATACAGAACATTGTATAGCATCCAGTAATTATGACAAAGGAAAAATATTGTCAACTGTATGGAGAAATTCTAAAAAACAATTTACTATTAGAGTCATACCTCACAGAATATGGAAGCTATGAGAACAGAATTAGAGTAAGTAGCAATGCCAATACATATACAAACACATAAATATACAAGTGTACACATATACAGTATTTTACAAAAGTGAGTACATCCCTCACATTTTTGTAAATATTTTATTATATCTTTTAATGAGACAACACTGAAGAAATGGCACTCTGCAACAATGTAAAGTTTACAGCCTATATAACAGTGTAAATTATTTGTCCCCTCAAAGTAACTCAACACACAGCCATTAATGTCTAAACCGTGTCTACATCCCTAAGTGGAAATGTCCAAATTGGGCCCAATTAGCCATTTTCCCTCCCTGGTGTCATGTGACTCGTTAGTGCTACAAGGTCTCGGGTGTGAATGGGGAGCAGGTGTGTTAAATTTGTTGTTATCGCTCTCACACTCTCTCATACTGGTCACTGGAAGTTCAACATGGCACCTCATGGCAAAGAACT
>OW240918.1:119834643-119861086 GCA_933207985.1 Pelobates cultripes | reverse complement strand
CTGGTCCACCACAACGACCTCCTCGGGTGCCACCGGGCCACGATGAAGGGTAGTCTCAGGAGTAGCTGTGGCGGGGGCGGCAGGGAGGCCGGTGATGGGAGAGGTAGTTGGGTGGAAACCTGAGGCCTGGGGGGAAGCACCCATTGCATAGGGTTGGTCCGATGTCACAGACACCTCGGACCCAACCACCATGATTGGATAACTAGGACTGGCGGAAGAGGAATCAATGCCGTGGAAGGGGCTGCTATGGGGGCCGGTTGAGATGGGCGTGAGAGGTGAGTGTTTAGGACATGAGCAAGAGCAGAGATTGGATCGGAAGGCTCGGGGATGTTAGCGGGAGACAAGGAAGGGGTCGGAGGTTCGGGGGGAGGAGGTGGAGGAGGGGGTGGTAAATCAGTGGGAGGCGGCACATGGATCGCGGAATTAACCAGGGAGGTAACAGCAGAGAAGAGGGCGGATATCGAGCTAGACAGGTCATTGGCCATGGATGGGTCAGGGGTCACCGGGGAGGGGTCGGAAGGATAGGAACAGGGGGCTGTGTCGTAACAACGTGGGTGGAGGGTTGGGATGGCAAACCAGTCGGGGGAGGAGGAGGCAACGAGGTAGAGGGGGCTGGGACTTCGGGATGAGGTAACACTGGAGAAGGGGTTGGAGGGGTGGTAACAGGGGGTTGGGTCAGGGCGGTGAGGGCAGAGATTAGGGACGGCAAATCGGCCGAGGGAGGAGGAGACAACGAGGTGGAGGGGGCCGGGACTTCGGGAGGAGGTAACACTGGAGAAGGGGTTGGAGAGGTGGTAACAGGGGGTTGGGTCAGGGCGGTGAGGGCAGAGATTAGGGACGGCAAATCGGCCGAGGGAGGAGGAGACAACGAGGTAGAGGGGGCCGGGACTTCGGGAGGAGGTAACACTGGAGAAGGGGTTGGAGGGGTGGTAACAGGGGGTTGGGTCAGGGCGGTGAGGGCAGAGATTAGGGACGGCAAATCGGCCGTGGGAGGGAGGGGTAATGAGGTAGAGGGGGCTGGGACTTCGGGAAGAGGAGGTAACACTGGAGAAGGGGATGGAGAGGTGGTAACAGGGGGTTGGGTCAGGGCGGTGAGGGCAGAGATTAGGGACGGCAAATCGGCCGTGGGAGGGAGGGGTAGCGAGGTAGAGGGGGCTGGGACTTCGGGAGGAGGAGGTAACACTGGAGAAGGGGATGGAGAGGTGGTAACAGGGGGTTGGGTCAGGACGGTGAGGGCAGAGATTAGGGACGGCAAATCGGCCGTGGGAGGGAGGGGTCCTGGGTCAGCGGGGAGACAGAGATCCGGAGGAATAGGGCCGGTGGAAAGGGTATGGGTCAGGGGAGTTGGATGTGTAATAGACGGAGAGGGTGAGGGAACGGGAGTTACTAGGGAAGGGGTACTCGGGGTTGAGAGGGAAGCGGAGGAGGAAGGTGGGACTTCAATGGGTAAGGTGGGGAAAGCCATGGGAGGGTCCGGAGTGGGGACGGTCACTGGGAGAGGTAGCGAAGGACATGAAGGCGGAGGGGCTTCGGCAGGCATGATGGAAGGATGGCTGATGGAAGGGGTTGGGTCATAGGAGGGTTGAGGCATGGGAGTAGGTGGGAATGAGTGAAGTGGGACTGGATAATAGTAAGCACCATCCGCACCAAGTACGGGGCACAGGGGAGTGGGAGCTGAAGGCACACCCCCGGAGGGTGGGGTTTGTGCTGTGACGGGAGAAGCAGGGCGGGAATTAAGTGTTGCGCTCCGGGCGCCATCATAGGGCGGTGGTCGTGGAACAATAGAAACAACATCATCATTGTGAACACTTCTATGATAAACATACACAATTTGGCCCTCGAACTCCAGTTCTTCCTCGACCCATCCTTCCCGTTTCAAACCTCTAGCTACCCGATACCAAGCCTCTGCAACCTTCGTAAGTCCATTATCCAACAACAACCCTTCCTTGTCTATGAGTAGCTTTCTCCAAAACTCAGGCTGCAATCTCCCACTAGGCAACATCTGGAAGCCACACACCTTAGCAATCTTTTTAAGTTTCAACATTGCTACTTCCCCTGCCCTTTCTTTCACAATGTCACAAGCTAGCAAGCCCTTAGCAGGTCTAGCGTGTTCCTGTCCCATTTTTGAGTAACCAAAGCGTGCCACACGTGGAAGACAAAGAAGTAGAGAAAGTATAAGGGAAAAAAGAATGTCTACAGTGCTCGACTGCCACGAGAACTTGAGCCCCGTGCGTCTTCCCCAAACGTAGACCAGTCACGGAGATCCGCCCACCCGAGGTGGTGGTCACGGACGGGAGCGAATGAGCGTGGGTGACTAACACAGCTCTGGGCAACAGGCACAGGAAAGATAAAGAACAAAGGAGAAAATGAACGTGGCTGCGCTAATGAGAAGACATTTGCAAAAATCACAAACATACAAATGAGCGTAAACACCGGAATCCAGAACTAACCACACAATACACACACACACACCAAGGGTACCCACACTGTAACAACAATTAAACAGAAACCACAGAATGATAGAGAGCAAAATAGCCATGTACATGTTAACACCACCGGTGTCAGATATTCAGGGTATAACAATCCCCAGCCTTCACCCACCAGGCTGGTCCCGGCAAAACACTGGTACCAAAGGAAATACTGCAATAATCAAACAAAAATCCCAGCCCCACTGGCTGCAATGCGTTCCCTGCCCGCCAGGCAGTCAAGCTAACATAAAAACCCAGCCCCACCGGCTGAAATGCGTTCCCTGCCCGCTAGGCAGTCAAGCTAACATAAAAACCCAGCCCCACCGGCTGAAATGCGTTCCCTGCCCGCTAGGCAGTCAAGCAAACATAAAAACCCAGCCCCACCGGCTGAAATGCGTTCCCTGCCCGCTAGGCAGTCAAGCAAACATATAAAATGCGTTCCCTGCCCGCTAGGCAGTCAAGCAAACATATAAAATGCGTTCCCTGCCCGCTAGGCAGTCAAGCAAACATATAAAATGCGTTCCCTGCCCGCTAGGCAGTCAAGCAAACATGTTTTAAAGGTATAATAAACACACACATAAATGAATACAGGAGGCAGATAGACAATCGACAGGTTCACTTAAAAAGGGCGCACCGGATGAGTTAATTACCTGTCTCTAGTAGCCTTCTGGAAGCCGGAAGTGGACTCGGAGACAGACGGGCACAAAACAGGAGAATAACACAGGCAACGGCTGTATTATGGAGGTGATCAGGCTCCGCTTGTCCCACTTTCCGGAGGTCCGCTCCGGTCCGTTGGTTCCGGCCCTCCGAACCGGCTCTCCGGTGGGCCCCACGTTGGGCGCCAATTGAAGTGGAAAAATCAATTAAAGTATTGATTATTTCTTTGTGTATCTGCCCCTGGCCAAATCAATGAAACAATGCGTGCACGCTCCCTGAAGTAATTCACACCAGACACAGGTTCTAGGTTGCTGAATAACTTGAGGAAAGTTTATTCAGAGGGGACGGCAAGTCCCTTTTAAAGCAAAATTACATCATAAGCATTGTCAGAGATAACATGGAATAATACATCAATAATTGGTTAGGTGTTAAGTGGTTGCTTCAATGCTCTGCCTACTGTAGGTGATGTCACCGGGGCCATGAGAATCTCCCACGGTTTCCCGGCGCCATCTTGGTGCACGAGGTAGTTAGTCGATGTTAGAAGGGAGAAAGGAAGGGGGAGGGGGAAGGAGCTAGAAGCTTCCAGCAGCCATCTTGATTATAACGTGTGTGCTTAGCTATATATGTATATATCGTGAAATGAGTAAATAGACATTTTTCACTAACTAGGAAATATGTGTAGACCTTATTTCCACAACATTTACATATGGGTTAATCCAGCCTCTAGTGGCTGTCTCATTGACAGCCGCTAGAGGGCTTCCGCGCTTCTCACTGTGATTTTCACAGTGAGAAGATGCCAGCGCCCATTGAAAAGCATTGAGAATGCTTTCCTATGGACTGGCTGAATGCGCGCGTGGCTCTTGCCGCTCATGCGCATTCAGCCGATGACGTTGGAAGAAGGAGGATGGTCCCCAGCACCGAGGGAGCCCGGCGCTGGAGAAAGGTCAGGAGGAGGTGTTTAACCCCCTTCCCCTCCTTCAGCCCGGCGGGAGTGGGACCCTGAGGGTGGGGCCACCCTCAGGGCACTATAGTGCCAGGAAAACGAGTTTGTTTTCCTGGCACTATAGTGGTCCTTTAAGAAACAGAATTAGCATTTACTTTGAGTGTGTGACAGGTTCATCATCTCCATCAGACTACAGTATAACATTACTCATCTAGTCCAGCCTTCCTAAAACTCATTCACATTGAATTTACAAATGTACAAGAATGAAATAGTGCAGCAATGTTTTCACCACTTAGTGACCATTCAAATACAGGAAAATGGCACAACACCCAGTTATGGAATTAGAGGAATAGTCACATGATGGCCAGTCAGCCTGACATACATACACTCTGTGCAGACACGCTCCTTATTTGAAAGAGGGGTGTTCCCTTTCTAGGTGAGCCCACTCCTTTAGACAGCACTAGTGGTCTTCAGTGATATTGTTAAGGCGGACATTTCTCATTCCACTTGAACAATTTCATTTCACTCCAACTAATGTATAGTGGTGTAAACGTTAATAATTAATCTTACGTGTGATTAAGCTTGAATTATCATACCCTTTAGTTTAAAATCGCATCTCTTATTTTGACATAACCGTTCCAACTCTGATATTAATATAAAAATGTGCTGTCAAATCGCATGCCACGTCAATTCCATTGTTCCTAATCGGCCTGCTAATGCTGTTGTGGCATCGCAAGCCAAAATATTAACTGTATTAACATGTCCAAGAAAAATTAAAGAATTTAAAAAAAAAATATATATATATATATATATATATATATATGTTTCTCATGCAATCGGAGGGGCGATCTACAAATGTACAAGGACTCTGACACACACGCACACGTTTTCATACACACAGAAATTTACATTTTTATTTTAAATTTATGTCCACTCAGCCTCCCTACCTTTGGGAAAGCTAAGTGGATCCTGTAATCCAGTGTGGTTGCTTTCTAATCTGAGTGGATCCTGTAGTCAAGTGTTGCTGCTCTCTAATCTTCCTACATTTCCTCTGTGCTCCCCTGCGCGATCTCTGTAGTGATGCCGGTGCCAGAATGACGTCATATTCCAGATCCCTGAATCACTGAACAGCATGAGGCGTCAGAGAGGAACTTCAGGAAGATGCTGCTAAATGTTCTCTGCCTCGCCATTGGAAACAACTTACCCTTTCAAATCATAGAACAAATAAGAATTTGAAGAAGTAATAAGAAATTACTCTGCTATTTTTAGTTAAATTGGAAGTCTATGATCACGGTTTGTTCTATTAGCTTGAAGATGTCAAACTTGAACATATTGCCCATGTTATCAATAATGCTCTCAACTAGTTTTCACCCAATGTTCACTTTGTCTGATCCCTTGAAGATGTTCATTGAGCACCTCTTCTGACTACAACTGTTCGGTACTTTGATTTGCAAATGCTGCACTCTGTGAATGCTGGAATCAATCCAGTCACTTTAACAATTTCTTATTATATTAAAGGACCACTATAGGCAGCCAGACCACTTCAGCTTAATGAGGTGGTCTGGGTACCTGGTCCATCTAGGGTTAACCCCTTTTTCTATAAACATAGCAGTTTCAGAGAAACTGCTATGTTTATGTTAGGGTTAATCCAGCCTCTAGTGGCTGTCTCATTGATAGCCGCTAGAGGCTCCTCCGCGTTTCTCACTCTGAAAATCACAGTGAGAAGACGCCAGCGTCCATAGGAAAGCATTATGAATGCTTTCCTATGGACTGGCTGAATGCACGCGCAGCTCCTGCCGCGCATGCGCATTCAACCGAAGAGAAGGAGAGGAGGAGGAGAGCTCCCTGCCCGGCGCTGGAGAAAGAGGTAAGTTTAACCCCTTCCTCTCCATCCAGCCCGGCGGGAGGGGGACCCTGAGGGTGGGGGCACCCTCAGGGCACTATAGTGCCAGGAAAACGAGTATGTTTTCCTGGCACTATAGTGGTCCTTTAATAAGGTACTAAGATTATACTAGTCATCCTATCCCTTTGAAGTTCAAACCCCTCTTATCCCTACATTTGTTATGTACTGGTTCATTCACTTATTTACGTTGTCTTTTTATTTTTTACGGTTTCAAAACATTCAGTATAAATTGGTCCCTTAATTATTTTATCACCAAGGCTATCAGTGAAGAGCTATACTTAACTGATATCTAATGATCCTACCACCCCAAGAGGATAGCATGGCAAGATCCTTAAATAACCAAAAGCATATAATGCATTCAAAAAATATCACATCTTTCTGTTTATCATCCTATGATAAGTAACAAACAATATAACCTGTGGAGCAGGAGCAACGTAAGTTGTGTTAAACAAAATACTTCTTCTTAAAGAAGAATTAAGCTAGTAAGTAACTGAAATGCAAATAATACAAAATATACAGATTTTCAACAATATGTTTATATATGTATAGGTTTAATTATTAGATAACGTACAGAAACGATCTCTGATGGAATAGACAGCAAAGATCTCTAATGGAATAAAAGATGATATGCTCTGCCTGGTGATATACTGCAGAAGATGAAGTTCTGTTCAATGGAATACAGCAAGAGACAATAGTCTGGTGTAATACGGTAGGAGATGGTGCACTGTACGGTCTGTACTTTGATGGTATACAAGTAGCAGATATCCAACTGGCGACCTAACAGGTATGATCTCTAGTTAAACCATAGAAAAACCCTCTAGTAAGTTAAAGTGGAACTGCGTTTTGGACTTTCCTCTCTGTACAAAAAAACAAACAAACAAAAAAAACACAATTCATATTTATATCTAAGTAAGTTACAGGAAATGTTAGTGGGCTCTGCATCAAGCAAAATATGTGGATGTAAGTGTTCAACTCACATTAAATATTTTTAAAAAGTTTTACATGTCCACTGTCAGGGTCTGGAGCAGATCAGGTAAGAGACTTATGACATGATTAACTTTTGATAGTTTGAGACTTTCGATATATTTACAGACATTTGGAATATTTAGCAAGCCAAAGAGGGAGGCAAGTAAAGCAGGGAGAACAGAAAAGAGAGTTTAGGCAATATGCCCCAGAGTGGTTATTTACAAACAGGTTAGAAATAAGACAATTGTAAGCAGAGAAACCTAAAAACGAAATAGGCAAGGATGTGAGAGAACCTATAAATGAAATTATAGGGGAGGTTGAGAGAGATTATAGGTGGGAATAGGGAGTGACAATAGAAAAGGAAGTTTAGGCAACATGCCCCAGGCAGGTTATGTACAGGATATAAGAAATAGTGAGAAATCCTATAGATTAAAGCATAGGAGAGCGAGACACGTAAAACAGAACTAAACAATAAGGTATCAGAATAGCAAACAAAATAGTAGTTAAGTAAATCAGCCCCCTGTTTGGATGGAGCACTGATAAGTAGGCAAATAACTCTTTGCAATATTGGTTATTTTGCGTAGTCCAGGGTGGCATGATACAGGTTGGTATTATCAAGCAGATTGGTCGGGTATTTCAAGTCGGTGTGAAGCTGGGTGGTAATAAAGCTGGTTGGAATCACAAAAGGTTGGTTTGAAGCAAGTAATAAAGCAGATTAGTTCCAAGGGTTGGGTTGTAGAGTAGTTCAAGTTGATTTGAAGAAGCTTGGTTTCAAAGGAGGTTGGCTGTGGAAATCAGGATCCAATAAAGAAGCTTGGTAATGTAGATAAGGTTGGTAATCACTCAGGTAAGATCACAGGAGCAAGGAACAGAAGTCTTTTCCGTTTGACCATAAATTTCAATCTAAAGGCACTGTATAGAGCAGGGAGTAGCCTTTTGTAGGTGCAGTAATTAACCTAGGCAGATGATGTAGAACCAAGGGAGTTCAGATCTAGTGGTTAGGGAGGCCACTAGTGACAAAATATAGAAACTGCAGGAACAAAAGTGAATGAAAGGTGGGAAAGTTACGAAAATGTGGGTTGGTTCCTGACATCTACTCTAGATAAACTGCTGATTGTAATTGACTGGTAAGTGTAAAGGTATGCAAGACTTTCATCTCGGTTTGTAAAAAGAGAATGAAGATACTGATTAGTTACTTTTGTGCTCTGACTCCGGCCCTCCTTCCCGTCCCATGTGTGAAAACATGGAGTCGGCAGCTTAGTCCCTCAATCTGGAGCTGCTGAAAGTTAGGCCAAAGATGGTGTAGCCCTATCTTGAAAAGCTCTTATTCTTCTCATCCTCCAGAAATGAGAGAGACCGCTGCTGGGAATGTGATTTTGGATCCTGAGCTGGCTGCTGTAAGAAGAACATATGTTCTCTTATTTGAATGATATTTCATACGTAATTGAAACAATTTTTAAAATGAAATCTATTAAAAAAGGTATTTTTAATATTTGCAACTTTTTAAATAAAATTAAAAGTATCAGCTCCACATGGGCTAATGTAACAGAAGTATACTCAACGTTCATGGTTCGTAGGTCGGTGGAATCTTCCTATCCTCCAAATCCTCCCAAAATATGTCTCCATAGAATGGGTGGAACCTGTTGTTACTGCATACTGTAAAACAGTTTGTTTGTTTTTCATGAGGAACTAGAAAGACATATGGATCATTTTAAC
Organism: Pelobates cultripes; assembly: GCA_933207985.1. Classification (NCBI taxonomy): domain Eukaryota; kingdom Metazoa; phylum Chordata; class Amphibia; order Anura; family Pelobatidae; genus Pelobates; species Pelobates cultripes. Next base: position 119,852,433 of record OW240918.1, on the reverse strand, counting down.
TTCTTTTTGGGCAACCTAACGAGAAATTATAAAATCTTAATGTCCTATTACACTTTTTATTTACTTTAACACTATCTCCCCATTGAGCATCCTTTAAATGTCTTTTCCTAGTGTAACAAGTTCCCCTGCTCTCTGTAGACCAGTCCCTTAAAGCTGATAACTGGTATAGATACTCACCTTAGACACCATGCCCTTAGTTTCGGTGGTGACCCAGTCTGGGTAGTCGGGTTTACGCATTATGACTGTGTGTCTAAACTCCTCGGAGGATAGGACAGTGTCATATGGGTGATCTCCAGTCAGCATTTCACAGATTATAATGCCCAGTGCCAACCAGTCCACTGCTGCATCGTATTCTCCATCTGCCAGTACCTGTAGAAGGAAGGTTTATTTATATCCGGTATATAAAAATAGCTGAAATTGAAAACTCTCCAGCTTAGCTATTTTCTATTTTAAATTCTTTATTTTAGTCACTCAGCATGTTAAAATAGAAATACAACATACAATGTGGGCGGTCACCCTTATAGTTCACACACAATAATAGATGCATAGTTGATGTCTAGTACAGGGTCTCATGCTGAGTGGGTTTTAGTGTTTTTAGAAACGGGTTAGTCAACATTATAATACCACATGAATATGACCCTCTGGGCACATGAGTAAAGTTTAGTTAGAAAAATACCAGTATATCTCACGTAGGCTTAAGTGCTCCAGGGGGAAGAGAGCCCCCTCCGGGGATTTACATCAGTGAATTCTCCTATCCTAGCTTAAGTAGTGCGGGGGGGAGGGGGGATGGAGTCAGAGCCAGTGCCAGGGTGGGCCTTTCTGTTCTGTAGCCACGTTATCTGCAGGCACGTTTATCTCTGGCTGCATGATAATTAAACATAAAAAGAGAAGAGAGGAAGAAGAAAAAAAACAAAAACAAAACTCTGAATAAGGTGTAACATCATTTCACTCCAATACGGCTGGGTTCCTAAAGTTAAGGGTCATGGTCTCTATAGCGATATGCTAGAGTTGTAACCATTAAGCAAGAAAAACACAATTGTAACTCGGTAGTTATAGTCACGGATTTTGGTGGCAACCAAGAGGATGGAAAGTCATCCATTCAGTGTAGTTTGCTCAGGTTGCGTTGTCTGCTGGTGTAGCTCATCGAGACGCCCTGAGTATAAATTCCTTTGCAGTGGTGGGATCCAGCCTGGTTGAGGTGGTCGTGGATTTCGATTGCGGTGCCTTCGGGCCCAGTTGGCCCAGGTGAGTGTATAGTTCTTGTGGGCTTCTTGCCCGGTATGCTGTCCCTTTGAAGCTGAATGTGATGAGCTGCGGTGTGCCCCATCGGTACTGGATATTGTTGGTTCTCAGGAGTTGTAAGCTTGGTTGAAGCAATTTGCGCCAGCTTAGTGTACTTCTCGTTAGGTCAGGGAACAGCAATAATTGAGAGTCCTCAAATGATAGAGGGGTTTTCCCTTGGGTCGCTGCCAGGACAGCGGTCTTGTCTTGAAGGGTTTGGAATTTTACAATAATGTCAGCCGTAGCGGTTGGGGGTGCATTTGTCGGTTTGGGCAGATGGAACAGTCTGTCTATCTTCATGAGTTTGGCCTGTTTGGGTTGCAGTAATGTTGCTATTAGGCACCTCACGTAGTGTGGGAGGTCGGCTGCTCTATGTCATCAGGTACCCCTCTTACCTTTAAATTGTTTCTTCTTCTGTGGTCTTCCAGGGCCTCAACCTTCTCTGCTGTGCCCAGCTGTTGTCTGTGGAGGTCTGACATTCTTTGTTCCAGGTTATGTAGGCGTGTGTCTTGGGAGTTTGCTTTGGCCTCCAAATGGGTAAGCCTCGTGGTAGCCCCCTCAATGGCCTCTTTGAAGTATGCAGCTAAGTCCTGCCTGAGTTCTGTGAACATTTGTGTCAGCAAGGCTGCTGTGAGCAAGGTTCTCCTGCTAGGGGTGCTTTGGTCTTGAGCCCTGTGGGCTGGTTTATTGAAGCACCTTCTCCAGGTCTGGGTAGAAGTCTCCGGAGGAGTCGGAGTACTCGTCTTCCCCCTGCACCATTTTCTCCCATGCGGGCTTCTGTGAGTTCCGCAGGAGTTCGCCGATGTCGTGGCTGAGAGGGGTTTTGTCCGGCCTCGTTTTTTTTTTTTTCTTGCCCATTATCCTCTTCTCAACTGGTGGGTAAGGTTTGGGAAAGGTAGGTGCCCAAATTCCGCCGATTATTTAGGTGTTTTATTTATTTTGGTACGGAGCTGTTCACCATGCGTCTTTGCTGGTCCGCAGCTAGCTCTGCCCCCCAGTTTAGCTATCTTGACTGTAAATTTGCAATCCCTGGTGAACTAACTTGAATTCACAGATTAATAACTGTAATCTCAACTTTACGTTGTAATCTGGCTGGGTTCTTTTCATGGTGTAATAAAGGACACTCACTAACCTACAGTGGCGTATCTTCCATTAACTCTTTAAGGATGGAGCCAATTGTAAATGTTCTGATCACCTCTTTCATATTAAGTGCATCCACACTTATTATATATCATTTTATTCAGGAGAAAGAGATCTTTAATTTCACATCAAGTATTTAGCTATGAAACATAACTTAATATGAAAACAATATAAAAATATGTGAGAAAGTAAGAAATTTTGTTATTTTTTTAGTTCTACATGACATTTTAACTGTGAATGTCATAAAACTGTTTGCTTTTACTGCAATAAAATACTCTATTTTGTATTCAGCGATGTCTCAAGTGTAAAACAGCACCCCCTATGTACAGTGTACATGTTTTATTGTGTTTTGGAAAGCTACATTTTTCAGTTTATACACATTGAAATTTGCCAGACTCCTTATGTTGCCTTTGAGACTGTACAGTAGCCCAAGAATAAGAACTACCCCCATGATAGCATTCCATTTTCAAAATAAGACAACCCAGGGTATTACAAATAGAGTATGTCTAGTTCTTTTTAGTAGCCACTTAGTCACACACACTGCCCAAAGTTAGCGTTCATATTTGTTTGTGTGTGAAAAATTCTAAAAACTAATTTGAACACCAATTTTGGCCAGTGTTTGTGACTAAGTGGCTACTAAAAAAGACTGGACATACCCCATTTGCAATACCTTGGGTTGTCTATTTTTGCTAATAGTATGCCATCATGGGGGTGATTCTCATTCCTGGGTTACCATATGGTCTCAAAGGCAACATAACCAACCTGGCGAATTTCAATGTGAAAAAAGTTAAATGCAAGCCTTATATTTGACGCTGTAAATTTTGAAAACACCATAAAACCTGTACATCAGGGGGTACTGTTATACTCGGAAGACTACATTGAACCAAAATATTAGTGTTTCAAAACAGTAAAAGTATCACAACAATGATATCATCAGTAAAAGTGCCGATTGTGTGTAAAAAATGCAAACAATGTGTAACATACTCTTCCTGACCTTGCGGTCTCTGCACCCAGCGGCCGCGCGTATGCATGACTGACACTTGAGGCATGTTAATGGACGCCGGCCGCTGCGGATCCAGGGCACAATACCCCCGCGTCCGCTTACGTGATTGACGACGTTGGCGCACACATGTTTTGGGGCCAAAGACTGATTTCTGCCAATCAGAAGACTTGAACAAGTATTTAAACCTCATTATACTTGACACTCATTGCCCTGTCGTGGTTTCCCTAGTGGTTGTCCGAGATCGCATTCCTTATTCTGGTTATTTGGCTTTGATTTTGACTTCCCTGTTTTCTGGTATCCCTGACCTCTGGCTTTTCTTTATTGTTGTGTCCCTTTCTGTGTCCCCTGACCTTGGCTATTCCTCTGGCTATTCTTTGGTACGTTAGTCCGGCCATTCTAAGGCCCGGTATACATTACCTATTAGTCTCCTGTGTTACACAATTATACGTGCTGGATCATACAGTAATCCTGACACAATGTCACTTTCACTGACAATATCATTGTTGTGATAGGTTTAACTGTTTTGAAAATTAATACTTGTATTCAGCGAAGTCTCACTAGTAAAACAGTACCCCCCGTGTACAGGTTTTATGGTGTCTTCAAAAGTAACAGGGTTAAATATGGGAGTTGCGAACCAAATTTGCTGGGCTTTCTGTCTGGGTTGTTAGGCATTTCCCTCAAATTGTAATTAATAAAATTACTTAATTATGTAAAAATATTACTCAAATATATACGCAGAAATTAAATATATATATAATTTTTAAAATCAATTTTCTTTATATATAGCTAAGTATATGTTTATAGATTAGATTTACATATATTTATGTCATTCTAAATGTATTTTGATTTTATATATATATATATATATATATATATATATATATATATATATAAATATCAAAATACAGTTGGAACAAAATTACAAAAGGTATCTAATTTTTTTCCTTCAATTTACTGATTTCTTTTATATATAAAAAATTATATATATATATATATATATATATATATATATATATATATATATATACACACTGAACAAAATTATAAACGCAACACTTTTGTTTTTGCCCCCATTTTTCAGGAGCTGAACTCAAAGATCTAAGACTTTTTCTAGGTACACAAAAGGCCTATTTCTCTCAAATAGTGTTCACAAATCTGTCTACATTAGTGTTAGTGAGCACTTCTCCTTTGCCGAGATAATCCATCCACCTCACAGGTGTGGCATATCAAGATGCTGATTAGACAGCATGATTATTGCACAGGTGTGCCTTAGGCTGGCCACAATAAAAGGCCACTCTAAAATGTGCAGTTTTACTGTATTGGGAGAATCCAGGGGGTCTGAAAACCAGTCAGTATCTGGTGTGATCACCATTTGCCTCACTCAGTGCAACACATCTCCTTCACATAGAGTTGATCAGGTTGTTTATTGTGGCCTGTGGAATGTTGGTCCACTCCTCTTCAATGGCTGTGCGAAGTTGCTGGATATTGGCAGGACCTGTCGTATACGCTGTTGTATACGCCCATCCAGCGCATCCTAAACATGCTCAATGGGTGACATGTCCGGTGAGAATGCTGGCCATGCAAGAAATGGGATGTTTTCAGCTTCCAGGAATTGTGTACAGATCCTTGCAACATGGGGCCGTGCACAGTGGCGTACACATGACCCATGGGGCCCCGGTGCGAAAACTGACTCGTGGCCCCCCCTGCACTTACTCGGCGTGGGTCGGGGCCGCAACACATGGCGGCGGGCACCTGGTCACAGGGCTGCAACCCTGCGACCGCGGTATGCACACACACTTAAAGGACCACTACAGACACCCAGATCACATCAGCTCAATGACACTCACTAGCAGACACACACACTAACACACACACTAACACTAACACACACACAAACACTAACACACACACATTTTTTTAAATTGAATCCCCCCAGCCTCCTTACCTTTTGGAGAGCTGAGGGGATTTCCTGGGGTCCAGTGGTGCTGCTGGGCTCCTGGGCGGCCGGTCCTGCTGACACCCGGCAGGCGGGTGGGTGCGCGTGGGAGCACTCTCCCCTGAGTGCTTCCTCTTCAGCTCCCTCGCGCACCGCGTACTGTCAAATTCTCTGAAATGCCTTTGGAGACGGCTTATGGTAGAGAAATGAAAGTTCAATTCATGGGCAACAGCTCTGGTGGACATTCCTGCAGTCAGCATGCCAATTGCACACTCCCTCAAAACTTGCAACATCTGTGGCATTGTGCTGTGTGATAAAACTGCACATTTTAGGGTGGCCCTTTATTGTGGCCAGCCTAAGGCACAGCTGTGCAATAATCATGCTGTCTAATCAGCATCTTGATATGCCACATTTGTGAGGTGGATGGATTATCTCAGCAAAGGAGAAGTGCTCACTAACACAGATTTAGACAGATTTGTGAACAATATTTGAGAGAAATAGGCCTTTTGTGTATGTAGAAAAAGTCTTAGATCTTTGAGTTCAGCTCATGAAAAATGGGGGGAAATTTTTTTGCGTTTAAAATTTTGTCCAGTGTGTGTGTGTGTATATGTGCATATATATATATATATATATATATTTTTTTTTTTTTTTAACGTCATTCTAAGTGAATTGTAATATGTAAGTGATGTATCTTTGTCTCCTGGATGCACCAGGACTGTCTGCACATGGTGTCAGAGACTGCCTTCCATTGCCGATCCTTGGCCTCCATCAAGAGCTTGGCTACAGGAGTGTCGTTTATCTTGTGTTATAGTAGCCCTGCTTTTGTGCAGTCCACTTCGGGCCCAGTGTCCTGGGTTTGCCTGCTATTCCAGTGTGGACCGGGATAACCCCAACCGGGCCAGAGGGGGGGGTAGACGGGGCACCAACGTAATTAATTACGAAGTCAAGGTTTGAAACCGCAGTTTAATCATTATATTTAAAATTGGGTGAGAAGCCCTGCTCAGATACATCTGCTTGGCCTGACTGCCAGGCTCCGCCCCCATGGTTAATACTTTAACCCCTTAAGGACCAAACTTCTGGAATAAAAGGGAATCATGACATGTAATACATGTCATGTGTCCTTAAGGGGTTAAAATCATCTAAAGTAATAAACAAGAAACTTTACATGGCACATTAAAATGTTAGAAATAAATGTTTATTGACTTACCTCTGGGGCCATGTAATACATAGTGCCAGTTTTGTCTGTGGTTTTTTGGCCCTTTAGCATGTTTTCAGCCACCAAACCAAAGTCTGCAAGTTTTACATGTCCATCTCCATCAAGCAAGATGTTATCAGGCTTTAGGTCACTAAAATGTGCAGATAAGGAACAAATGTAAGTGTTTCTGAATTGAAAGTTGATAAATAGTGTGGCAAGGGACAGAGCAGTGGGTTGTGGGAGTTACTGGGTTAACTGGAGAGTAGAGGGAGAATAGACAGAACAAATACAGCTAATAGACACAGAAAGAAAGGAGACAGCATTGCAGTGAGAGGATCGTAGCTCCCACTAGTGACAGAAAAGAACAATGAAGGAAAAACATAATAAGGAATGTCTCATGGACAATTTCAGCTGAATAAAACCTGATTAAAAAAAAAAGGTTTCATGAAAACTATCATATATATATAAGTAGAGATTGTAGCCGTATTAGTCCAGTGATGTAGATGTGTGTGTGTGTGTGTGTATATAAGATTTGATAAAAATTATATACTATAAGGTTTAAACAAAATGGCAATCAGGAAGTGACAAGGTAATTTCAAAAAACACAAAAGTAGCCATGTTCTTTATTGGACTATTTTATCTTAAAATGTGTAATTGACTTGTCGATTCACCACTAGGGCTCCGATATTAATAGGGCAGAGGAATAGTGATTTTTGGTTTTATACAGATACAATAGTAAAGGCTCTGGAAATAAAGATAAACAATTCTGTACCTGGGTCTGAAAAGCAGTCACAGAGTAATGGACATCCTCCGGCAATTTCAAGAGTACGGCGCTCCTTGAGAATGCTGGTTGTCAGGACTGCGCCTTTCTCCATCACTTTCATGGCCACAAGCTGTTTAGTCCGGGTCCATGATGCCAGCATGACCTGAGAGAGAAATATTGTTAAACTATCTACTACATATAAACCACTACTACCACTTTCTTTTTAATCCAATATATATCAGGGAATGTGGCTACAGATAGATTGTGACTTTATTTACCTTCATATCTGATGTGCTTTCCTTAAAAACAACAGATACGTTTCTTTAAAAGGATTCTGTTCAGGAGGGGAGTTGGCAACCTTGGATTTTATAAAGGACACGGAGGCTCCTGTTATGCTTCTCTCTTTCTTTTATTCTTCAGCAGCAAAAGAAATATAGTATATATATTCAATGCAAAAAGGGAAAAAACAGTTCAACAACACCACATCATACTCTAAAGGGTTAATCAGATACCACATCTGAACCAATCAGAGTGTCCCCATTACCACAAAGTCCCATGTGACCCTAAGCCACTCCTCTTTCTTTTGCTGCTGCAGCCTCTGATAAGTAAAAAAAATTTCTCCTTCCTCTGTTGCTGTCAGTTACTAGCTTGGTTTTTCAGTAACTTGGTTTTTAAATGTTTTCTTTTTCCCCTCAGGGTTTATTGTGTATTTTTTCCTTGTTCTAGTTCAGTCTTTTGGGTCTTTGCCCTCATTGGTTCCCCTCTCTATCTTCCCTGCCTCCCCCCCCCCCTCCTACCTCCGGTCGGTTTGTTTATTTCCCGACCATTTGTGTCTCCTCTTGCCGCCTTCTCCCCTTTGGGGTTTCTCCCCCCACGCACGGGTACCGCTGACGGTCGCGGTCCCGGCGACCCGCAGTAACCGCGGCCGCCCGCGCATGCGCACAACGCAAGTGCGCATCGCGGCCGCCATCTTGGGGAAGGGCAGTTTTGCCGCGCTTTTGCTAGCGCGGCCAATACTGTGTTTTGGGGGCGGGAATTACTCCCTGTCATCGGGCAAACTCTCCCTGTGTTCCCCAGGAGCTTATTCCTGAGGGAACACTCGTGAGCTTGCTGCAATTGTGATTTTCTTTATATCTTTTTCTGTTGTGCCTTGCCCACATTGGTGTCTGGTGCCTGATAACATATATATATATGTATATATATTTTTCATAGAAAAAAGGTGCACTCACAGGACTTCTTCCATCAGTAATTTTATTCTAAGTTGTGCATTACATTCGTAATCTTCAATCAACGTTTCGACCCCTAAAGGGTCTTTTTCAAGATCAATATAACAGTGAGATGAACATATATATATAGGTAGATAAATGAAATAATCACTTACCCAACAGGTGTGTGGAGATGAACTCCCGCCCGGCCGCCCGAAACCCGGAAGTGAATAGGTGCGACCCCGTGACTAAGCGTGATGACGCGTGTCGCAAGTGTCGTTGCTAAGCAACGTAAACAAATCCTACGTGATTATTTATTTTACTACGAGCTCAAAGACAGCTCGAAGAGAGAACATCAAATTGTGTGCCAAGTGCCCAGTGAATTTTAAAATAAGTCCTAAACCAAAAGGACACCTAAAAGTTAATAAACAATACCATGAAGAGGAATATATACAATATGGCCATCTGAGACTATAGACTGACAGCATATACCAGCTAAACTGTATACAGATGATACAGCAAGTGCTACTAATGTGCAAATTTATATTAATCAAAAATAAAACTAATGCCAAATAACTCTGGAAATATAAACTGTCAGAAAAAATATTCAATCTCATAGCACAATGAAATAATTGTGTGAAAATCTATACACAACCACTATTATAGAGCAAGCTGAATGTCTATTTATGTTACTAAAAAACACATTATGCAAAAAAATTACCATAAAATTAGTGCTGTTATTACTACTAAATTTATAGCAGAATCTAGCCTTGAACATTAGTGATTTTTATATATATATACTTTGAGCATTACTGTTGTTGGGGGTTAGTCACTTTATTACCTGTGCTAGGGTTGTCAGTCTCAGCCTTGCCTATATCATTTTCTGCCATCCATCCCAAACATGCAGGCTGACCACAGTGCTTATAGTGCCACTACATCTAGGGCCACCATGCCCACCCCTCCCCTACAGGGCCCCAAAATGCCCACTGCGTTGGACACAGCGCAGGAGCATATGGATTCAGAGGAATTGCATTCCCTCTTAGACGCAGCTATGGCGAAGTCTGTAACGCAGGCCATAGTTACTGCCATGGGTGCCATGTCAGAGAATTTATCCCATTCCATAACTACGGCGATGAGAGCCACACAATTACCTGCTAACCCCATGGCTAACCCCCCAGAGAATAAGCCGGTGGCCCCTAGTGGGCGTAAGGCCACTAAAAAATCTCGTCATTTGGACGATTATGCCTCCAAATCCCTACAGACGGACAGGGTACGTCCTGTCACAGAACCTGTGGTTGGACCACAACTAAGAGCCCCCCACCGGGCAAAATCGGTGAGGAAATGGAAGAGGGCTAAAGCCCTACTGGAATCCTCTGACTCTGAATCGGAGCTAGAGGAGGCTCAGAGCGAGTCCGAAGAGGAGGACTCTGATGATTATGATGTGGACTCTACTAAGGCTCACTTGCGGGACTATAGCTCCGCCACGGGCACGGACATGGACCATAAGAACGGAGCTGACGACTCAGCTTTGGTTGACCCGCAGGGCGAACCTTTGTTCGACCCGGATACCTTACAGGTACCCTCTGGACCACGTAGCGAAATATATTGCTGCCCGTATCAGAAAGACACTGGATAAGGTGGCGCGGAACAAGCTGCGGGCAGAGTGCCCACGCCCCACGGTCCCGGATATGGCATGCGCCACCCCGGAAGTGGACCCAAAAATCGCCCAATTCCTGGGCAAATCTGGCTGGAAGGCCAAGAAGGGCCTGGACTTTGCCTGGCGTAATTGCCAGGATAAGGTATTGGACATCCTTGGCCCGATCGCAAGGATGTTCGATATGGTCGAAATCGCGTTGGCAGGGGGTACACCGCTGGACCTAGAAGCCCTTCGGGGGTGGATCCAACGTGCCATGTGTCTCCTGGGCAACGCGAATACGGCAGTGGCCACGGAAAGGCGCAAGGCGATTTTAATAAAAATTGAGCCTAAACTAGTTAATCTGGCAATCTCAGAACCAGGTCCTCAGGCTAAAGCACTCTTATTCGGGGATAACTTTGTGAAAGAACTAGGCACGTATGTGGGCACCTTTACGGCACTTGATAAGGCTCAGGCCAGCATGAAACGAGTGTTCCACCAGGGGCTCTCGTGGCTCCGTACAACCTCGGGGCTCTCGTGGCTCCGTACAACCTCGATTCACACCCCCGGAACCCAAGCAAGCCTCACCGTTTTTCCCGGTTCGAAGCAGACCATGGCACACCCGAGGATCCAGAGGCTCTTCATATGGCCGACGGCCTTATGGTAAGTGCGCTACCTCCTCATATGTCTGCATTAACTATGGTGCGGGGCAGACTGGACCATTTTGTCAAAGCATGGCACATGTTCACGGCAGATGCCTGGGTGCTCCACACGGTCCGGGGTTATTCTATAGACTTCGTACAATACCCAGTCCAATTGGAACCCCCTGGCCGAATGGTGTTCCCCACACGGGACCGGGAGTTGATAACTCAAGAGGTCCAGGCCTTGGCCTCAAAAGGGGCAATCTATACGGTTCCCCTCTACCACACCGGGTTTCCTGAGCAACCTATTCTTGGTACCCAAAAAAGGCGGAGACGTCCGTCCAGTCATCAACTTGAGACCTTTAAACATGTTTGTCACATACCACCATATCAAGATGGAAGGTATACACTCCCTACGGGACCTCCTCCTCACAGGGGACTGGATTGTAACCGTGTGTGGTTCCCTTATTTACCACTATAATGTCTTAAAGCATAGAACTTAGTAGGGCTAACCATACAGATATCTTAGCCATAATTTTATATAGTGTAAGAGATCCTCTATTTAACATATATAAATAATTGAGAATACAATATAAAATAAGGATTGTCTTGGAAGCAAGATTGTCTTTTTGGATATTTATTATATAAAAATATAAAATCCATTAAAGCAGAGTTTATAAGATTACATTACATGCTTGCAAATATCATTAATAGGTTAACATACCCTTCTGAACATGTCATCATGTCAGCCTCTCTGTCATTTTAAGATGGAGCAGCGTCTGTCTCCAAGTCTCTCCTCTGTGTCTTAACATTTAAAAGTACACCTATTTATACCTTAGGTGTCTCCATTTTAGGTTACTGTAGTTCAAATATGAAAAAGTAACACTTCTTTTACTTTATTCAATCTAGGACCTCCCTTAATTTGGCAAACATACAAGGCCATAACTAAAGGGTGTATACGTCATGGAAATTTTCCTGACTTAGTTCAAGATGGCATCTTAAAGTCTGAATAGGTTATCTGTTGTTTATACTAAGTCATAAGTGTACAGTCGTGGGAGATTCCTGGATTTGGGGAAGTTCCATTAACTTGGGGTTACCACAGTATATTGTGTACTGCAAGAGTCGTAGCATAGCCTTGAAGCTTGTTTATGCATTATTGTTATTGTAATTCGTCTGGGACAAAATGGCGCAAACATATTATGCACTGGGGTTATTGCCTAAAGAAACAGTTATGAAAAACAATATGTTCCATTTCTAACACCTTGTCAGTTTGCAATATCTCTTAAAGACAAAGTACACAGTTTAAGAAATACAACATTTCATTCTAAAACTTGTAATATTTGCATTTGCCCATAACACCCTCTCCATTAAACTGTGGGCATTGTAGCGCATTTCTTCCTTAAATTAGTAAACCAAAGTTCTCCAACAGTCTTTTGTTTTTTTTTGTGCTCCCAGCATCTTTGATCATTGTTGTAACAGTAAAATATCCATAGTGTGATCTTTGCATGTAAAGGTGGTTGATTAAAATGAGCAAAGCTTTTGTCTGGGAAAGAACTGAAAAGAACACCAGGTTCCAGAGTAAGATATTCTTGGATAGATCCGGATATGAATTGTAATCCAAAGTTAAAAGTAGTAATTGTATTTGTAATCCAAAGTCTTTAAATGCCTGTAGAAGTTTACATTCCTTAGATACATTGCTGGAGGTTGTGTTTGTAGAATACCCGGGTATTTGTTGTAGAGTATAGGTTGTAGAGTCCAGCTTTCCAAATATTTGGATAGAATTGGTTGCAGATATTGAATCAGCATCATCTGTTATCACCGTGGTGATGGTGTTAGTATTTGTCTTTGTCTTTTTTATTTTGTTTTTTCCATGAAACATTTTTACACCGTTTATGATGTGTATAGATTGGATACTCTCCGATATTCTTTTACGGAATCAATTAATTGACAGCATTTTCAAGACATTGTCGTAAATGTTATGTTGATACAGCATTCTAAGTGGATTCTCAAGAATGCCTCTTTTTGCGGTATTGGAATCTTTGTAACATCTCAGTGATAGATATCTCACTGACATCAGATGCTGTTGTTCTATAAATGTTAACAGGTAAAATCTGTGGAAAAATCTTTACATTTGTTATACTTTGTATAATAATGATAGATGAAATAGTAACATAGTTAATCTTTCTAGTGTTTTGTTTTAAAGACAAACACCCTTGTATATGATTTTAGAAATATAAGGATAATTTGAAGCAGCATTTACCACCTTTGTTCACAATGGTATGTACAATTATATTCTCTTTAACTGTTAAAAATACTCTTTTATTCAAAATCTCTCAATCTATTTATAATAGTTGCTAATTGGAAATATGACGTTAATTATCTTTCTTTGACCTGTTAGGGAGAAGACAACTTATTCCCTGGTTATTATTAGTAAATATAATAACTACAGTTATTAGTGGCTTAAAATAACAGAAACCCCAAAAATGTGTCTTAGAAAACTTTTTTTTACGTTTGTGAGATTGGTTGCTTAACAATGTGAATCTTAATTGTTTAAGTATATTTACCAGCGGCTGTTGGGTGTAGCTTAAGATGATTAGAATGTATTATTATTTCTAAAAGTGAGTTAAGAAAGCACTCTGATACAATATTGAATGTATTTATATTTTAACTCTACCTTTGTATAGGTGGTTTATGTACCTTTAACCATTACAAACCAAATAACATTTTCTTTTAAGGGTAAAACATTCATTATTGCAGGTGTTATTGCAATCATATGATCTTTAACTATCATGATTCAATTATTTATCTGGTTAATTAGCTGTTATACTCTTCTACGTATGTTTAATATATTTGGTTGTAGGCCAGACTGCAGCTGCATATGGCATTTTAGCAATAATCTTCAATTGCGTTTCAGATATTCACAAAGTCTATCCACCTTTGTAATTAACACATTATGTGTTTCTTATACCATTAATTATAGTATCTGTATTATATTACACATTGTCACTGACACATTTCTGATACAGGGAAAAAAATGGCATGATTGCTTTAGTAATTATAATTTTTCTGTCCATGCACCACATTCCTGGAAGTCCAGAATATAGCAATAATCCGTTGTCGTTTGATTCTATGGAGCCATTTAACGTTTTCATTGGTATAGTTATACCAAAAGAGCAAGGAGTACGACGGTAGATCACATCTGCAACAGAACCATTACAGATTCCTTGTTGTATCAATGTCTCTGTCTTTATGTTTACAGGAGGTCCTTGCTTTGCAGGTATGTACATAATATGTAGAGTTTAAGAAAAGCTGCAAATTGTGCTTTAGTACAAGTGTCCCATGATGTCAGGTTTCTGAAAGATTTTGTTGGTCTTTTTATATTCCATTCTCTTGGCAGGGCATCTGCTCTTAGTAAGCCGGTATTGTTATTATTTATTAATTGCATCAAGGTTTCTTTAGTTAATTGATGTGTTTCTACCAAATTCAAATTCATATGCCACCAAATGTCATTTTAAAGTTCATTGTTACAGAATATTGTTCCAGGATGGTTTTTCACTCCAGTAGGAAATCTATATTCCTCTTCTTCTGCTCCTTCCTATAAACCACTTTTTCTGAGTTGTAGGCAACAATCTGTGTCTTGTACTGTGAGGTGCTTTGATAGTCAATCAGGTTTTCTCAGTACCATGTTCCATCTTGAGAAACAGCTAGGTGTTGAGGGCTATCAGTCTTTATTTCTTTTTCCGGTCATCTTCTGTCTGGAAACATAATAGCAATGTCCAGAATTAGCATAGCACTTCTTTTCAGCATAAAGAAGGCTGTTTGCGCTAGTCATTCAATGATAAACTATACGGCAAAGTCTTTTCTTAATCACCTTCATAGGTGCATCCAAAGTCTTTCACAAGCATCTATCTCGTCTTTTTCTGTTTTCAGCATGCTTTGCCATCATCGTTGAGTCCATTATTAGGATTTGAAATAGTTCAATCACATCTTTCTCACGTATAATCGGTTTTTGGAATGATCTCAATAGGTTCCTTGTGAAATACCAGTGTAGGTCACATTAGCAATCATTTCACTGTGAGCTGTGTCTCTCCTTTTGAGATAGTTCTTGGAGGTAGTCCTCACGATCAAAGAACTTGTATAGTGTGCAGTCCAATTCAGTTCAGGTGCTTCCTGCTTGTTAACATAATCCCAATGCAGCTTTAAAACGACAGCTAGGGTTGATGTCAGGGGTCAAGTCCTGGGGAAAAAAGTGTGGGAACTCACCCAAGATTCCCGCCTCCCCCCCGTTAAAAAAAAAAAAAATTACACTCCTATGCATATAGTGCAGTGCAGGGTGTGTATAATGAATGTAGTGTATTTGTAGTGAATGCAGAGTATGAATAATAAATGTAGTGTGTTTGTAGTGAGTGCAGTGTGAATAATAATTGTAGTGTATTTGTAGTGAGTACAGAGTGTGCATAATGAATGCAGTGTGTTTTTAGTGAGTGCAGAGTGTGTATAATGAATGTACTGTGTTTGTAGTGAGTGCAGTGTGTATAATAAATGTAGTGTTTTTGTAGTGAGTGCAGTGTGTATAGTGAATGTAGTGTTTTTGTAGTGAGTGCAGAGTGTGTATAATGAATGCAGAGTGTGTATAGTGAATGTAGTGTGTTTGTAGTGAGTGCAAATTGTGTATAATTAATTTAGTGTGTTTGTAGTGAGTGCAGAGTGTGTACAATGAATGCAGAGTGTGTATAGTGAATGTAGTGTGTTTGTAGTGAGTGCAAATTGTGTATAATTAATTTAGTGTGTTTGTAGTGAGTGCAGAGTGTGTACAATGAATGCAGTGTATGTAGTGTGTTTGTAGTGAATGCAGAGTGTGTATAGTGAATGTAGTGTGTAGTGAGTGCAGAATGTGTATAATGAATGCAGAGTGTGTATAGTGAATGCAGAAGGTGTATAGTGAATGTAGTGTGTTTGTAGTGAGTGTATAGTGAATGTAGTGTGTTTGTAGTGCGTGAAGAGTGTGTATAATGAATGCAGTATGTGCATGTGCTGGATGATGTGTGTGTGAGTGCTGGATGATGTGGAGTGCTGGATGATGTGTGTGTGAGTGCTGGATGATGTGTGTGTGTGTGTGTGTGTGTGTGCTGATGTGTGTGTGTGTGTGTGCGCGCTGGATGATGTGGTGTGAGTGCTGGATGATGTGTGTGTGAGTGCTGGATGATGTGTGTGTGTGAGTGCTGGATGATGTGTGTGTGAGTGCTGGATGATGGGTGTGTGTGTGCTGGATGATGGGTGTGTGAGTGCTGGATGATGGGTGTGTGAGTGCTGGATGATGTGTGTGTGTGCTGGATGATGTGTGTGTGAGTGCTGGATGATGGGTGTGTGTGCTGGATGATGTGTGTGTGAGTGATGGATGATGGGTGTGTGTGTGCTGGATGATGGGTGTGTGAGTGTTGGATGATGGGTGTGTGTGTGCTGGATGATGGGTGTGTGTGTGCTGGATGATGGGTGTGTGTGTGCTGGATGATGTGTGTGTGAGTGATGGATGATTTGTGTGTGTGTGCTGGATGATGGGTGTGTGAGTGCTGGATGATGTGTGTGTGAGTGATGGATGATTTGTGTGTGAGTGATGGATGATTTGTGTGTGTGTGCTGGATGATGGGTGTGTGAGTGCTGGATGATGTGTGTGTGAGTGCTGGATGATGGGGTGTGTGGGAGTGAGTGCTGGATGATGTGTGTGTGAGTGCTGGATGATGGGTGTGAGTGCTGATGATGTGTGTGTGTGAGTGCTGGATGATGGGGTGTGTGTGAGTGCTGGGATGATGGGTGTGAGTGCTGGATGATGTGTGTGTGTGTGCTGGATGATGGGTGTGTGAGTGAGTGCTGGATGATGGGTGTGGGGGGGAGCATTTTTTTTTTAACTTTATGTGTATGTATAGTTTTTTATTTTATTCCCCCCTCCCTGCTTCTTACCTTGTCAGGGAGGGGGGAGATCGCCTGGTGGTCCGGTGGAGGGAGCCAGCCGCTCGCTGCACACAGGAGCCATCACACGCTGTATTCCCTCTTCAGCTCTAACTCTCGCGAGACTCGCCTGTGCGGAGCGTTGCCATGGTAACAGCCGCGGGTCTCGCGAGAGTTATAGCTGGAGAGGGAACACGGCATGTGACGGCCCCTCAGTGCAGGTAGCAGGCAGGTCCTGCAGGATCACTAGCGGGAACGGCGTTCCTGCTTTGGAAAAAGTGCAGGAACGCCGTTCCCATGCGTTCCTGCAGGACTCGAGCCCTGGTTGATGTTATGATAATGCTGCAGATTGTAAGAAGGAGACTCCAATTTTCTAGCATCCTTTTGCTTCCATCTTTGCATTTCTTTCTTACTGTATAAGATAATTCAGGTTCAGTCTGTTTTCTCCAGAGTCTTTCTGATAATGATGTTGATGATTCATTTTTCATACATTCCATGTTAACTGTGACTGTATCACGTCTGTCTGTTCATCCTTCTCCTTCACATTTGCAGGTTCAGATGTCAGATCATGATTCAGTCTGTTACGTGGCTATGATTCTGGTGGCTGTGTTTTGGTGGCATTTCTGACGTCCTCTGTTTGTTTTATCTTGTCATCTTTAACAGCATCCATTTTATCAGTCAGTGGTTCTGTGAATGTCCTGTTAGTATTTAGCAGGTTGTAAAATATCAAATTCACTGTTCTCTGTTGGCTCTGATTGTTCTCTGTAGTAAAAGTTATCTGAGTCACCCTCACCAGGACGAACTGGCCAACAGTAAGAAAAAGTTGGTGGTGCAAGGCGAGGTGGGCTGGAAAAAAAAAATTCCTAAATTTCTCTAATAGAACCAATGGTTCTAAGCTCTCCCTGGTGCAGAAATATAATTGTCAGTGAAAAAACATGTAACATTTCATATGGTGTCTCACCATTTGTATCATCAGGTATGTTGCGAATGCTTATCTGTACCATAGGAATAAATAGATACCACTGTGTGGGGCAAGCAACTAGTAAC